>CM051264.1:50218097-50765597 GCA_027921565.1 Artemia sinica
AAAGCACAACAAAACACTACTGAAATATTCCAACTCTTGCATTTCAATGAAAGAAATTCAAAATGAACTATGAAAATCAAGAGAATGTAACTATTACAAGGTAAAGCACAATAAAACACTACTGAAATATTCCAACTCTTGCATTTCACGACAGAAATTGAAAATGAACTTCGAAAAATCAAGAGAATGTAACTGTGACAAGGTAAAGCACAACAAAACACTACTGAAATATTCCAACTCTTGCATTTCACGACAGAAATTCAAAATGAACTATGAAAATCAACAAAATGTAACTGTGACAAGGTAAAGCACAACAAAACACTACTGAAATATTCCAATTCTTGCATTTCAAAGAAAGAAATTCAAAATGAACTATCAAAATCAACAGAATGTAACTGTGACAAGGTAAAGCACAACAAAACACTACTGAAATATTCCAACTCTTGCATTTCACGACAGAAATTCAAAATGAACTTCGAAAAATCAAGAGAATGTAACTGTGACAAGGTAAAGCACAAAAAAACACTACTGAAATATTCCAACTCTTGCATTTCAATGAAAGAAATTCAAAATGAACTATGAAAATCAATAGAATGTAACTGTGACAAGGTAAAGCACAACAAAACACTACTGAAATATTCCAACCTGAACCCTCGTGCCACTCAACCCTCGTGCAACTCGACCCCATTTAACTAAACCCCCGTGCAACTGAACCCCCCATGTAACTGAACCCCTGTATAACCGAAACCCATACAACTGAACCCCCGTGCTACTGAACCCTCGTGCTACTGAACCCTCGTGCTACTGAACCCTCGTGCAACTCGACCCCATTTAACTAATCCCCGTGTAACTGAATCCGCATGTAACTGAACCCCCCGTGCAACTGAACCCTCGTGCAACTCAACTCCCTCAAAACACTTTTCAGCCATTTCTTGTTAATTTTTTTTTATTTCTAAACTATTTAAAATTGACAACACTGTGCAAACCATCACTTGTGTATTATACTGTACACAATCATTTCATCTCCTCCAAAACACTTTTCAGTCATTTCTTGTTAAAAATTATCCAATCACTAATTACCCCCTTTTTTTGCAAATGTCTATCAAACGCCATGGAACGTAATCTCACCGAACACGTCAAACTGTTTCCACAGACTTCAAAAATGGAACTGTGGATAACACATTGGTGATTGACAGCTTTCCCTAAAAAACCTTTGAGTTTAATGTCTCAGGCATGGCTTTTCCTTGCGCAATTCTAATGTATCCTTCGTATCTATTACACTTTTGAGCATATTCTTGTAGACGTACATTCATTGTGCAATTGACAACAAAAACAGAAAAATACCTGTTTGCTTTAAATTATATTATTACGACCAAACTCTCAAAACATGCTTGACTACATTATACATTGCCAAGTTTAAAAAACCTCGACTTTAGTGTGCCAACTTTTAATTTATTCACGTGTAAATACAGTGTCTCAAGCATGGGTTTTTCTTGCGCAATTCAATGTAGGTTTTCATGTATTTTTGAAAACAATAGCAATTTCAATGTATTTTTTCATGTATTTTTCGGACTGTGTATATGGATACTACTCTTGGGATACTGCTGAGACGCCTTATTGGAAATTAGCATTATCACAGTGCATTTTGATTTAATATTAAGGCAACATTTAGTTTTTAAACGTAATGGGCAAAAGGGAGAGTGGGCGTGGGAGGGTGGGAGTGGAAGGGGGGTTAGTTGCCCTCCAATCACTTTCGACTATTAAAAAGGGCACTAGCCCTTTGAATTGCCCCCCGAAACTTAAAACCCTTGCTCTGAGGGTTGTGGGGGAGTGTCCTCCTCAAAAACATATTTTCTATCAGGAAGTCAACTACACTGAACAAAATGGATATCTCGAAATTTCGATTGGATGTGTTTGGGGGAATAATGGGCACAAGGGGGGGGGGCTAGTTACCCTCCAATCACTTTCGACTATTAAAAAGGGCACTAGCCCTTTGAATTTCCAATCGAATGAGCCCCTTTTGAAGTTTCTACGACAACGCCTAGTATAAAAACCTTATATACCCCCAGGGCATAACTTAAAACCCTTGCCCTGAGGGTTGTGGGGGAGTGTCCTCCTCAAAAAAATATTTTCTATCTGGAAATCAACTAGCCTACGCTGAACAAAATGGCTATCTCAAAATTTTGATTGGATGTGTTGGGGGGAATGATGGGCGGGACGGGGGAGGGCTAGTTGCCCTCCAATCTCTTTCGACTATTAAAAAGGGCGCTAGCCCTTTGAAATTTCCAATCGAATGAACCTGTTTTGAAGTTTCTATGACAACGCCTTCTATAAAAACCTTATATGCCCCCAGGGCATGGATTAAAACCCTTGATCTGAGGGTTGTAGGGGAGTGTCCTCCTCAAAACATATTTTCTATCAGGGAATCAACTGCGCTGAACAAAATGGCTATCTCAAAATTTGTATTGGATGTGTTTGGGGGAATAATGGGCTTGGGGGGCTGGTTGCCCTCCATTCACTTTCGACTATTAAAAAGGGCACTAGCCCCTTGAATTTCCAATCGAATGAGCCTGTTTTGAAGTTTCTACGACAACGCCTTCTATAAAAACCTTATATACCCTCAGGGCATAACTTAAAACCGTTGCCCTGAGGGTTATGGGGGAGTGTCCTCCTCAAAAACATATTTTCTATCTGGAAATCAACTACGCTGAACAAAATGGATATCTCAAAATTTTGATTGGATGTGTTTGGGGGAATGATGGGCGCGGGGGGGGGCTAGTTACCCTCCAATCACTTTCGACTATTAAAAAGGGAACTATCAATTGAATTTCCAATCGAATGAGCCCCTTTTGAAGTTTCTACGACAACGCCTTTTATCAAAACCTTATATGCCCCCAGGGCATAACTTAAAACCCTTGCCCTGAGGTTTGTGGGGGAGTGTCCTCCTCAAAACATATTTTCTATCTGGATATCAACTAGCCTACGCTGAACAAAATGGCTATCTCAAAATTTTGATTGGATGTGTTGGGGGGAATGATGGGCGGGGGGGGCTAGTTGCCCCCCATTCTCTTTTGACTATTAAAAAGGGTGCTAGCCCTTTGAAATTTCCAATCAAATGAACCTGTTTTGAAGTTTCTACGACAATGCCTTCTATAAAAACCTTATATGCCCCCAGGGCATAGATTAAAACCCTTGATCCGAGGGTTGTAGGGGAGTGTCCTCCTCAAAAACATATTTTCTATCAGGGAATCAACTACACTGAACAAAATGGCTATCTCAAAATTTTGATTGGATGTGTTTGGGAGAATAATGGGCGTGGGGGACTGGTTGCCCTCCAATCACTTTCAACTATTAAAAGGGGACTAGCCCTTTGAATTTCCAATCGAATGAGCCTGTTTTGAAGTTTCTACTACAGCGCCTTCTATAAAAACCTTATATGCCCCCTGGGCATAACTTAAAACCGTTGCCCTGAGGGTTGTGGGGGAGTGTCCTCCTCAAAAACAAATTTTCTATCTGGAAAACAACTACGCGGACCAAAATGGCTATCTCAAAATTTTGTTTGGATGTGTTTGAGGGAATGATGGGTGCGGGTGGGGGGCTAGTTGCCCTCCAATCACTTTCGACTATTAAAAAGGCACTAGCCATCTGAATTTCCAATCTAATGAGCTTTTTTGAAATTTCTACGACAAAGCCTTCTTTAAAAACCTTATATGCCCCCAGGCCATAACTTAAAACCATTGCCCTTAAGGTTCTGGGGGAGTGTCCTCCTCAAAAACGTATTTTCTATCTGGAAATCAACTACACTGAACAAAATGGCTATATCAAAACTTTTATTGGATGTGTTTGGGGAAATGATGGGCGTAGGGAGGGGGGGGCTAGTTGCCCTCCAATCACTTTCGACTATTCAAAAGAGCACTAGCCCTTTGAATTTCCAATCGAATGAGCCCTTTTTGAAGTTTCTATGACAACGCCTTCTATAAGAACTTTATATGCCCCCAGGGCATAACTTGAAACCCTTGCCCTGAGGGTTGTGGGGGAGTATCCTCCTCAAAAACATATTTTCGATCTGGAAATCAATTACGCTGAACAAAATGGCTATCTTAAAATTTTGACTGGATGTGTTTGGAGGAACGATGGGCGTGGGGGGGGGGCTAGTTGCACTCCAATCACTTTCGACTATTAAAAAGGGCACTAGAACTGTCAATTTCCGATCGAATGAGCCCATTTTGAAGTTTCTACGTCGACCCCTTCCATATGAAGGGCCTTGCTAAAACGGAGGGTTGTGGGGGAGTGTCCTCCTCAAAAACATATTCTCCATCTGGAAATCAATTACGCTGAACAAAATGGCTATCTCAAAATTTTGATTCGATGTGTTTGGGGGAATGATGGGCGTGGGGGGGGGGCTAGTTGCCCTCAAATCACTTTCGACTATTAAAAAGGGTACTAGCCCTTTGAATTTCAAATCGAATGAGCCTGTTTTGAAGTTTCTACGACAACACCTTCTATAAAAACCTTATATGCCCCCAGCGCATAACTTTAAACCCTTGCCCTGAGGGTTGTGGGGGAGTGTCCTCCTCAAAAAAATATTTTCTATCTGGAAATCAATTACTCTGAACAAAATGGCTATATCAAAATATGATTGGATGTGTTTGGAAGAACGATGAGTGCGGGAGGAGGCTAGTCGCCCTCCAATCACTTTCGACTATTAAAAAGGGCACTAGAACTCTCAATTTCCAATCGAATGAGCCCCTTTTAAAGTTTCTACGACGACCCCTTCTATATGAAGTGCCCTGCTAAAACGGGAAAAAATAATAAATAGTACATTGTGCCAACATCGTTCTTATATGCCCTCAGGGCATAAGTTAAAACACTTGTCTCGAGGGTTGTGGGGGAGTGCCCTCCTCAAAAAAATATTTTCTATCTGGAAATCAACTACGCTGAAGAAAATGGCTATCTCAAAATTTTGATTGGATGTGTTTGGGGGAATGATGGACGTGGGGGGAGGGCTAGTTGCCCTCCAATCAGTCTTGACTATAAAAAGGGCACTAGCCACTCCAATTTCCAATCGAATGAGCCCTTTTCGAGCCCTTTTCGAATGAGCCAGTTTCTACGACAACTTCTTCAATAGGAAGTGCTCGGGTATGGCACTTCGTCGTTTTCTATCTGGAAATCAACTAGCCTACGCTGAACAAAATGGCTATCTCAAAATTTTTATTGGATGTGTTGGGGTGAATGATGGGCGGGGGGGGGGGGGCTAGTTGCCCTCCAATCTCTTTCGACTATTAAAAAGGGCGCTAGCCCTTTGAAATTTCCAATTAAATGAACCTGTTTTGAAGTTTCTACAACAACGCCTTCTATAAAAACCTTATATGCCCCCAGGCCATAAATTAGAACCCTTGATTTGAGGGTTGTAGGGGAGTGTCCTCCTTAAAAATATATTCTCTATCAGGGAATCAAGTACGCTTAACAAAATGGCTATCTCAAAATTTGTATTGGATATGTTTGGGGGAATAATGGGCGTGGGGGGGGGGGGGGCTGGTTGCCCTCCAATCACTTTCGACTATTAAAAAGGGCACTAGCCCTTTGAATTTCCAATCGAATAAGCCTGTTTTGAAGTTTCTACGACAACGCCTTCTCTAAAAACCTCATATGCCCTCAGGGCATAACTTAAAACCGTTGCCCTGATGGTTGTGGAGGAGTGTCCTCCTCAAAAACAAATTTTCTATCTGGAAATCAACTACGCTGAACAAAATGGATATCTCAAAATTTTGATTGGATGTGTTTGGGGGAATGATTGGCGCAGGGAGGTGTGGTAAAGCTTTCTAATTTAGTTAATTATTAATTTAGTAAAAATATATAAGACGCAAATATGAAGTTTTGAAATACCACTTTTTATTAAGATAAGGAACATATCCTGCCAAGTTCTGTTTAACGGGAAATTGAGAAATTACCACTTCCTAGCGATTACGTGGGAAGGTGTGGTTGATAAAAATGTATAAAAGATACATTTTATCGGAAGGGGGGATCTGATACTAACTTTATGCCGGACTGACCTCTGGTCCGTTGTTTTTAGAAATACCTTGGAATTTTGTCGGATCATTGTAAGTGTCTGTATCTTATTATATATTATTGTAATTTCTGAGACTTGTGATCTACTTGGGACAGCCAGTCCCAGTAGAATATCTATATCTGTAACTAGTATCTGTAAATTGAATAAAAGTATTGTATTTTAGACAACCTCTCTACGATCTACCTTTAGCCCCTTGAACATACCCAGTCGGTACGCCTCATTAGTTCGGTCACAGCCTAAGGCACGCTACCAAAGTTTAATTACCTTAGGGCCAGAGTTTATCTCCCCTATAAAGGGAGAATAAAGGTATCTACGACTACAACCCCCAAATACCATAATAATACACCTCACAACAACTGGTGGTCGCTGGAAAAACTGGGTCGAGAAGGCTAGATACAAATAGTATATTGGAAAAAATGGCTTTACCAGAGGAAAAAATGACTTCCCTATCAACAGTACTTGAAATTGCAAAAATTATACCAGAATACGCGGGAAATTCAGATGTAGATGAGTTTATAGAAAAATTGAAAATTTTCGACGAACTAACTGAATCGTTAGAGGATAAGGTCAAAGAGCAATGCGTGGCAGCCAGATTAAAGGGAAGCTCCCTTAAACATTTTGAGGCAATTAAGGAAAAGAGCCCAAGAACATCAGTACTCTAATTGAATCTTTTAAAACAAGATTCATAGAGACAAGCATCTCCGAGAGGCTAAGAATAGAGGTAGTCACATTCATTACCTCAACTAGTATCAGGGAATATGCCGACAAAATTTGTAGATCCGTGTGTTTACAATTAGAGAAAGGCGGAAATGACGAGACAGTACAGAAAGTACAACTACATACTTTTACCCAAGGGTTACCAAAAAAGTTATTAAGACTAATATTATCGCGGAAACCTGAAAATTTAGAGCAGGCTATAATACTAGTCGAAACAGAGGTAAAAATTGACGAGGCTATGAAAAAGTTTGACCAGATGTCAATAAATAACACAAGAGCCCAAGAAAGTATAAAATATGAGAAAATATGGGCACCCTCTCCCATCAAAGATAGATAGTTGGGGAACCAACAAGGACAGATCAAAAATATTTAGAAATAACCAGGAAACAAACAAACAATTTAAGAGAAAATTTTATTGCTATTATTGTAGCAAACCAAACCACTATGCAGCAGATTGCTGGCATAGAATACGCAAAGAAGGCCAGACGTACAAGACAAGACACCAATTCAGAACGCAGGGGGACAGAAATTTAGGAAGGCAGGGAACAAATAATACTTGGCAAACACCTAATAATATTCCAGAATTTAGGCCTAGGAGGCAAACGGTTAACAATACCCAGGGTCAAAGTAGCAGCGCTGAAGAAAACTGGGATAATCACAGAAACTTTTGGCCAAACAGTGGGCATTTAAACGGAGAAACCAGCCTCTAAGGGTCGACAGAGCTGTGTCCTTACAAAGACCCCTATATAGTTTAGAATGTTGTGATACAAATGCAAATAATAATAATCTACCAATTCTGCGTTGTTTTAAAATTGAGTGTTTTCAAAATTTACCATGTTTACTAGATACAGGCGCATCTAAATCATTAATTCGAGAGGAAGTTTTTAAGAGGTTTCCTCCTAGTGTCAAAAATCGCGTAAGCAGATGCCAGAATACCCTGACATCAGTGGGGGCACAAGCTGATAATTTTGGGAGAATGTCCACTGAAATTTAGTGCAGGGGATAAATAAATAACAGTAACAGTAATAATATGCAAGCAGCTACCATTTCCTTGTATTCTAGGAGTAGATGCCATCAGAAAATATGGGATTGTATGGGAACCCATATCCGATACAATAACCATAAACCAGGCAAATGAAAATAATAGGTAAATTTGCGTAACAAGAGATAACGAAAGTGAAGATTCGAATTATAACCTAAAAATAAGCGGAAAAATCACCATAGAAGGGGGAATGACAGCCCAAGTTCTAGCGACATGAAATTCAAAAGAAGGAAAGGTTAAAACAATGGATGCAATGATAGGAGGGTACACCATAAAAGAATACCCAATGATTTTCGTGAAAAATCAAGTTATAAAAATTGAAAATGGTATAACATACTTAAAACTATCAAATCTAAGTAATAATAAAATAAAACTGAACCAGGTAGAACTTGGATCAGTAGAAAAGATTTCAAATACGGAAATAAAATCTATAAACAGTCCAGAATTAAGCGTAAACTTCACTAGCCACGAAAGTTTATCCTCATTAAAACCGCAACCACAAGAAAAGTATGGAATGTCGAAAACGGATTTTTTGCAACAATTTGATTTAAAACATTTACCGGAAAACGTAAAAACTAGGGTGGAAAATATTCTTTGGGATTTTAAATGGACTTTTGCAAGACACAAAGCGGATTACGGATTAACTCACTTAATCACGCACAAGATATCAACAGAGGGCCCTCCAATCAAAAAGTCACCGTATAAAACACCTTATCATTAAAACCATGGCTAGAAAGCCAAATAAAAGAAATGGAAGATCAGGGAATAATTAAAGAAAGTGTGAGTGATTGGTGTTTTCCACTAGTAATAGTCAGGAAAAAAGATAACACCTGGAGATTATGTATAGACTTTAGATCACTAATTGCCGTCACGGTTAAGGACGTGATGAAGTTACCAAGAATTGATACGATTTTAGATTCGTTAGGAGGTTCAAAATATTACACTAGTTTTGATTTAATAGCAGGATATTGGCAAATCGCTTTAGATGCAGAAAAAAAGCATAAGGCTACAGTAATCTTAGACGATGGAAGAACGTTCACATTTGAACGTATGCCTTTTGGCTTATCATTTAGTCCACATTGTTTTAGTCGACTAATGAATTTGGTGTTAAAAGATAACGAACCAGGAAGAAAAAAAGATACCTTGGCTTATTTAGATGATGTAATTCTGTTTAATGAAAAGCTGGAAGACCACTTGGTCGGACTTAGAAAAATACTGGAAAAGTTTGAAAAAGCAGGCTTAAAATTAAAACCAGAAAAGTTAAAAATAGTAGTACCAAAATTAGTTTTTCTTGGACACCTGATAAATCAAGGTACTATTTCACCAAATCCAGAAAAATTTACAGTCATAGAAAATTTACAGCTTCCTAAAGATCAAAAAAGCTGCATATCAGTTTGTGGTTTGTTAAGCTATTTCAGACGATATATTAAAAATTATGCCACAATAGCACAACCTTTGACAAACCTTTTGAAAAAATCAGGTAAATTCGAATGTCCAGCGGACGCAAAACAAGCGCTAAATGAAATAAAAATGCAACTATTACTGGCACCAATACTTAAGTTACCAGATTTGTCACAAGACTTCTGTTTGCAAACAGATGCTTCGGGGTACGGTATAGGAGCCATATTTTTGAACATAAATTCTGAAGGAGTAGAATCATTAGTCCAATACGCAAGTAGGTCACTGTCGAAGGCAGAAAAAAAATATTCGACAGTTGAAAGTGAATGTTTGGCAGTTGTAGTTTTTACAGAATATTTTCGACAATTTTTACTTGGAAAAAAATTTATTTTACGCGTAGACCAAAAATCATTAGTTTGGCTACATACGATGCAAAATACTTCAGCCCGGCTGACACGGTGGATACTACGTCTGCAAGCATATTCATATATCCCAATATATATAAAGGGCCGTACAAACATTTTACCAGACTATTTGTCACGAAATCCAGATACGGAAGGAAATTTGATAACAGCCATCCAGAACGAACTGGAAGAGCTAGAGATACTGTCTAATGAAAATGTTTCGAATCATCAAGATAAAGACGATTTTTTTTTAGCGATTAAATCCTTTTTATCAAAAGGAACGGATCTGCCAGAGCACTTTAAACATTTTTTAAAGGACTTAGATAGTTTTGATCTGGACGAAAGTAAAAATCTTCTAGTAAGATATCATAGACCATCGCAAGAACATAGAAAAAATGACTTAAAAATTATTCCAGTAATTCCAAAATTTCTGGAAGGAGAAGTTTTACAGATGGCACATGCAACGATTGGCTGTCACATGGGAGAAGCAAAAACTATGGGGAGGTTGAAAGGAAATTTTTATTTTCCAAAAATGTACTCAAAAGTAAAAGCTTTTATACAAAGCTGCCAAGAGTGCGCCAAACAAAAGACGCCACCATGGACCCCTAGGGCTGAATTAGGTCAATACCCCACCCCTTCAGGGGTAGGAGAATTAATGTCAATAGACATTTGGGGAACAGGAGGAAGTTTACCAGTTTCCAGGAAAGGAAACAGGTGCGTACTAACCGTAGTCGATCATTTTAATTCCTATTTATGCGCTTTTCCAATTAAAGACGAAAAGACAAAAACCATTGCGAAAGTTTTGGTCAATCGCCTATTTCTGGAACACGGGATTTTCCCAAGAGTTTTACTTAGCGACAATGGGCCATGTTTTAGAGCCAAATTATTAGACGAAATTGAAAATGAAAATTGGGATGAACATTTACCATTTGTAGTCTTTGCAATAAATACGGCTTTTTCACGTACCTTAAAAGAAACGCCATTTTTTTGCAGCATATAAGAGATCCCAGAATTTGTTTAGATGAAATACAAAATGATAGAGTATATTACAACTTAGACCAATATAAGCAAGAAATGGTGATGCGAATGAAAAAAGCTATGGAACAAGTTAAAGACAATCTGAAAGATGCGAAAACAGAACAAAAAGAAAAATATGACCGAACAAGCAAAAATAAAACGAGTTACTGTTTAGGAGACTTGGTTTATGTTTACAAAACTAATCTGGAAGGAACAAAAAAGTTAAAACCGAAATGGGATGGACCCTACAGAATTGTAAAGATTTTACCAAATAACTTAAAATGTGTTCTAAAGCATCAATATAAGGAAAGGAAGAAGTAGTACACCATAATAGAATGAAAAAGGGATATTTTTCAAAACAGTGGAAAACAGAGCCTATACTTACAGAAGAAGAAGTAGAGGACACAATTTCACCAGTATATATCAGAAGACCATATGAATTTTATGACCTTTTTAATTACCACAAAAATTGGGAGTGGAAGGAGTATTTAGCCCAGTCTTGGCTACAAACTATCCACAACAAACAAGAGAAAAAAGAAATATTCGATGCTCATCGGATACTAGCGATGAAGAAAATCAAACACAACATAAGGGTTTAAAACATGATAAACCAAAGGTAAAATCCACCGAAGAAGAAAAATTAGAAGGAACCAATGAATTATCTGATCTTTATACATTAGACTCACCTACAGTCTTAACGCAAAAATGGCTTCTGGAACAAACGCCATCTACCAGACGCGAGCTAACAGAATGTGACACTGATAATTCTTGTACAGAAACCGATATAACTAAACCTGGGCCATCGTCAAGAAAACCCTCTTTGAGAGAAAAATTATGGAGAAAAGTAAAGAAACCAGAAAGGCAGCAACAAGCTCCTTTGTCAGCAGCACAAGTAACTAAAACACTTATGAAAAAGGCCAAACATCAGGAGAAACAAAGATTAAAGATATTTGACGAGGCAACAAAACCGCGCTCGAATTCAGAGCCTTGTAAACCACACTATAGAGACCACGGAAAAACTTGCAAATATTATAAAGAAGAAAAGCAAAATTTTGGGTCCGAAATTTGGACCAGGAAACGGAGAAAGGCAGAACGAGCGTAGCCCCCAGCAGATTAATATTTGAATAAAACAATTATAACGGAAAAAATAAATAAAAATAAAACGAGTAAAAAGCTTCTAAAGAAATATCAATATTTTATTTTTTAATCGGTATATAAATAACATCAAGTTTTTCTTCAAATATATATCGCCAGTAAAAATTATTACCGTCACGTTCTAACGCTAAATTATTAGCTCCGATCTGAAGTGACATCATAGGTTCCTGCAAAAATTTTGTTTCCGAGACGAGATAAAATTTCGCAAGTGGTGTAGCCTACTGACAAGACTTGTCAAAAAGAGTAACCTTCAATAAAAGAAAATAAGTAAGGCCACGTAACTTATAAATAGGTGTTGTGAAACTAATTAAATGACACGTAGTTAGAATCAGCATTAAAAGGCGATTCTTTTGAAATGTATATTGGAAAAATATATTTTGGGGGGATAAAAAAAAACGAAGAAGGTTAGTCTACTGAAATAGGGTCATTGGAAGCTAGCAAATTTGGTGTGAGCTCAATCACTGCTGGTCTCTCGTTGTTAAGTACATGCAATGCATCTACTGACCTATGACTCTTTGAGGTGACACTTTCAGTCGTATTTGAAAAAAAATTGTTTTGAAGAAATTTAAAAATAATTATAATGGGAAAGGCAGCAAGAGTTTACATTAGGTGGCCACTACATGTACAAGCTAGCTGTAATCTTGTTATAAATAGTAGAAGATATGCTAAATTAAACACTTACCTATAAGGACGGTGTATATAAACAAGAAACCGTAGATAAAATGGGTCACAATTTAAAAAGTATAGCACCGTGTAAAACAAAGTTTTCTCGGGTAAAAGTAATTTCACATATTAAATAAATTCACGACGCACCATTAACAGAAATAACCAGGGCGAAGGTATTGCAGGTGAAAGACACCAATGACAGGGCAATTGGCATTTAAAAACGAAACTGCTAAACGTCTTGTCATTGGGGGGGGATCCACCAAGCAAACCAAATACAGATCAAATAAAAGTCAAACTTTGGAGGAGGTTTGAGCTGAATGTTCGCCAGAATTCTTGGACATGCTAGGAAAATAGCATGTTCCAACAATTTTGGCGGGCACTAAACCCATAAGCTCGTAGAACAAGGTAATAGTCAAAATATCACGAAAGGGACAAATAGCACTCAGTGACTGTATAAAACTAAGGTGCAAATTTAACTGAGGATAATTCCAGACGCGAATAATATAAAAGGTTAGAGGGAAACCACATAACCCCTATCTCTAAACAACTTTTGGCACGAAATAGGCACTAATTAAAATACCACAGACAAGGAATATGTGTCTGGAGTGAAAACCACACAATTTTGTGGGAATCAGGATATCGTAAAACGTACGTTTTTATGAATAAATGATAACTAGCAAATGCGGTGCAAAACTAAATTAAAAGTGTTTAAAAAAAAATTAGCTGAAAAACTACAGTATTTTTCTAACACAAAAACTTTCAAAGAAAAAATTTGAATAATTTCAAAAAATACAGGTTGCAAAAATTAGACACCCCCCCCCACCTCTTAAAAATATGGAGTTAATGAATTTGACCATAGAAGGGCAATCAGCATAAAAACTTGTTAAGGGTTTTTGAAAAATACGTGAAACATATAAATATAGGCTTAGGAAAGACCTATTTTACTGAAAAAGCGGAAAAAGACTTGAAAAAACCCTTAGGCTCCATTGAAATAACGAATCAAAAAAAAGAGGAGAAAGGTTCAAGTTGAAAATATAGCCAAACGAAATTAAAAGGAAAAGAAACTGAATGGAATCAGTTAAACTCTGTTATACGCACTTATTGAACTTGCCGAACGAAACTAGTATGAAAATTGCACTAAAAAGGACTTAATTTGAAGTTGAAACCAAAGACAAGACGACTAAAAGTGGGGAAGTTATAGTGAAAATAGTCATTGTCACTTGTATGTCAAAAACTGAATTACTGTGTGCCATGAAGGCCAGGTATTTTCTGCAGAAGGGCCACTTTTTCCGAAAAAAGAATAGCCCAAGAGAAAATTGTGGCCGCAAATTATTTAATAATTAATTATTGTGTGTGCAGGTTCATAATAGTCCTTTTAGCTGTAGCCATGACAAGAGGACCTGGAAACGTTATAAGGAGCTACCAGAAGGCAGTCCTGGTAAGCAAACCTTCAGAGTACAGGCAAAGTCATTTGATAATAGCATAACAGGTATAAGGTGAACAGCAAAAATTTTTAGCTTATCAGATCTAAGCTGTAAATGGAGCTTTACCTAAAAAGGACATTAAAGCTGAAAAAAAGAGAGATTACAGACAAAAACGTTATAAAACTGTCTCAAGTACCTAGAAATTCAAAAAGAATTGAAAAGCTCAAAAGTCTGAATAAACAAACAGGCATATAGTAAGCTAATGACAGTTAATGAAACAAGTGGGTTCGAAATAGAACCAAATTGGTAAAACAAAGAAAAAAAAATCAACATGTTTTTATCAACTTTAAGTTTTAACTAGTGATTTAATGTTATATGTAAATGTTTGACCTCGAGTCAACGTATTAATAATTTTTATTGTGAAATAATCCGTTTAGTATTAAGTTTGAAAGAATAATCCAGCAAGAAACATAATGTTTCGATTTAAGCGGGATATTATTTTTGGAGTAATTAAAAGAGAGAAAAGTAAATAAAAGTAACTAAACTTTACGAAGTTGAGTGTTTCTTTCTAATATATATGTAAAACATTATGCTTTTATATGTATTCTAATGTGAATATTTATTTTAGATACAGCCTTAGCTATTTTTTTGGAAATCAAATTTTTCGTATCATCCTTTCGGATCCATTTTTCTTTCAATCATATTTTGACACATTTTTGGAAAGTAACAAATTTGAAGACACTTCAAATGCATCCTGAGACTATCATCTCATACCATCAGAAACCAAACCATACTTGATCAACTGATATTTTGGAAAATATAGCAGTCTTACAGACTTTATTACAAGTTCATCAAAAAGTGAGATAAAATCAGAACTTAATTTAGGCCTAGATATTGTGCTACATAGCCCAAATGGCTTATGTTATTGAAATATATGAAAATGCTTTGTGCTGGAAGAATATGTGAAAATTTAAAAAAAAAAATCAAAATGCTATGTGTAATTTACCCAAGGCATTTCTAAAACGAAAAATAAACGGTATATCAACCACATCACACAGATAAATTAAATTATTAATGGGAATTAAATTTAAACTCAAATAATTCATAAACTTTTCTAATATAACTTGAAATCTAATTTAAGCAAAACCACTAATATTTTGTTTAAGCCGCTTGGGGTCAAGTTAAAACGGAAGATGCACATGAAGAGGGTAAAAGAGTAATTGTCAGTCCTAGAGACAGAGAAAAAGAGAAACAAGGATGAATTTCAAATTGAAATCCTCGACAAAAAAAAAGAACATGGCCTATATTGGACCAGAAACATAACCTTAAGGAAACCCATGGAGGGTAGATGCACATAATGACCCAAAGATGGCAGCATAATAGCTGAAACGAAATTAAGTTGTTTTAAAAGTAAAATATTGAGAATTGGGACAATTCTTCTTTAAATGGGGAGTATTGTGGTAAAACTTTCTAATTTAGTTAATTATTAATTTAGTAAAAATATATAAGACGCAAATATGAAGTTTTGAAATACCACTTTTTATTAAGATAAGGAACATATCCTGCCAAGTTCTGTTTAACGGAAATTGAGAAATTACCACTTCCTAGTGATTACGTGGGAAGGTATGGTTGATAAAAATGTATAAAAGATACATTTTATCGGAAGGGGGGATCTGATACTAATTTTATGCAGGACTGACCTCTGGTCTGTTGTTTTTAGAAATACCTTGGAATTTTGTCGGATCATTGTCAGTGTCTGTATCTTATTATATATTATTGTAATTTCTGAGACTTGTGATCTACTTGGGACAGCCAGTCCCAGTAGAATATCTCTATCTGTAACTAGTATATGTAAATTCAACAAAAGTATTGTATTTTAGGCAACCTCTCTACGATCTACCTTTAGCCCCTCGAACATACCCAGTCGGTACGCCTCATTAGTTCGGTCACCTTATATAAAACCTTATATGCCCCCGGGGCATAGATTAAAACCCTTGATCCGAGGGTTGTAGGGGAGTTACCACCTCAAAAACATATTTTCTATCAGGGAATCAACTACGCTGAACAAAATAGCCATCTCAAAACTTTGATTGGATGTGTTTGGGGGAATAATGGGCGTGGGGGGCTGGTTGCCCTCCAATCACTTTCGACTATTAAAAAGGAGACTAGCCCTTTGAATTTCCAATCGAATGAGCTTTTTTGAAGTTTCTACGACAAAGCCTTCTTTAAAAACCTTATATGCCCCCAGGCCATAACTTAAAACCCTTGCTCTGAGGGTTCTGGGGGAGTGTCCTCCTCAAAAACATATTTTCTACCTGGAAATTAACTACGCTGAACAAAATGGCTATATCAAAACCTTTATTGGATGTGTTTGGGGTAATGATGGGCGTAGGAGGGGGGGGGGGCTAGTTGGCCTCCAATCACTTTCGACTATTCAAAAGGGCATGGGCCCTTTGAATTTCCAATCGAATGAGCCCTTTTTGAAGCTTCTATGACAACGCCTTCTATAAAAACTTTATATGCCCCCAGGGCATATCTTGAAACACTTGCCCTGAGGGTTACGGGGGAGTATCCTCCTCAAAAACATATTTTCAATCTGGAAATCAATTACGCTGAACAAAATGGCTATCTCAAAATTTTGATTCGATGTGTCTGGAGGAACGATTTGCGTGGGGGGGGGCTAGTTGCACTCCAATCACTTTCGACTATTAAAAAGGGCACTAGAACTCTCAATTTCCAATCGAATGAGCCCATTTTGAAGTTTCTACGACGACCCCTTCCATATGAAGTGCCCTGCTCAAACGGAAAAAAATAATAAATAGTACATTGTGCCAACATCGTTCTTATATGCCCTCAGGGCATAAGTTAAAACCCTTGTCCCGAGGGTTGTGGGGGAGTGTCCTCCTCAAAAACATATTTTCTATCAGGGAATCAACTACGCTGAACAAAATGGCTATCTCAAAATTTGTATTGGATGTGTTTGGGGGAATGATGGACGTGGGGGGTCTAGTTGCCCTGCAATCAGTTTTGACTATGAAAAGGGCACTAGCCACTCCAATTTCCAATCGAATGAGCCCTTTCCGAAGTTTGTACGACAACTCGTTCGATACGAAGTGCCCGGGTATGGCACTTCGTCGTTTTCTATCTGGAAATCAACTAGCCTACGCTGAAGAAAATGTCTATCTCAAAATTTTTATTGGAAGTGTTGGGGGGAATGATGGGTGGGGGGAGGGCTAGTTGCCCTCCAATCTCTTTCGACTATTAAAAAGGGCGCTAGCCCTTTGAAATTTCCAATCGAATGAACCTGTTTTGAAGTTTCTACGACAACGCCTTCTATAAAAACCTTATTTCCCCCCAGGGCATAGATTAAACCCTTGATCTGAGGGTTGTAGGGGAGCGTCCTCCTCAAAAACATATTTTCTATCAGGGAATCAACTACGCTGAACAAAATGGCTATCTCAAAATTTGTATTGGATGTGTTTGGGGGAATAATGGGCGTGGGGGGGGGGCTGGTTGCCCTCCAATCACTTTCGACTATTAAAAAGGGCACTAGCCCTCTGAATTTCCAATCGAATGAGCCTGTTTTGAAGTTTCTACGATAACGCCTTCTATAAAAACCTTATATGCCCTCAGGGCATAACTTAAAACCGTTTCCCTGAGGGTTGTGGGGGAGTGTCCTCCTCAAAAATATATTTTCTATCTGGAAATCAACTACGCTGAACAAAATGGATACCTCAAAATTTTGATTGGATGTGTTTGGGGGAATGATGGGTGCGGCGGGGGGGCTAGTTACCCTCCAATCACTTTCGACTATTAAAAAGGGCACTAGCCCTTTGAATTTCCAATCGAATGAGCCCCTTTTGAAGTTTCTACGACAACGCCTTCTATAAAAACTTTATATGCCCCCAGGGCATAACTTAAAACCCTTGCCCTGAGGGTTGTGGGGGAGTGTCCTCCTCAAAACATATTTTCTATCTGGAAATCAACTACGCTGAACAAAATGGCTATCTCAAAATTTTGTTTGGATGTGTTTTGGGGAATGATGGGTGCGGGGGGGGGGCTAGTTGCACTCCAATCACTTTCGACTATTCAAAAGGGCACTAGCCCTTTGAATTTCCAATCGAATGAGCCTTTTTTGAAGTTTCTATGACAACGCCTTCTATAAAAACTTTATATGCATCCAGGGCATAACTTGAAACCCTTGCCCTGAGGGTTGTGGGGGAGTATCCTCCTCAAAAACATATTTTCGATTTGGAAATCAATTACGCTGAACAAAATGGCTATCTCAAAAATTTGACTGGATGTGTTTGGAGGAACGATGGGCTGTGGGGGGGGGGCTAGTTGCACTCCAATCACTTTCGACTATTAAAAAGGGCACTAGAACTCTCAATTTCCAATCGAATGAGCCCATTTTGAAGTTTCTACGACGACCCCTTCCATATGAAGTGCCCTGCTCTAACGGAAAAAATAATAAATAGTACATTGTGCCAACATCGTTCTTATATGCCCTCAGGGTATAACTTAAAATCCTTGCCCTGAGGGTTGTGGGTGAGTGTTCTCCTCAAAAACATATTTTGTATCTGGAAATCAATTACGCTGAACAAAATGGCTATCTCAAAATTTTGATTCGATGTGTTTGGGGGAATGATGGGCGTGGGGGGTGGCTAGTTTCCCTCAAATCACTTTCGACTATTAAAAAAGGTACTAGCCCTTTGAATTTCCAATCGAATAAGCCTGTTTTGAAGTTTTCTACGACAACACCTTCTATAAAAACCTTATATGCCCCCAGGGCATAACTTTAAACCCTTGCCCTGAGGGTTGTGGGGAGTGTCCTCCTCAAAAACATATTTTCTATTTGGAAATCAATTACTCTGAACAAAATGGCTATATTAAAATATGATTGGATGTGTTTAGAGGAACGATGGGCGTGGGAGGGGGCTAGTTGCCCTCCAATCACTTTCGACTATTAAAAAGTGCCCTAGAACTCTCAATTTCCAATCGAATGAGCCCCTTTTGAAGTTTCTACGACGACCCCTTCCATATGAAGTGCCCTGCTCAAACGGAAAAAAATAATAAATAGTACATCATGCCAACATCGTTCTTATATGCCCTCAAAGCATAAGTTAAAACCCTTGTCCTGAGGGTTGTGGGGGAGTGTCCTCCTCAAAAAATATTTTCTATCTGGAAATCAACTACGCTGAAGAAAATGGCTATCTCAAAATTTTGATTGGATGTTTTGGGGGAATGATGGACGTGTGGGGGGGGGCTAGTTGCCCTCCAATCAGTTTTGACTATGAAAAGGGCACTAGCCACTCCAATTTCAAATCGAATGAGCCCTTTTTGAAGTTTCTACGACAACTCCTTCTATACGAAGTGCCCGGGTATGGAGAAAAAAAAAAAAAAAAAAAAAAAAAAAAAAAAAAAAAAAAAAAAAAAAAAAAAAAAAAAAACATTGTGCCCACTCGTTATTTACTTAGGCAGCGCTGGCGCGCTGCCTATGACAGTTTTAATGTCAAGTTTTTACAGTGCTTACTAATAACATTACTCTTTAATTAACATTTGTCAGGTACTTTCGCAAGGAGTGGGAGTCTTTGGCTTCCTTCGGAAATCTAAAGATTCTTAAAGATTCTGATTCTCTTCGTTTTCTTATATCTATCATTTAATTTGCCTGTCGTTTGGAAAACAGACCTAGAATATTGCTTCATTTCCAAACTAAATCCCTTCGGACGTGCCTGCTTTATGTAAAAAAAAAACTTAAACCTTTTACTTTAGATTTCCCTAACTGGATCTGATAAGTTTTTTTTTTTTTTTTTTTTTTTTTTTTTTTTTTTTTTTTTTTTTTTTTTTTTTTTTTTTTTTTTTTTTCCTAGCATTGCTTTAACTATATCTTAGATTCAAGAGCGGAATCACTGCTAAATAAGGCACGCAGCGGATATCAGTATCATAGCTTATCCAAATAAACTATTTTTCTAATAGCTGTAATCCATTTGCAACAATTGTCCTACTTTACTATCACCCCTATTCCCTTTTTTTTATCATTTTTAATTAAAAAGAACTTTTTCCGCAAATACGTTTTTCAAAAAAAAAGTAAAGAACTCCAATAAACCAAAAATGAACAAAAATAGAATCAAATAATCTAACAAGCATACAACTGCCATAAATCGGTATCAATAAATAAATGAAACCCAAAACAAGCACAAACTAAAATAAATAACAGAGTCAAACTCGAAACGAGCAGCAATTGATATGAGTAGGGTTCTAAACCTCTATGCTTTCTAAAAGCCAGAATATAATTTGTACTTTACTGAAATAAATTCAAACGCATTTACTGAAAAAAAACGTGCATTGTCAGTTTAGTTTACATTACATATGCTGATATTTATTCCTTAAAATCTTTTTTAATTTTTGATTTCTTAAAGTTATAAAAATGAAAACATTTAAAAGAATTTTTTCGAAAAGTACAAGTTATATTCTGGCTTTTAGAAAGCATAGGATTTAGAACCCTACTCAGGTTAATTTCTGCTCGTTTTTAGTTTGACTTATTTTAAATTCTGTTTGTTTTGGGTTTCATTTATTTATTGGTACTGATTTGTGGTAGTTGTATGTTTGGTAGATTATTTGGTTCTATCTTTGTTTTTGGTTTATTGGAGTTGTTTACTTTTTTTGAAAAACTTATTTCCTAGAAAAAGTTTTTTCAATTAATTTCTGTTTGTTTTATATTGACATAGTCTTTTTCAGGGAAAAAGAATGAGACTCTTCTAAAGTTAAACAACCATCCCTTCCATAAAACCATAAGTACCCCCTTGGCATAACTTACAACCCTTGCCCCTAATCTCTGGGGTTTGTTTCAACCCCAAAAGCCTTGTTATATGATATTTAGACTATTTTGAATACAATGGCTATCTCAAAATTTCTGTTAGATGTATTTCAGGACAATACGACGTGTGTGTGTGGGAGGGGGGTAGCTGCCCTCCAATCACATTGACTCTTAAAAAGAACACTAGAGTGTCTGATTACCAATCCAATGAGCCCCCTCCGAGGTTTATATGACCATGCTTTCTATAAAAACCTTATATGCCCCCAGGGCATAACTTACAACCCTTGCGTTGGGGGCTATGGGGGGTTTGTCATGCTCAAAGACTTAATTTCCAGACCTTTCAAACACGTTGAGCAAAATGGCTATCTCAAAAATTTTGATTGGATATGTTTGGGGAAATGATGGGTGTGGAGGGGGGGCATTTGCCCCCTGATCATTTTCGACTAATAAAAAAGGCACTATTCCTCTCAATTTCCAATTGAATGAGCCCTTTTTGAAGCTTCTAGGACAAAACTTTCTATAAAAACCTTATATGCCGCAAGGGAATAACTTACGGCCTTGTCCTAAGAGCTATGGGTTGAGTGTTGTCATCCTCAAAGAAATAATTTCCAGGCCTTTCAACTGTGTTAAACAAAACAGCCATATCAAAATCTTGATAGGGAATATTGGAGAAATCATGGGCATGGGGGGGGTGATTCTCCCTCCGACTAATTTCGACTATTAAAAGGGGCAAGCGCCCTCAATATCCAATCAAATGAGCCCTTTTTGAAGTTTTTACGACAACGCTTTCTATAAGAACCTTATTTGCCCCCAGGGCATAACTAACAACCTTAGCCCCAAGGGCTGGTGGGGGGGGGGGGGTGTGTAATACTCAAAGACATAATTTCCAGACCCTTCAACAACGTTCAACAAAATGGCTATATCAAAATGTTAATCGGAAGTGTTTGGGGAATGATGGGCGTGGGGGGGATTGACCCTTCGATAGCTTTTGATTATTAATAACGCCACTAGCCCTCTCAATTCCTAATTGAATGAGCCCTTCTTGATGTTTCTACGACAATGTTCGGGAAAATGGTGGGCGTAAGAGGGGGGTTAGTTGCCCACCGATCACTTTCGGCTATTAAAAAAGAGGACTAGCTCTTTCAATTTCCAATTAAATAAGCCCTTTTTGAAGTTTCAACGACAACTCTTTCTATAACAACCTTAAATGCCCTAAGGGCATACCTTACCACCCTTGCCCTGAGGGTTGTGGTGGGGGGGGGGGGTGTCATCTTCAAAGACCTGATTTACAGAACTTTAAACTATGTTGAACAAAATGGTTATCTCAAAATTTTGATTGGATGTGTTTGGGGAAATGGTAGGCTTGAGAGGGGGGTTAGTTGCCCTTCAATCACTTTCGACTATTAAAAAGGGCACTAGCTCTTTCAATTTGCAATCGAATGAGCCCTTTTTAAGTTTCCACAACGACGCTTTCTATAAAAACCTTATATGCCCCCAGGGAATAACTTACAACCATTACCCTGAGGGCTTTGGATGGGGGGGGGGTGTCATCCATAAAGACCTTACTTCCAGAACTCTCAACTACGTTGAAAAAAATGGCTAT
This sequence comes from Artemia sinica, assembly GCA_027921565.1. Lineage (NCBI taxonomy): Eukaryota > Metazoa > Arthropoda > Branchiopoda > Anostraca > Artemiidae > Artemia > Artemia sinica. The sequence goes on from CM051264.1 coordinate 50,240,411, forward strand.
CTCAAAAATGTTGACTGGGTGTGTTTGGGGAAATGGTGGGCATGAGAGGGGGGTTAGTTACCCTCCAATCACTCTCTACTATTAAATAGGGCACTAGTCCTTCCAATTTCTAATCAAATGAGCCCTTTTCAAAGTTTGTACGACAACTACTTCGATACGAAGTGCCCTGGTCTAAAAGAAACAAACAAACCAAAAATTAAATAATTAATACATTGTGCCAACATCGTTCTTTGCTTAGACAGCGCTATTGCGCTGCCTATGATTATTTATTAAATTAAATATTAGAGCACAGTAAGAACATAATACTCTTCTGGGCTGCCCAAGAGCCTGACACATGAGGGTTGCCCAAGAGGGACACAAGGCTGTCCAAAAGGGGCAGTCCAATAAACATTGAAAGACAAATGTTACCCTCATCCAAAGTTTTATTCAATCCAAATGATCAACCAATCAACTAACGATAGAGTCGCCCAATTACCTATAAGATAAACCACGAAATACCAGTCCATCATCATCCTCCAGTTCCCCTACCACAATTTTTTTTTCTTACTTTTTTACGATTTAAAAAACTATTATACTTATTATCATAATTTATCATATAATTTATCCTTTTGGCAATACTTAAAAGTTATTCACATCCTCATTATTCTTAACTCCGCCCGTCCACCTCATTCCACCTCCATCTATTATTAATTTCTCTACCACAGAACTGAGAAGGGAGGTGATGGGAGGTGAAGGGAGGTGATTTTTACAATGATTTAATTGACTCCTGTTCATAAGCGTTTAAATAGTATTTGAAATAAGGAATAACTTTATAGTTTAAAAAGTAAGGGGCCAAAATACTATTACTTCCTATTTTTCAGTTATTTTTTATTTAATTTTTGACTTGTTCTCTTTCTCAAATTGAAGGGCGTTTGCCTTATATTGCTCCTCCTTATATGACTAATCACAAATTCATTATCGAGTGGATCCTTTACAAGTAGTATTTTTCTTATTTTGCTATTGATACCACATAAACTAAGTCTTGAATTTCGTAGAAAAGAGTATGCTTGAAGTATATTGGGTTATTATGCGCAGGATTTCTTTCCAAAAAAACTATAGTCTGAGCTGCTGCACAGTAAAATTTCGAACTCAAATGCGATTTCTAAAGACTCAAGCGAGTAAATTTTCCGTAAGATAAATTTCTAAAACTTTAATTCAATTAAAACATTTAATTTCGTCTTACAGCTTGTGAATTGACTTCCAATTCGCATACAGGCTAAAGTTGACTGTCTTATTTAACTTGTATCTTTTTAACTAATCCCGGTTATTAAAAAAAGCTCCCTTATTCAAGTTTATTTCAAAGGCGCATCTGCTTTTGTGCGATACATCCAACTGACCTTTTCCGGAGAGTAAACATCGTAATAGGTTTCCATTGTACAGCTAGCCCTTATGGGACCCAATGGTTCTGGTCTGATATCCAAAGTTCATCATTTTCCAGTTTAAAGTTGAGCTCATATTTCCACTTGGTGACAAGTTTCCTTTGGTAGTCAGTCATGTGTAACACCCCTCTTTTGAATGGTGTTGGTTCGATGTTCTATTCCCTTGGATGATGATGAGCTTGTAATCTGTGGCAAACCGGAGTTGGTTTAGAAGTCAGCGGTAATGAACCATTTGACGCTTGGAGAATGGAATACTTAAATTAAGTCATTAACTAAAAGGGATGGAACTAGCTTTGGCAAAGCTCGACTGTGGAACTGTAATAGGGGTTATGCCGCCGAGCAATGAGAATTTGCAAAAAAAAAAAAAAAAAAAATCATCTGGAGAAGTCGAACCTGTGGCCTCTTGCAAAGTAGAAAACGGTATTTGACACACCCCTCTTTTACGAGAAACTGGGGTTTCATCCTTACCAGAATTGAGAAGATACATTATGTAAATTATTGGCACTTGTCAATTAGCCGGAACCCACCAAAGAAGTCATGCTTGGTTAAAGCTAATGAAATAAAACAAAATAGGATGAAAATATAATAGTTTAGAAACAAATTTTGGCTATATATTTGCACATTTTGGGGGTGGGGGGGCGGGTAAATCATAGCATATATTAAATACGTAACCTAACCAAACCTAGGTACCTTTCCCCCCTAAACCAAAAAAAAAACAAAAGTTTAAATATTGTAAACGCAATGACAAACCACTATATGCAATCCAATTCTCTATTGAAAGAAACCCGTTCGACTAATTTCTTAAGCATCTTCCGTATACAATATATCGCGTGGGCTCCAGCTAATTGACAAGTACCAAATTATTTTTGGGAACAGCAGATAAACTATCTTTAAACAGACTTTTTTTCAGTTTTGAAGTAATTTTTGCAATATAAGATGGGTAAATCGTGTTTGTGGGTTTATTAAATTATCTACAAGTACGAGACTCTGGGCTTTTAAGCCTTTGAAATAACCCTCGTTAAAGAGGGCTATATCAAATACCGTGTAGTTGTAGAAATTATTGCATTGATTGAACTCGTTCTATGCGAATACCTCCCCCCCCTCGAATACCGCACCCCCCCCCCCTGAAAATACTCCCGCGGAAAATATTCTCCAGAAAATACCCCCCGGAAAATACCCCCACCCCCGCAGAAAATACCCCCCGCGGAATATACCCCCTGAAAATACCCCCGGAAAATACCACTGCGTGGGAAATAAGGCTTTCCAAATTTGAGTATTTTATTTGAGTTTTATTTTTTAATTTCCGTAGGGGGAAGGAATTTTGGTACTTGTGTAATATGTGCCACTCACTCAAGTTTACGCTGTGTAAAATTCGAGAACGCACCGGTGTTTTTGTTAGTTTCTTCGTTACTTTAAAAATAAATTTCCGCTATAGATAAACACATTAGAGGGGGGGGGGGTCTGCACGGGGGTAAGCATAGCGGGTTGCATGCAAAATGTGTTTAGTACAATTATTCTGCATATTAGATAGATAGACAAATAATTGTATCTTAAAGCCAAATATACGGCCATGAACCCAGTAAAATAACATAAATGAAAGGCATAAATAACATAAACTTTGATCAGCGATCAAACAGTTCGTGGTAAACTGTAAGTAAGGAGCGACCCGGCTCAATAGTGACCGAAACTCTAAAAAACGGAATGTTGATACTAGTAGATACATCAAAAGAATTTTATTTTTTTTGCTGATTTCAAATATATAAGTTTCATCAAGTTTAGTCTTACCCATCAAAAGTTACGAGCCTGAAAAAATTTGCCCTATTTTCTAAACAAGAAGGAAACACCCCCTGAAAGTGATAGAATCTGAATGAATATCAAACCACAAGATTAAGCGCAACAGAAAACCCTATTGTAGATGTTTCAAGCTCCTATCTGCAAAAATGTGGAATTTTGTATTTTTTGCCAGAAGAAAGATCACGGATGCAAGTTTATTTGTTTTTGTTTTTGTTTTTTTGCTCCAACAAAATCATTTAGAAATTTGTTTTGTGGAAAACTTGTTAGGGGTCACTCAGTCACAAATTAGAACTTGTATTTTTCCTTATTATGGGTCAAAATCTATTGGCTGGCAGCCAACAATGGGGCAACAAACATTTTTCCCATGGTTTTTCCCTATTCTACTTTTTTCCTTTGGTTTCTTTATAATTACTATATATTCCCAAATTACCAGGTGGGACCATGGCCCCCCTGCCCCCCCCCCTCCCCTTGCCAGTGCCCATGGCCTCGTTAAGCCAAAAATGAGTAGAAATAAATTCAAATAATTTTCCAAGCGTAAAACTACCATAAATCACAATAAATAAATGAATTGAACCCAAAACGAACAGAAATAACAATAAATAACCTATTCAAACTCAAAATAGCAACAATTAGCGTGAGTAGGACTGACAACCCCCATACCTCCACAAGACCATAAATAAATGAATTGAACCCAAAAACGAACAGAAGTAACAATAAATAACCTATTCAAACTCAAAATAGCAACAATTAGCATGAGTAGGGCTGATAACCCCCACACCTCCTCAAGACCAGAAAGTAATTTGCACTTTACTGAAAACAAAATACATTTTAAATGTTTTCACTTTTTTGACTTCAACTAATAAAGAAGTATTAAGACTATAAGTAATAGATATCAAAATATGTATATCAAACTGACAATACACGGTTATTTTATTTTTATTTTGTTTTTAAGTAAAGTGCAAATTATTTTCTGGTCTGAAAAAGACATTGGTGTTGTCAGCCATACTCCTCTTACTTTTTGCTCTTTTGAGCTTGACTAGGCTATCTATTGTAATTTCTTTTAGTTTTAGGTTTCATTTATTTGTTAATTGTGATTTGGGGTAGTTTTACACTTGGAAGATTAGAAAAACAAACTCGTAGAATTTGACAACGCTTTTGTCAGTAAAAACTAAAACAATTTAGAATGTCTTGGTTCCCAAACTCAACTAGCCTTTCAAAGGATAGCCAAACCTTCTTAAACTTTTTGGTGCCATTTGTTTTAGCTTAATTTTGATGATTGTTTGCCTAAATTTTTTTTGCCAAAAATTGCAGAAGTTCATATGGAAGTCTGTTCAACACAAATGGATTTGTGTTTTTTTTTCTAAGTTTTTAAGACACTTCTGGTGTGTAAATTCCTCTTTTTCCCGTTCCTTAGCACTTTTCAACGAAACTAAAAAAAAACTCAAATAAAAGTTTCAAATTTAGAAACCTTATTTTCCACAGGGGGAGGGTATTTTCCGCGAGGGTATTTTCCAAGGAGGGGGTATTTTCCGCGGGGGTTACTTTCCGTGTGTGTGTGGGGGGGGTATTTTTCGTGGGGGGGGGGCATTTTCCGGTGGGTTAAACACACCCCCCCCCCCATTCACTGTATTCATTTATGGTATTTTACTGTGTTCATGGCCGTATATTTAGCTTTAAAACACTTATTTGTCCATCTATCTAATATGCAGAATAACTGTACCAAACACATTTTGCATGTAGACCCGCTACGCTTACCCCCCCCCCCCCTAATGTGGAAATCTATAGCGCAAATTTTTTTCTAAAGTAAGGAAGAAACTAACAAAAAAAAACCGGTGTGTTCTCGAATTTTACGCAGCGTAAACTGTGTAAGTGAGTGGCGCATAATACACAAGTACTGAAATTCCATCCCCTACGAAAATTAAAAAAATAAATCTCAAATAAAAATCTCAAATTTAGAAAGCCTTATTTTCCAAGGGGGGGGGTATTTTCCGGAGGGAAATTTTCCAGGGGGCATTTTCCGCGGGGGGTATTCTCCGGGGGGGTATTCTCCGGGGTTATTTTCTGGGGGGGGGTATTTTCCGCGAGGGAGGGGGGTATTTTCCGGGGGTGGGGGGTAAACGCCGGCCACCGGCTGAACTCACGAAAACCTAGGAACACGGTTACAACAGTAAAAAGAAAGTACAGAAAAGGCATTAAAATCTAATGATAACTCAGCATCTTTTGATTCAGCTTTAAGTAACCATTTTTTGATAATCAAAACTATTCTGTGCTATTCGAAACAACTCTAGTTAGCAATTACCTAGGAATCAAACAAATTCTCCGTGAAGCATTTGAAATCAATAGAAATTTAAACAATAATACATTCCTAAATAGCGAGGGTGTCCTTTTAGGGAGGGAGGGCAGTTGCCCCCCTTCAATAATGTGAGGGGAGTTATTATATATCCCTTGCACCTTGACTATCCAGATATGGACTCCTCTTACCGCCTCCCCAATAAAATGATGGACATTCGCCCCTGCTAAATAGAGACTTGGGTGAGTACACCCTCGACATTGGGTGAGTACGGCATTGGGTGAGACTTGGGTGAGTACGACACACCCTCGACATTAGTTATGAAAAATAATTTAACGCACAATAAAATAAGATTAGAAGCCAACCAAAATAAACCGCCTCCTAAAAGAAATAGAAGATTAACAGCACAGCGAGCAAATTTTGCAATAAGGAAATGCTGCAATTTTTAATCAATCCAGGAAGCTTGAATGAACGACTCTTTTGTAGGGTGAGGATGCCCAGACTCTTTTAAAGAAATTTATTTTAGAGTTTTAGTCTTTTTAAAATTGTTGTATCGATGTAATTTTTAGAGTAGCTTTGTTTTCTTTTTATTTGTTTTGTATTATTTCTCGCTGATGACGGTTGTTGAATATATATCCAAAGTGTTCGAATAGGTTATACTACCGTGTTATTGACCGTCTTCACAAATTTCCTCCTTATCTTATCCTTTTTTGTATTATAGTAAGGCAGTGTGGTCTTCATCATTATGTACGGAGGAGTGGAGACGGGAAGAAAATAAGTTAGGGAAATTCTGTATCTTTTTTAATATTTTTTTTTCTATGCTGGAAAATTAAAAAATAAGTTTTGGACTTTATAATGTGCTTAAAGACCAGTTGTTTGTACAAGTATAATTTTCTTAGGCATTCAAAATATAAAAAAACCAATCAAACAAAATATACAAAACCAATTTTGACACCAAAGCTTTCAAAGTCCAACTATATTTGGCAGTAACAAGGAGAGATTCAAGATTTCAAAAACAAAGTTGTAAGTATTTTTGGAACAAAGTAAGATGCGTAAAATTTGATTTGACCAAATAAAATTTTGGTAATAATATCACTGAAATTATTACCACTCTGGTAATAATATCAGCACTTCTTTATGCTACCACCTCGAAGAGATACAGTTGCTAGTCTAATAGGCTACTGCATTTAGTATCATCTAACCTAAACATTTAGCTTAGGATATCCTGACTCACAGTGGCACCTTTTGGGGGAGGGGTATTTTTTAATTCTTCCTTAAAGAACGAAAAAGCCCCTCTCCTATTTTGAAAACTACTTTTTCGGCATCAAATTCCTTGACCCCCCCTCTGTATTTTCGTGCATTGGCCTCATTGTTACCTCATAAATAGTTTTTCCAAGTAATACTGGAACGTTTTGAATCTTTTATTTCAGCTTAAAACAATTAATACATGAGATCAGCAAGACTAGTAAAATCCACTTTAGAGTTTTCGACTAGAAACAGAACATAGGGGGCTTTCGGAGTATATAACAGAAACACAAGTAAAGACGGCTACAACCAAGGATATTCTTGGAAGGGTTATTTTCTGCAATAAACATGTCGAACACATTTCACTTTTCAACTTCTGGAAGATTCATTATCATAGAATTCGCGAATAAAAGGGAACACTAGGGCACAGACATGAACGCGGGATATACCTTGGGCATAGCTTCCCTGAGGTCCCAAACGATTCATAATCTCAATAAATTGAAACAGATTTTCATAATCCTTCTAAGTTAATGTAGTTTCACGGTCTTTTGGTGTGTGCGTGTTTGTCCATTCTTTTTTTCTTAATGTAACACTTACTAACAAATAATCTTTGAGGCCGTAAATGATACTTACGGCCCTCCAAAATAATCACTGTGTAAGTGCTAGTTAGGACTTACCCTAGGGCTTAAACAGTAAAGGAAAGAGAACGAATCAAAACATTGCTCAGTACCATGGCCGTATCTAGGGGGAGGGAGTTTGAGCTCCCTCCCGAAATGTTTGTCCGACTCGTAAAAAACTTAACAAAAATGCATATAGACATATTTTATGTATTTTTCAAAGTTTTTTTGTGCCCCCCTCCCTCCCAAACAAAAATTCTGGATATGGTACTACTCAGTACTAATTTTCACCTTTTTGCTTCAACCAAACTCCTTTACTAAGTTTTGGACTTCTTTTAGTGGTCTCCAATCTCATGATCATCACGTAATAAATCTTCCATTTTGAATGATCGCCTTTTTCTTTTTGCACTCATGTTCCGATTCTTGTCAACTTTTCTGACTGTTTCTCGAGCAAAGCTGGTGGTTGCTCCAGCTGTTACACTCTGAGCCTGTTGATAGTAAAATAAAACTGAGGGATGTGTTGAGGGAACGAAGGAAGGAAACAGGGCTGGGGGAGGTAGAGCAAATTGATGTGGGATCACATTTGACGTTGAGTGTGCTTCAGGAATAAAGTCAATCCTTGCTGTCTCTGCGTTTTTAAGAATTCTTTCTATAGTCGCAACTGAAGGAGTCTGTTTTTCGTCGCATTGCCCTTGCGATATAAGAACTTCATGAATTTCGTGAGCAAATAGAGCCGGGTTTTCTGTCTTTAGTCGAAGAACCTTTCGCACCACGCTTGGAGTTGCTCCAGTCTGAAATAGAATAGATGAGTCACTGTATGAATCACTGAATCACTGTATATATTATATTCTCTCTACTGTGAGAAGAATGGATAATGATAAGCGATAAAATCAGTAATAATACCATAAAATAACAGGGCACAATAATGAACCCTCGTCTTATAAAAAACTGTCTTTGAAGAGGGTAGTTGGTATTTGGTTGTGACAGCAGACTGGACCACCAACCGATTTTTGGATCCTCTGGGGTGCTCATACGTGATTTTCAAACCGTGTCATAAATCGCGTATCTAAATTCGGTATAAGTCGTAAGTAGAACTTAAATAGGTAGATAATTGAGTTGGATGGAAGAAGGCTTTAAAGGAAAGAATTAATCACAGATTTCTAGTAAGTTAAAAAAAAAAATGTGACGAAAGCAAAGAGTAAAGTCTAAATTTAAAACGAACAAAATTACTGTTTCACAGTTTATGCAACATGTATCGGAAAAACCGTTTCAAATTAACTGGCTTGTCTTATTTCCCTATATTTATAGAATTAAAATTAAAATTGTATAGTTTTGATTTCATGGTTGGTAAGCGAAAATTGAGTTTTGTTCATTAGTCTTTTATTTTCTTTCAGCTATTTAAGGATTTTTCTACTCGCAATCTTGGTTCATTGTGTCTGTTTCATGTTTTCAGTAAAGTGCTTGTTTTTCAGAATTCAACGAATATAGAAAAATAGCGATACAGGGAGGTTACGCAAACAAGACTTCGTTTGCGACCCTGAACTTGCACCAATTATTTACAATCTATCAATCCAGAATTAGCAGCCTCGCCCAGAGGTTAGACTGTCATGCAGTTTCCAAAATAGAACTCAGTTATCACTATCCGACTGTCGATTTGACAATCGGATTGTCAATCAAAAAGGGCTTGTTAATTTCTGAACATTCACATTTTTCAGGTGCTCTTTGTTACTCCTGCCTAATAACTAAGGAATAGACCAGCAAAGGGGATTTTATTGGGTAACATTTTTATATCAAATTTAACAAGCATTATTTTTGGCATTGTCATGAAAAATTGCTAAGATTTTCTGTTTGTTTTATAAGTTCTATTATTTTTACTATTCTTCTGCTTTTTGTTTTTTTTTTTTATTGCAAAAAACTTACATTGTTAAGAATAAAAGATTTAACCAAGTAAATTATATGATGCGTTTTGTGATAATATATAATATCCCAAAAAATATGTATAATAATATATATAAATAATAATATAATAAACAATAATAAAATGTTTTGTGGCTTCGATACAGTTATGCATATCAAACTTCAATTTATCTGCCATTTACCGTTGCCTGAATCGTGTTTCTTACTATATATTATTATATATATATGTTAGAAAAACAAAAGTGATGGATCCGCTAACATTATTTTGCAACAAAACCCATCTTTGCATGTAAATATGTGAAATTAAAAGGATTTAGCAGAATCAGTTTTAATCTACAGCAAGAAGTCAACTTTTAAATTATTAAGTTTAACAATCCCGCTATTAAGCAAAAGTAAAAGAAATACCACCAGGGTTAAAGTGCAAAAAGTATTTATTATCCGAGATAAAACAAATAAATAAATAAATGAAAAAAGGTTCAGAAATGGATTATGCTTCTTCAGGAATATGATTATGATGGTTACTGCCTATTGACGTTTCAGAAGTTCCTGATAATGTTTGAACTAACAGCCAGAGGAGTTCGATATCGAATTTGATTTTTACTGTTTCAAATACTGTGAAAATTGACAACTTTAATGATTAGATCTAACTGTTTAAAAGTGTACAATTTCTAAAAAATCATTAATTCCCATCTATCATAAGGACAATAATCCCAGGGAGGCCTCGGGGATTCTGTATTGGTACATGCTACGCAAATGGAACTTGTGGACGGCCATGACTGTGTGGGTTTCCATGCCAACCATTTTATGAAGGTTTTATAAACGTAAAATTTTATGAACCCAGATTATATGAACGAAGACATTGTATAAACGTAAAACCAATGTAGAAGATTTAACGTTCTATCAAGGCCGTATCCAGAGGGTTGGAACATCCCCACCCGAAACATTTGTTTGACTCGTAAAAACGTGACAAAAATGGATATAAACAAATTTTGTATGCGTTTTTGAGCCCCCACCCCCCCCCCCCCCCCGAAAAAAATCTTTGAGTAAAACACCCTCCGAAAAAAAATCCCAGGTACGGCCTTGTGTTCCATAACAGTCTTGGTAGGTATTCCCTTCCATGACGTACAAATAACAGTTCAAATAGGGATAAATTCTTTCATTAGACAGTGAAAAACAAGGATAAAAATTCAGGATATTTCGATCACATACACAGTGACCGTCATTAGCAGATAAACTGTTTATCTGCTGATGAAGGTCGCTATGTATGTGATCGAAATATCTGGAATTGTTATCATTGTTTTCACTGTCTAATAAAAGGATGTATTCCTATTTGAACTGTTGTTTGTACGTAACAGTCTTGGCGAAGCTTGTGACTACCCAAGGAAGTATTCTGGGCCTGACCATCTTCTCCAAATATGTAAATGACACAAAAGCCAGTCTACCAAAAAAATGCCACTTAAATGATTCAGGAGAGGTAACTATTATTTCGGTTCGTTTGAATATCACAAGTTTATTGCGAGAACAAAATTTATGGGAATTGTGAAAAGAAACCTGAAAATCCTTGGAAACAGATAGAAAAATCATCAAAGTAAAGAAAGACATGATGGTTACAGCTGTGGCTAAAAGATGTAAAGAACGAACCACACTCCATAATAACTGAAAGTCCAAAAAGCTGTTTTGAAAATTACTCAAGTTAAATTACCATGTACCCTATAGGGGATAACTACCGTCCCCCACTTGAACAACAAGGAAAATATTTATTTTGCATGGAAAGCAGTGATGTCTCCTTTTCTTCTTCTTCTTTTTTTTCTTGCCCGCTTATGGGCTACAGGAACATCATAGACAAGAGTTTAAGGGCTCCATTGAAGGCTGATTTTTAAATCTAAATGTTTTTTTTTTATAAATTCGACATGGTAGAGCCATCATAAAAGGCCAAAATGGCATTTTTAGGGGCTATATCTAGATTGGAAGTGCTGGCATGTATGAAAAGGGCATCACAGTTTCCGTGGTCAAATACCCTAAAAATGAGGCTTACAACCCTCCTTCTGTGTCTTATCCCTCCTAGCCCCCTTAATGAATTTCATAAGCCGTCTATTGACTAGCACAACTAGCAGGCTATTGCAATATTGTAAAGGGATATTTAGTGGCTTAATTAAAAGTTCAGAATCATATAAATGTGCTATTCTTAGATTCATTTTGACAACGCCATGTCACCGAATTGGGATATGGCACCGAAACGGAAGCTCTTTGGTGCCATTTTTGGAGTGAAAAGGCCCTTAAGCATACAAACGGTTCCATTATAATTTCTGTATTGAATGGAGGTTTACAACTGACCCCTAGTATACTCCTCTCCCACCCTACTTAGTAATTGAAAACTAAAATACATTTTCTGAAAAAAAACTGTCAAGTGAAAAAAATCATCAAAATTGTTTATTAATGAAAACTGCTATTTGTGTTAACTTTAGCAGTAAAACTTAATTACATAAATAGTTTTTCCATAAATTTCTCGAAATCAGAGGCAACGCTATAGCGTTGCCTATAGTAAAGGTCATACAGCTCCTATGTTTTATTATTTATTTATTTTTTTTTCAGAGGCACTTCATATGGAAGGGGCCATCGTAGAAACTTCAAAAGAGGCTCATTCGATTGGAAATCGAGAGTTCTAGTGCCCTTTTTAAGGGTCAAAAGTGATTGGAAGGTAACTAACACCCCTTCCACGCCCAGCAGTTCCCCAAACACATTCAATCAAAATTTTGAGATAGCCGTTTTGTTCACCGTAGTTGATTTGCGCATAGAAATTATGTTTTTGAGGAGGACACTCCCCCACAGCCCTCAGGGCAAGGGTTGTAAGTTATGCCCTGGGGGCATATAAGGTTTCTATAGAAAGCTTTGTCGTAGAAACTTCAAAAAGGACTCATTCGATTGGAAATTCAAAGGGCTAGTGCCCTTTTTAATAGTAGACAGTGATTGGAGGGCAATTAACCCCTCTCAGGCCATTTCACAAAATTGCGAAAAAATACGGCTCCAATGTTTTATTATTTTTTCAGAGGCACTTCATATGGAAGGGGCCATCGTAGAAACTTCAAAGGGGGCTCATTCGATTGGAATTTGAAAGTTCTAGTGCCATTTTTAAGGGTCTAAAGGTCAAAAGTGATTAGGAGGCAACTAACACCCCTTCCACGCCAACCATCTCTCCAAACACATCCAATCAAAATTTTGATATAACCATTTTGTTCAACGTAGTTGAAAGTTTTGGAAATTATATGTTTGAGCAGGACACTCCCCCCCCCCACAGTCTTCAGGGCAAGGGTTATAAGTTATGCCCTGGGGGCATATATGGTTCTTATGGAAGGATTGCTCGTATAAACTTCAGAAAGGGCTCATTTGATTGGAAATTGAAATTTCTAGTTCACTTTTTAAGCGTCAAAGGATATTGGAGGATAACCAGCTTCCGCCCCCCCCCAACCCTTTTTTTCCAAATGCATCCAATAAAAATTCTGTAAAAAAAAAGTTCATAGATCACATAACAAAAATTCCGGTGTCGACACAACCCCCCTGGGCCCGGGGGCAGGCGCTGTAAGTTATGCCCTGGGGGCATATATGGGTCTTATTGAAGGATGCTCGTATTTACTTCAAAGAGGGTTCATTTGATCGGAAATTGATAGTTCTAGTTCACTTTTTAAGAGTCAAAATAGATTGGAGGGCACCTAGCCCCCCCCCCCACGCCCTTTTTCCTCAAACCCATCCGATAAGAACTTTGAGATTCTTTTTTTTAAGAATAGTTCAAAGACTTTATAACTTATACTCCGGGGTCGACACAGCCCCCAAGGACCCGGAGTCAGGTGTTGTAAGTTATGCCAGTAGAGAAGCCCTAATATCTCCGGGACGAACACCATATATGGGCATAGAGTCCCTAGGGAGAACACCTGTGCTGTCAGTCCGACGGGGGGCACCATATATGGGCATGGAATCCCCAGGGAGAACACGTTTCCGGGAAATTGATTGCGTAACCTAGCCTAACCTCATGAACTCGTGACGGGGGGCACCATATATGAGCATAGAATCCCTAGGGGAAATGGATTTCTGAGAACTTGATTGCGTAATCGATTGGGAATTTTATTGATCTAGGACTCATGACGGGGCTCCATATATGGGCACAGAATACTGAACGAACACCATGCTGTCATCTACAATTGACTCTAACGCCGAACGGGACTCCATTTATTTATGGTTTATTAATATCTGATGGATGATGTCAAGGGCGATTAATTTGTTGTTGTTGTTGTTATTTTTTGGCCAAGTGTAATGACACTGGGTATGATTTACATAATAGATAGGCGAATGTATTGATCTAGGGGAACTAAATTTTCAAGGTCGATTTATTTGTTGTTGTTGTTGTTGTTGTTCGTCTAGGTGCACGCTAGGGAGAATGTTATGATCCAGGAATAGGAAACAGGGTCACGTGTCTCCTTCTAAACCAATCAGAGAGTATATTACATCTCATTCTAAGCCAATCAGAGGGTCGCTTATATATGGTTTCCCCCATTACATTGCAATTCTCCCTTGAGGTTTCATATATAAAGGAGATGCATTGTGATTAAATTATCAGAAAGTATTGTGACACAATGGATACAACAAAGAATATTATTGATGAGTTAGAAGCCTTGGCAGCCTCAATTTACCATGTAAGTTCTGTTTTAGTACATTTTCATTTTTATTTTCAAAATAAAATTATTTTCCTTGGTCACCCTCCAGTATATTCAGGTAAATCCCCCCCCACTCTAATACAAACTCCACTATGCTATCTTTATACTCGCTAGAAAGCGTAAAATATGTTCTTTTTACCACTCCTCTATGCTATCTTTATACTCGCTAGAAAACGTAAAATATGTCCTTTTTACCACCTAAACCTAACCACCGTAACATCCGTTGCTCTGTTGTCATTAAGCCGCTCTGTTTTGAAATAAAGCTCCGCGCAAGGTTATAATTAGTTTGTCACCCTTTTCCTGTTTGTTTACGATAGCGGCCAAGCCAAAGGGATTTCTGTATGGAAGTAGAGAAATGCTTTCTAGACAAAATAATTGCTAACTATAATTTTTAGAACATTATGTAAAAAGGGGGGGGGAGGGGCTATGCCTCAATTCTATCACCATCATTGTAAAGTGAAAAAAACAAAACTGTTTCTTCGCATTAGGGCAGTAAGAGGACCAGGGGTTTCTAAGAAAAAAATAGCTTTATTATGTGTACTGCATAGATACCATTTACATCCAAGATTGTAATTTAGGCCTATAACCTGCTAGGCTAACAATCTTTTTCTATTTTAAAAGCCTATAGAGCCTCAATTCTATCACCATCATTGTAAAGTGAAAAAACAAAACTGTTTCTTCGCATTAGGGCAGTAAGAGGACGAGGGGTTTCTAAGAAAAAAATAGCTTTATTATGTGTACTGCATAGATACCATTTACATCCAAGATTGTAATTTAGGCCTATAACCTGCTAGGCTAACAATCTTTTTCTATTTTAAAAGCCTATAGACGGGAAATATTAAAAAAAATTTTCTCAGCAAGGTAAAAATAGGAGCATTTCTCGCAAATTTTACCTTTTGCTTTGCTTTTGGCTTAGGGGAAGGGGGCTTCTTAGTGATAAATGCTTTCTAGACAAAATTATGGTTAGTGGGGGTGGGGATACTAATTTTCCTTCTGTAAAAAAGGGGGAAATTATTTCAATACTAATTTTTTTCTCTTCTTTTAAGGCAAATCATGAAGAACGTATTGTCCCCCCTCCATCGAAGAGAGCAAGAGAGGACGAGGCAGCCCCCGTGAGACCATCAATTATTAGTATGCTGGCCCTTACACGACCCCAAAACAAAGCAGGAGGGATACAGGTCCATCTGCACTCCATGAGCAAGGTGAAAATGTGACTATCCCCGCCCTACACGGACAAGATGCTGCCCCCTTGAACCCCTGTTATGCTGCGGGGCCTTCTGTGGTCCTATTACAATCCAAAAATGCGCACCCTTCAAGCCCCAGTCTAGCTACGGGGCCTTCCATGCAATCTGCAATGCCTGGACCTTCAAGACAAGCCATAGGCCAAACATCGGCTCCTTCTCACGCAATACCTGAGCTATCAGCTCCCCGTCAAGTGTCAGTGCACTCTCCTCATCTGTCTCCGTCAAGTGCTGAGCCTTCCATGCAAGATAGAAGGGTTGGCCCCTCCAGAAAAGTCATAGACCAACCAATGGCTCCCTATCGTGTAATGTCCAAGCCTCCAGCTTCCTGTCAAGTGGTTGATCAATTTGAAGACGTGAGTAAATTTTTTTCAATCAAATAAGCTATTTTTTAGCTGTTAGAGAGCCTTTTACTCTTTACTTTTGTCTTTTCACTTTTTTGATTATTCAGGACCAGGTTATAGAAATATCTAAACAAAACTATTTTTCAACCTAATGCAAACTTTTCGAAGACATTAAAATGTTATTTTCGCTATAATACCCGCCTCCCCCCCCCACACCCCTTGTTTTAAATTTCACTGCTCCCTCCCCTCAGAGATACCTAAATATAATGTAATTATTTTTTTGCTTGTCAAAGAAACCGCTCTTTTCTAATCTTTACTGTTTTCTCTGCCTACTGCAGACATCTTCGCTATTTTTTGAAGATCATAATAATATTTTTCGCTAATTTCTAGTTTACTGCTAGAGAGCCTTTGTCTCGCCATTTGGAACTAATAATGCTATTTTTCACTAGAATATTATAGTTTTCCCTGAGTTTTAAGGGACTTAGAAGTAAGCCTTTTTTTAACTTTTTTAAGGCCATTCTTTTCATCACAGTAAAAGCGTGTCAGAGATATTAAAAAAAAATTGCTCCCACTTTTTAAATCAGGTCAATTATCGTATACAGGTGGGGCGCCAAGCGCCACGGGAAGCGCTGCGGTGGTCCACTGGGCCGGGGGGGCGGGTCGGAGGGGTGCATTAAATAGTGGAAATTGAGGGGGAGGGTTGTTTGAACGAAATCAAAACCTACTATGTAATGTTTTAGATTTTCGTTAAGTTGGAACTTTCAGAATATATTGAGTAAACCAAATGCTACTGCTAAGCACATAAAAATAATAATCCAATTTTTTAAAAGCAGTAGGGGTGATTTAGACACTTTGAAAATAATCTATTTTTCATTTATAGGTTTTCCTGGTTCCATATTCACCATCCCCTCCCCCTGCTCGTCAGTTGGAGAAGGAGAGGACGCGCATATGGAGCTCTACAACAATGAAATGTCAAAGTAGGGTACACTCGTTAATTCACTTGAGTTTAATACTAACGATTTTTTAAGTGATTATTTTAATGTAGATAATAGCACAGTTGAGCAGGGGGACTTACCTTTGTTGAGTCCATACACCTTGCAGCTTTTAGACGATTTTACCTGGGAATTAACAGGGAACCCTCCTCTAGCCCCAGATAACCTAATTCCACTTGAATCGAATGAAGTGGCTTCCCATACCCCTATTATTGAACAATGTGGGGGAGGGGATGTTGATAATAATATACAAGAGGAGGTGGGGGAGTGGGAGAGGGCATGTTGATAATATACAAGAGGGGGAGGGGAAGGGTTCTATCCAATTTACATCATTCCATGAATTTCAGCTATCAAATACAATTTTAAATACAATAGTTGTCTACACTGCAAATTTTTGTGACCCTTTTAATTCGCTTTTGTGTGGTAATTTTGTGTTTGACCCCGTAGAAATTGTGCATGAATATTTAGATAGAATTCGTGCACTGCTAGAGAACCAAATTCAGTTGTGGGGAGGTGGAGGGATTCAATTAAGGTTTCTATTGTTTTAAAGGTGTTTTATTTAAATGAGGGGAAAAGTGAAGTTTACCATCATTATATACATACGGAGATGCGTTTGATCTATCCAAATTTAGAGAATTTTGAGGGTGCTTTTTCCGAGTGGATAGGTCATATTATTACGCATCTCGAGAATTATAACGAAAATGGGAGCGGGTCAGTAGTTCTTTATGTCGAAAATTTAAGTGTTAATATTTGTAAATTTAAGAAAGATTTTATTTTAAGAGGGGGGGGGGGGGTAGGCGGGGGGTCTGGGAGGTCAATAGTTTTAAAATATAATTCTGATCTAGAAGGTTGTCAAGGTGTCCAACGAATTTGTTTTGAAACAGCTCAAAAATGTTTCAAGCACGCTTTCCTCATATTAGCATTCGAGCCTCTAGCACGTGACGCTACCAAGACGAATTTAGACGATTGGGCTGTACATGGGAAGGAGGGGTCCAATTTCCCCATTGTAGATTTCACTTGTTTAGAGGGAAAATACCCAGTAACGCTAAGATCTAATGATATTTTTGAAAGGGCCAATGCCAGTTAAATATCGGCGTTACTGTGGATCAGTATGAAACTGAATTTGAAGATGGGGCTTGTTCAAAAAAGAAGGAGGTGGTGTTCCCAGTAAGAGGTCTGTCGATTGAATTGGTCAAACACTGGGTTTGGTTGTTGTACACACCACCATCTAGTGACCTAGCCAATTCAATTGGCCATTTCAACCCAATTACAGACATCAGTAGAGTTCTGGGGGAGGGTAAAAAGGGTTGGGGGGTATGTTTCTACTGTCCGACATGCCTGTCTCGATTCCGTAGCGATATAAAACTACGGGATCAAATGAAGCATTGTAGACGGCATGGCTACCAGTCAGTGGAAACGGTTTCAGGGGATGGGGCCATTTTACGTTTCAAAAACACCCTCCTCCAGAGCAACAAAATATCTTTGGATTGTGAGACTAAGCTGGTGGAAGTGAATGATCCTCGATTTCCAAACCGAATCAAAGAACATCAAGCTATTGCAGTGTCCTGTGCCCACGACCAAAGAGACAATTCTAACACCATGCAGTTGTTAGAAATAGTAGAAACATTGGATGAGGGAGAGTGCATGATCAAGGCACTGACTAAATTAATTGGCACAGCTAATGGCGCTATTTCTCGTTTGAGAAATACGCATTATCCTATGGTGTGGTCTGTAGAGGATCGTCTCGCGATTAAAAATAAAAAAAATATGTTGGGTTTGTAAGGGGGAGTTTGAAGAGGGGGATAAGGGGACTAAAGGGACTAGAGGGGGGAGGGGGACAGTCAGAGACCATAATCACTTGTGGCAGGAAATATCCTCTGGGGGTAGTAATTTTAGAGGGGTAGCGCATCAATCGTGTAACTTAAATGTTAGCCAGCAGTTTTTTATCCCAGTTTTTATCCACAATGCAAATTATGATTTAAAATTTATTTTACCGGCACTGGTACGTATGTACAGGGAGGGAGGGGGAGTAGATAGTCCATGGGTAAATAATTCATTTACCTATAACATCATTCCCAAATCGGCCGAGAAGTTGTTGCTTCTCGAGCTGAAATGGCAGGTAGTAAATAATGGGCATACGTGTTGGAATAAAATCAGGTTTTTAGATTCTTTTAGTTTTTTTCCCAAGGCATTGAGTCAATTGATTCAAGTGCAGAAAAGCGACAATTTTGATAGTTTTCCTTTGCTTAAACAGCACTTTCCAGACAGTGAAATGTATGACCTATTGACCTGTAAAGGTGTATACGCACACGACTATTACTGTTCTGGCGCTCGCTTAAGCGAGGTGAAACTACCTCCAATTGAAGCTTTTTACAATTCACAGCCGAGGACTATGAGTTTGCCAAGAAGTTGTGGTCTAAGGGGAATTGTAAAAATGGGTGGGATTATTGTAGACTGTACTTGGCCAATGACGTTTTAACTCTGTTAGACATAGTCTGCAAGAACACAGACCAAATCTATTCAGAGTTCGGGCTAGATATAGGCTATTATTTTTCCACACCACATTTGGTGATGGACTTGATTTTAAAAATTAGTAGGGAGGAAATAGGCCTAATCACCGACGTAGATCAGCACCTTTTTGTAGAGCGTTCAATGAGGGGAGGGTATGTTTTTCATTAGGATCGTGTCTTGTCAACCGATCCGAGCGGACAAAATAGCACCGGTGCAAAGTCAAATGCAGTGTTCTTGGACATGAACTCATTGCAACCCTCGGCAATGTCTCACTACTCTTTGCCGTGTGGGAACTATCAGTGGCTTGAGAATCCTTGTGAGTTCCCCGACATTACCACCGTCGAGGACAATGGGCCACAAGGATGGTTCTTTGAAATTGACGGGCATATTCCACTGGCGCTTCACAATTCAGTCAGATTTTGTTTTTCCCTGTATCAATCGACCAGTGATCAGGGACTCACTGAGCCCCTACAATCGATCATTGGTTGAGGATATGGGGATGCACTGGACCCCCTCTAAGCAAAAACTGATTGCTGATTTGGACCCTAAGGAGAATATCGTTGTTCACCATGTGCTTTTGCACTGGATGGTGAACAATGGTTTCAAGATCACCAAAATACATAGGGTCCTGCAATTCAATCAGAAACCTTATTTGAAAACGTTTATCGACACTTTTGTTGATAAACGCTCTAGGGCAAACTCCAAAGTAGAGAAGGAAATGTACAATCTCATTCTAAATTCAGTGTTTGGCAAAATATGTGAAAGCGTACGCAACAGATCTCGCTGCGACGTCGTGACTGATCCTCTAGAGTGTGCACGAATTATTGCCGACCCCAATTTTACATCGTTCACGAGCATAGAGGCTGGCATGGTTCTTCTACACAGGAAAAAGCGAAATGTGGTACTGAACAAGAATATAGCAGGAGGTAGTTCAGTACTTGAAATTTCCAAAAAGCTCATGTTGTCGTTTTTTTTACAATGTGTGCAAGGTGCATTGGCCACGGGAGGGGGAGGTTCATGTTTACTATGGGGATACAGATTCTCTGCTGTTAAAGGTAAAAACCGAGGATTTATTGGGAGATTTCGAAAATGGGGAACACATCAGCTCGCGGATGGATTTCACCAACTGGAATCCGTCCCTCTACCCCGAGTTGGTGAAACATCAAGCCCCCAACCAACTACTAATGTTAAAATCGGAGACGGGGAGTGATTTGATATCCAGGGGGGTGTTCCCGGGTCCTAAAGTTTATTGCGTAGAAACTCATAATGGGGATGTAAAGCAGGCGTGTAAGGGGGTGCCTACACATTTTGTAAAGAGCAATTTCAACATGAGCGTGTACAGAGACTGTGTAGAAAGTAGCCTAGTGCCGAGAGCACAAGTGCTTGCAATTCGCTCTCTACAGTATAAAAATTATACTGTAAGAGTGGAAAAAAAATGCAATGTCGTGTATATCCGACAAAGTCTATGTGCTCGAGAATGGTGTAAGTGTGCTACCTCATGGCCACTACCGTATTTCAGACCGGGTTGAATGCATAGACTATCGCAATCAACTTGGTCTGGATAAACTAACCTAACCACTAACCAACTAACCTAACCTAACCACCAACCTTTCATAAATTAACTAACCAAACCACCTTAACCACCACTGACCCAACCTAACCTGCAGCAGTGACGACGACTATTGTATACAGTTTTTTCCATCGCGGCCCCGGGGGGGGGGGGGGTGGGGTCCTGCCCACGGCCGGCCCCGCGGCTCCCGGGGTTGGGGGTCCCGCCCGCGGCCGGCCTTCGGCCCCTTGGCCCCGGAGGGGTGGGGGGACCCCATTTTAAATTCATAATGTTCAACTATGCTATTTTTTAAGTGTTTTTTTTTCATATGTTTTTTTTTGTTGTTTTCAAGGGATTTACAAATAGTGTGCTACTGTGTGTACTAATGTACATAAAGTGTTCTTGCTGGACAAAACGTGTTTTTTAAGACAATAAGTGTTGTTGTTGTTCTTGCTGTTCATGTTCATGTTTGAACAAAAGTGTTGTTTTTTTTATGTTGTACATAAAGTACAACATTTTACCGTTGTCAGGTTCATGTTGAACAAATAGAGTTTTCATGTTGAATAAATGACCATGAAATATTGTTTTTGTCAGGTTCTTGTTGTACATAAAGTGTTATTCTTATGTTGTTGTTGTTCATGTCGAACAAATAGAGTTTTCATGTCAAATAAATGACCATGAAATATTGTTTTTGTTGTTCTTGTTAACAACGTACTAGATAGATCTATGGGAAAATTACTACTACTACTACTACTACTTATTCATTGGACACGTATGATTTACAGTTAGTTGTAGTCCGACTGTTGTCAACAACAGCAGCAGCAGCATGTATCAATTTAAAACACCCTTCAGATCGTTTCTGTGTGGTCCCTCAATGTCGGGGAAAACAACACTTTTAGCTAAAATAATTCAAAATTGTCAGAAAATGTTTTTGGAAAAACCAAAGAAAATTTATTATTGCTATAGTATTTGGCAGGAGTCCTACGATCAAATAAAAGCTATTGCCACAACCATACCAATACAATTCATGCGGGGACTTAATGTTTTCAATAGTATTGAACCGAACTCGTGGCTGATTATTGATGATTTGGCTGAATCCATTGAACAGTTCTCACAGAAAATGCTACAGCTGTTCACCGTTCGCTCCCACCATGAACAGATTTCCATAACCCTAGTTCTACACAATCTGTTTCATCAGAGCAAATGTATGCGAACCCTTGCATTGTATTGCACCATCTATATTATCTATCGAGTTGTTCGTGATTCTAGCTCGCTAATAACTCTCAATAAACAGATGTACCCCGGCGCCCCTAAATTTCTGCTGTCAGCGTACACTCAGACGACTAATAAGCCCTATGGTTACATTTTGCTGGATCTTAATCAGAGCACGCCCGAGGATCTACGTGTAGTCACCGACATTTTCGAGAAAGAAATTACAGTATATCTTCCGGTGAACAGTAGAAAAGGCTATTAGTTGACATTATGACACTGAAGAAACTACACAAAAACGGCATTTATTTTCCGTTTTAGGCACTTCAAAACCTCCACTCAGGAAGGCTATACTCAAACATGGTGTTGACAATGTTTTCATTAATCTAATATCTGAACTTTGTTTAAATTTAACCGAGGGTAATGTTCAACTGCCAGAAGGTGTTAGACAACAGACAAAGCAACATCGTCCCACTGTACGCGCCTTGGCTTGTAAAAACAAGGGAAAAATTTTTAAAAGAAAACGTCTTCTTCAAGCAGGCGGTAGCTTTTTTACACTTTTACTGCCAATAATTGCAGGACTTGTAAACAGTTTTCTCTAGAGAATGGCTAAACCCTATAAATTGACACCATTTGAACTTGTCCTCTCGCCCGTCGAACATTTTGAAGACAATCTAAGCAAATTAATTAATGATGAGAATATTGCCGATGACAAAAAGCTGCTTTTACTTCAAGATGCATTGCGACGTGTGGACAAACATAGACCATATCGTGAGAGACCCGCCACCACTGTTACCGATCCCTGTAAACAGGAAACATCTCCTCAAGATTCTGCAGTGCAATAAAAGGAGAATGAATTGAATTCAATTGTATCGAAAATTGGAAACCTATTGCCAGTGACCTATCGAGAACAGAGTAAAAGAGTATTATCATATCTCATGTTGGAAACTGATGAACATCAAGTTCAAGTCGACAGCACAGGAAAACGAATTATAGTTCAGGGAAAAAGTTATAATCTAGTTGATTTAATTTGTGATATGATGACGAATCGTAAAGGACTATTATCATTTGACAATAATCTATACACCTTTCTAAGTGTATCAAACTTTCCCAAAAGTCTTATTGGCAATAAGCAAATTCTAAAGAAACTAAGAGAATATAGTCCTCCAACAACATCACCACCATTTAAAAAAGAAGAAGATTCAATAATTGAAAATACTAGCAGCAGCAGCAGCAGCAGCAGCAATGATTTTATAACACCTGTGGCTGCTAGTCAAAAGCGAAGACGAATTGATTCACCCACCAGTGTGCAAAAGGGGAGTGGACATTACACTACGTGTTTGCGTTCAAAATGGATGAAGTTCTTAAAGGTGTCTATGCAAATGTTGGTGAAGCGGGAAGTTTAAGTTCTCCCAAAACGCTTTCTAAAGTTGTCTCTGACAGTACATTAAAAAAAGCAAGAGAGTATCTAGAGAATGAGCCAAGTTACACACTGCATCGGAATCACAGGCTTCGTGGCAAACAATATCGACAAACTAAAGCCTTTTTCCCTCTGCATATAATGCAAACGGATCTTTTAACTTTAGACGCAATTCAACGGCGTCACAATGCACCCTACAAATATATTCTGGTGGCAATCAGTGTCTTTAGTCTCTATGCCTATGCCATTCCATTACGGTCAAAGAGAGGTGTTGAAGTTGCTCAGGCCATTGAAAGTATTCTTGAACAGGATTGCTATAGAAAAAGTCAACCGGATCGTGGTAGCGAATTTGTTAATCCCCATGTGCAAAAGGTTCTATTGAAATATAATACAACACTTTATCATAGTCACAGCCCGATAAAGGCTGCATTGGCTGAACGATTAATAAGAACAATTCGTCTATTAATTCAAAGATATTGTACACTGAAAAACACATCTGCTTTTATTCATGATTTAGATAAAATCATGCGGATATACAACCATCGACCTCATCGATCTCTGTCCAACTCAAGCCCTCTGGGAGTTCATGACAGTGAAAATACATTTGATGCTTTTCTAAAGCAATACTCCAATGGTGAAAAAGAAAAAGAAAATGTGAAGAAGAAATTCAATGTTGGTGATACTGTTCGAATTAATAGAACCACCAATATTTTTGAAAAGGAAATTATTTATGGAGCACCAAACTTTTTAAAGTGTCCAAAATCCTGGACACCGAACCCACGACATATCGACTGCGAGACACCAAAGATGATGAGATTCTCGGCGGTTTTTATGAATATGAACTGCAAAAAGTTAGAAACGCTAGTGAAATTTATTAAATTGAAAAGATATTAAAGAGTCGTACTCGTAGGGGCAAGAGACAGTTGCTTGTTCGCTGGCTAGGATACAACTCTAATTTTGATTCTTGGGTCAGTGCTGAAGACATTAACAATGCCCAATGATTTATATGTGACTTTTATGTCCAATGTTTCCGATCCTCTCTACAATGACTTGAATAGAAAAAATGATTTTTGGACAAAGCTCTCCCCCACCATCAAATTCGAGGGCGCGTATGAAGTGGCTCTTGTCGACTGTATTCTCAAAAATACCTACGACATCCTGAGAAAAGATCGTAAATATAATACAAAATTTAGACGCTATGATTGGCCACCACCACCCTCAGGTGATCAAGAACAAATTCAAAAAATCAATTGGATGAATTATCCATATATTGATTTACCCTATGAGGAACTCACCTGTATGAATGATTTATGTCGTTCTATTAATAAAAGAATTTCCGCTCGTAAAAAAGGAGCTTTCATTTCAACTATTCAAAGGAGGAGGGCAAGATCTATATTAGTTCACCTATTGCCGATGAAAAGGTTATTCTCAACGATAATCTAAAGGATGTTTTTGGCTTTAAGCTCAATATAATCAATGGTAAAAGTGCCAGAAACACTAATTTCATTTTTACTGACTACCCGCCTGCCTTCTCCACGGACACTTGTATATTTCTCTACGCTTCATTTGTGGAAACATCTCGTGTTGGTAATTCAAATGTTCCCCTCCTACGAGTTCTTGAACGAAAAACCAATCAAGAACATATTCACCACTACAATATAAAGCATCTTCAATATATTCCCGTAAACACTTCCTATTTGGAACTCTGTCAGTTAACACTACAAACTGAATTGGGTGACCCCATAGCAATTTCAAAAGGTTTGGCTGTGATTACATGCCATTTTCGGGCCATCGTTCAACAACAACAAGATGTCTAATAGAAAAGTGGTATTCATTTGTCCTGATATTGACTGCTATGTTAATACTCTTGGCCCAAGACAACAGTGCAATGGAATGGACTATTGCAAAGGTCGCTCGTCAATGTCTGGCTACGGTCTTGGCAGTTAGTTTGCTAAGCTCTTTCGCTCTGCATTACCTCTGGCTAGAAAATATCTTGTACCGGCTGCGACAGATTTTGCATCCTCTACATTATACGATTGGGGCTCTGGCAAGGATTTTAAAAAAAGTGCTTCGGAAAATCTCAGGTCCAATGCGCGAACCCTTGGCGAGAGATTAAAACAAAATGGAAAATGTTTAAAAAGGTCGAGAAACACTGCATCACTCATCAGTCTCCACTCAGGTCAGAAACGAAAGACATCACCACTCCTGTCAAAGAAAAGAAGGAAAAAGCCGACACGTAGTGTAAACAGAAGAAGAAGCCCCAGGAAGAGAATTGTTAGATCGAAACTAGATTTCTTCTCTTAAGATGTCCTACCTACCGCATAAGGATTCTCAACCTTCAATCACCTCGTCATTGAATCAATTCAATGCAGAAAATGTTGATGTGAGTGTCAAGCATGGATACTATGAACAATTTTATCCACAACAACCCCTCTCTGATAATACCCACTTTCAAATTTATTCCAATGAAGACTACTTTTTGGACATGTCTTCGACATTTATAGATTTACAAATGAAAGTCCGAAAATCCGATAATACAATGCCAATTCGGGCCGATGGAATATCCTATGAAAATTGTGTATTACATAATTTATTTCGTCAAATCAGTGTCTACATCAATGGCATGCTGGTGAGCACAAGCAACAATC
The DNA here is from genome assembly GCA_027921565.1 of Artemia sinica. Taxonomy (NCBI): domain Eukaryota; kingdom Metazoa; phylum Arthropoda; class Branchiopoda; order Anostraca; family Artemiidae; genus Artemia; species Artemia sinica. Next base: position 50,266,312 of record CM051264.1, read on the forward strand.
TCTCAAATTGTACAAGCTATATGCAATTCATGTTGATGACACCCAAGTTATACAAGGAATTGAGAGGCACCTCCAATGGATATGAATATATTATTAATACTGATAGTACAGATGCACTTAAAAATGGTACAACTAGCGAATTACATCTAGTTGGAAAAATATATCATGAAATATTTAATATACCCCAATAGCTGCCGCCCAATGTTAAAGTGGATATAAAACTAACGCTTGCACCATCCAATTTCATATTGAGAAAAGAACTTGCTGCCAATCCTGATGTGACTCTCTCCCTCACCTCGGCAATACTTCATGTACGCAAACAACAAGTCATGAGTTCTGTTGCTTTGGCAGTGGAAAAACTGAGAGCCAATGGAAATAATATTAAACTACTTGTTCCTCATACAATCACCAATCAACGTCATATTGCCATGGGGTCACGCACCTTCACCGACTCATCCTTTATCAATGGCGAAATTCCGTCAAAACTCGCTTTAGCATTTGTAAAAAGCGCCAGTGCAATAGGATCGTGGACTGGATGCCCACATAAATTCGAGATGTTTGGACTTTCATCTCTTGTGTGCAAAGTAAACGGTATCCCACTCTACAATCTATCTTTTGATAAATCCTATAGAACATTGTATGAGTTGACCATGCAAACCCTAGATCATGATTCACAACTATTTGAAAATGGTATAACCAAAGATATATTTGCTAAAACACATGGTATCATTGTACTGGATTTGTCTGGTACACAGGATATGAGTATAGTACGTACGGGGAGTGTGCGTTTAGAGTGTACATTTGCCGACCCATTGGCTGAGAGTATTGCACTAATCTCACTAAATCAATATGAAACCTATTGGGAAATCACTCCCGAAGGCAGTGTTCTACTAGACTTGGCACCCTGAACACCAGTCAAATAATCAATGTATTTAATATGGATCCCTACATGTCCCAGTACAAATCCTATTGTCTGCCCTCGGACTTTCTTGGAAAAATTCAAAGTGTGAACAATAGCTTAATTATTGTTAATAGCAGTCCATCGACTGTGTTGACGGGTCATTGGCTGTGCATCTTTCAAACAATGAAGACGATTGAATTTTTTGATCCTCTTGGTCTACCCTATACATTTTACACACCCCACATCAGCAACTATATTGAGAGCAGTGGGAAAACTATTATTCACAATCGGAAGAGGGTGCAGGATCTAACGACTAAAAGCTGTGGCTTCCATGCACTACTATATTTTGTGTTCCGATGTCGCGGCTATACTTACAAGCAGTTTATCCACATTTATGATGACAATCCTCGTCTGAACGACTTTCTAGTGGAAAATATCCTCTCAGACCTATATAATATTGATTTCAGTGCCCTACGAGTAAAGTGCTTAAAAAATGTTTGTGAATTTGTTTATTAATAAAAAGCATATATATTAACAACAATGTCTTTAAATCTTCAATTTAGATTTCTTCATCGGTGTATAGGCAACTGTCGTGAACCACTAATACTGGTAAATCATTTGGATTCACTGTATATTGATCTTGATTGGCTGCAAAGTCAGGGTCACATTTTCTACAGTACAATATAACTTCACTCTTGTCATATCTCTTTGTATAGTCAATGATACTATTTGTATTCATATTATGAAATTCACGGGTTTCAATCTGTCTATTTGAATCAATATTGCATACAGTGTTTTCAAATGGTGAATCACATTCGGTAACTGCCAAATAAAAATCACTTGGTTTATAGTCATAATATGCAGTGACGTCACAACGATGACGTAGAAACCAAATTGTCTTGTTACCCCAACAGTTGAATCGTAGACCTGACTCCTCCTCCCAGAATAATTTAAATCCACGACAATACCAATCTCGTAGAAATAAACTAAAATCACTTTTGGGATTCTTTCCAATCATAGCGGGGTAGGTATTCTCCCACTGATCACATTTATCATAGTGACAATTGGAGCACAGGTGTCCTCTAGGGTGAGAGTCACAAATCTCTTCAAGACATGAATTACATCCTTTAATTTGTACTGCATAGCCTCTATGTAATTTACAAGGATTACATAATTTGCACTTTTCACTATAGTCATCAATAATTGTACAATTCTTACATTGACTCCAACTACAAGAGTGTACATGCATAATGGACATGTATAGAACATTTTTTTTTTTTTGGTTTCCAATGTCACTTGACTCTCTCACAGCTAAAACGAAACTGATCGTCCCTGCCGACGGATAAATTAAAGGTGAAGGAATGAGAGAGGAGTAACTCTGTGGCGTCACCTTTTTCGAATGGTGGGGGGAGCCATCTACATTGAATCCATTGGCAATGTTTTCAAAAGTGTATCCACGATGTTATTCTGCTTTGTTCCAATTAATATATCAATAAATTGAGTATAAGCATTTGAGTCACATCTTAAAAGTTTCATACAATAGTCAAATTGGGGAGAATCAGTTTTCATTATATTGTCAAGTGTTCCCCGAGAGAATATCCTGCGTTGGAGAGATAACTCGAGAAAATCATCATCCAAAATCAAATGTTTTTCCAAAAACACTAGATTCGAACTAATTCTCTCTTTCTCAAATTTATTCATTTTTCAATCCTTTCACTCTGACTGCTGACTCTAGAATGACCATGATTCGTTAGCCCTAACCTAACCTAACCTGACCCGAAAAGAAAGGGAACATTTTCGATTTCGAAACAATTTTATTGAATAATTACCACAACAATAATACTAAGCATGTACAATTAGCGATACAGTTTATTGTCTTCGATATGTTTCACTAATGCACTTAAAGCACATTGAAGTCTATTCACATGTGCTATATCAACTTTTGCAGCGAAACATAATTGATCCTCCCTTTTAAATTTGCTCAAGGATATCACATATCTTGCATATACTTCATCCCAATCCAGACAAAGCCGTGATCCTCTCGTGATTTCCACCGCAATGTTTGGTGCTCTTGTATTATTGCCATCAACTCCACTATCAACTTCTAATAGTGTAAACATTCCACTCGTCATCATCATCAACACACATATATATATCCAAATGAGTAAAGTCAAACTGTTCTTCTTCTCACTCCTTTGAATTCTATTCACAGACTAATAAAACTATAGTAAAAATCCTTTCCTTATATTCTCTGCAATCCTCTCCCGCTAATATGTAACCAGCCCTCTGATTGGCTTAGAGGGAGACACGTGATTTGTTTCCCGTTATCGGATCAATAAAATTCCCAATCGATTACGCAATCAAGTTCTCAGAAACCCATTTCTCCTAGGGAGCCTATGCTCATATATGGTGCCCCCCGTCAGAAGAGCTCATGAGGTTAGGCTAGGTTATGCAATCAATTTCTCGGAAACGTGTTCTCCCTGGGGATTCCATGCCCATATATGGTGCCCCCCGTCGGACTGACAGCACAGGTGTTATCCCTAGGGACTCTATGCCCATATATGGTGTTCGTCCCGGAGATATTAGGGCTTCTCTACTTATGCCCTGGGGGAATATATGGTTCTTACTGAAGGGATGATCTTAAAAACTTCAGAGAGGGCTCATTCGATTGGAAATTGAAAGTTCTAGCTCAGTTTTTTAGATTCAAAAGAGATTGGAGGGCAACTAGCCCCCACCCAACCACGCCCCTTTTTCCCCAAATGCATCCAATAAAAATTTTGAGATAGCCATTAAGTTAAAAATGGCTCAAAAGTCAGATAACAAAAACTCAGGTGTCGTCACAATCCCCCAGGGCCCGGGGGCAGGCGTTTTAAGTTATACCCTGGGGCATATATGGTTCTTATGAAAGGGATGCTCATATAAACTTCGGAGAGGGCTCATTTGATTGGAAATTGAAAGTTCGGGCTCACTTTTGAATAGTGAAAAGAGATACGAGGGAAGCTAGCCCCCCCCCCCTACGCCTTATTTTTCCAAACCTATCTGGGGAAAATTTTGAGATAGACATTTTGTTAAAAATAGTTGAAAGGTTGGATAAGAAAAACCCCCGTGTCAATACAACCCTCCAGGGCCCAGGGGAAGGTGTTCTGAACTATGCCCTAAGGGCATGTATGGTTCTTATGAAAGGGATGCTCGTATAAACTTCATAGAGGGCTCATTTGATTGGAAATTGAAAGTTCTAGTTCACTTTTTAAGAGTCAAGAGAGTTAAAGGCAACTAGCCCCCCACGCCCTTTTTCCCCTAACCCATCCGCTTCAAATTTTGAGATAGACAGTTTTTTGGAAATTGTTCAAAAATTAGATAACAAAAACTCTCCCCAGGGCCCAGGGGATAGGCATTGTAAGTGTTGTCCTGGGGGCGTTTATGGTTCGTATGAAAGGGATGCTCGTATGAACTTCAGAGAGGGCTCATTTGATTGGAAATTGAAAGTTCTAGTTCAATTTTTAAGAGTCAAAAGATATCCGAGGGCAACTAGCCCCCCCCCCTTCATACACCCTTTTTCTCCAAGTCCATCCGATAAAAACTTTAAAATAGTTATTTCATTAAAAATAGTTCAAAGGTCAGATAAGAAAATTCCTGTGTCGACGCAACGCCCCAGGGCCCTGAAGGCAGGAGTTATCAGTAATGCTCTAGGGGCATATATAGTTCTTATGGAAGGGATGCTCGTATAAACTTCGGAGAGGGCTCATTTGATCGGAAATTTAAAATTCTTGTTCACTTTTTAAGAGTCAAGAGAGATCAGAGGGCAACTAGACCCCCCCCCCTCTCCCTCCACGCCCTAAATGCATCAGTTAAAAATTTTGAGATAGACATTTTGTTAAAAACAGTTCAAAGTTCAGATAACAAAAAATTGCGGTGTCGACACAGCCCCCCAGGGCCCGGGGGTAGGCGTTGCGAGTTATGCCCTGGGGGCATATATGGTGGTTATGGAAGGGATGCTCGCATAAACTTCATAGAGAGCTTATTTGATTGGAAATTGAAAGTTGTAATTCACTTTTCAAGAGTCAAAAGTGATTGGAGGGCAGCTAGCCTCCCTCAACACTCCATTTATTTTTTTTCCCCAGAGGCACTTCATACAGAAGGTTTCGTCGCATAAACTTCAAAGGGGGCTCATTTGATTAGCAATCGAGAGTTCTAGTGCCCTTTTTAAGAGTCAAAAGTGATCGGAGTGCAACTAGCCCCTCCAAGCGCTTTTTCCCCAAATATATCTGATAATAAAAATTTGAGGTAGCCATTTTGTTAAAAATAGTTCAAAGATCATATAACAAAAACTCCTTTACGTATGGCCATTTCTTTAAAAATAGTTCAAAGGTCAGATACGAAAAACTCCTGTGTCGACATACCCCCCCCCCAGGGCCCGGGGCAGGCGTTATAAGTATTGCTCTGGGGGCATGTATGGTTCTTACGGAAGGTATGCTCGTATAAACTTCGGAGAGGGCTCATTTGATTAGAAATTGAACGTTCTCGTTCACATTTTAAGAGTCAAAAGAGATCGGAGGGCCACTCGCCCCCCTCTCCACGCCCTATTTTCCATGAACCCATCCGATAAGAACTTTTAGAGGGCCATTTTTTCAAAATAGTTCAAAGGTCAGATAACAAAAACTTGGGTGTCGACACATCCCCCAGGGCCCGGGGCAGGTATTGTAAGCTATGTCCTGGGGCCGTATGTGGTTTTTATGCTCGTATAAACTTCAGAGAGGGTTCATTTAAATGGAAATTAAAAGTTGTAGTTCATTTTCTCAGAGCGAGAAAAGATCGGAGGACAACTAGCCCCTCCCACCCTCCACGCCTTTGGGTTTATCGGATGGATAAGCCCATCCGATAAAAACTTGAGGTGACCATTTTTTAAAATAGTTCAACCATCAGATATTAAAACTCCGGTGTCGACACATCCCCCAGGGCCCAGGGACAGACGTTGTAAGTTATACTCTGGGGATATATATGGTTCTTATAGAAGGGATGGTCGTATAAACTTCAGAGAGGGCTCATTTGATTGAAAATAGAAAGTTTTAGTTCACTTTCAAAGAGTCAAAAGAGACCGGAGGTTAATCAGCCCCCGCCCCACGCCCTTTATCCCAAACCCATCCCATGAAAATTTTGAGATAGCCATTTTGCTAAAAATAGTTCAAACATCAGATAAAAAAAAAACTCTGAGGTTGACACAAACCCATTTTTTCACTTTGATATTGTTACTTTGATACCAGTTTTGATACTTTGATGAACATTTGATTTTTTTTTAAGTTTGATTTTGAAATAAGGAATTTTTAAAAACTTGAAACTTTTTGTTAGCAAAAACGAACAAAAATTAATTAAAAAAAACTTTCCGAAAAATAAGTTTTTCAAAGAAAAGTAAAGGCCATTTTAAACTTGAGCTTAGCAGATACAAATAACTGTTTAAATTCAAAACGACCAGAAATTATTATTAAAGAATAAAGGAAACCCAAAACGAACAGAAATTAAATAAGCAATCATAGCGAAAAACCTACAACCAATAATAATATAAATGAATAAATGGATCTCAAAGCGAGTAATGCTTAGATTGAATATGAAAATCAAGCTCAAAACGAAAAAAAAAATTCCCATTGAGGTATCAATGAAACTTAAAACGAACAGAAATTAAATAAACAATCAATGCAAACAAACATACAATAGATATTAATGTAAATTAATAAGTAAATCTTAAATTGAGTGAAACTTAAATTGAATATGCAAATCAAGCTTGAAACGAACATAAATCACTACAAACAAGAGTTTGGGTATCACCTCCTTCTCTCACTGTAAAAGTCTAAAACCTACTGCGTCATTGGCGCTTTACTGAAAACTATATGCGTCTTGAACAGTCTTGGAAAGTATAAACAACATCAAATTGAATATTTGATGTATAATGATATTAATCGTTGAAAGATCCATCATTTCAAGAATTTATTTCACCGTAATTTTATTTTCATTGCTGTAAGAACTGGAAAAGAAAATATTTGTAATATAATTCGTTTTCAGTTAAGCGCCAATGACGCAGTAGGCTTTTGGTTTTATTTACAGTTAAGGAAGGAGGCGGTATCCAAACACTTGTCTGTAGTGAAACTATATTCGTCTTGAACAACTTTAAAAAGAGCTAATAAATTAAACTGAATTTCTGATGTATAATCGTATTAATTGCTGAAAGCTCATCATTTCAAAATATTACTGTAATTTTAATGTTTATTTTCAATATTAAGTACAAAAGAAAATTTTTGTCATGAAATTCGTTTTCAGTAAAGCGCCAATGACGCAGTAGGTTTTAGACTTTTACATTGAGAGAAGGAGGTAATACCCAAACTCTTGTTTGTAGTGATTTTTGTTCGTTTCAAGCTTGATTTGAATATTCAATTTAAGTTTCACTCGTTTTAAGATTTATTTATTAATTTACATTAATATCTATTGTAGGTTTGTTTGCATTGACTGTTTATTTAATTTCTGTTCGTTTTAAGTTTCATTTCTGCTTCAATAGGAATTTTTTTTTCTTTCGTTTTAAGCTTGATTTGCATATTCAATTTAAGCATTACTCGCTTTAAGATCTATTTATTTATTTATATTATTTCCTGTTGTATGTTTTTGCTATGATTGTCTATTTAATTTCTGTTCGTTTTGAGTTTCATTTATTCTTTAATAGTAATTTCTGGTCGTTTTAATTTTGATTTATACTTCAATAGGAAAATATTTTTTTTTCGTTTTAAGCTTGATTTTCATATTCAATCTAAGCATTACTCGCTTTGAGATCTATTTATTCATTTATATTGTTACTTGCGTATATTTAGTTTCTGTTCGTTTTGGGTTTCATTTATTCTTTAATAGTAATTTCTGGTCGTTTTGAGTTTTAATTTAAACAGATATTTGTATCTGCTAAGCTTAAGTTTAAAATGGCCTTTGCTTTTCTTTGAAAAACTTATTTTTCGGAAAGTCTTTTTTAATTAATACCTTGAAACGACGATGTACTTTTTTTCTTTCTTTTTATTGCTCTACCACTAGCGGGGCGTCAAAAAATCATAAAAAGTTATATAAAAGCTGATTTGAAAGCTAATACCTACATATATATGCTTAGCAGAAAAAGCATGTATATATCAACAGTGATTTTGGGATTTTCAAAACAGATCTTAAAACCCTGATGTGCCTTTTTTTTCTTGACCGCTAGCGGGGTACTGGAAATGCATAGCCATGCCAGTTTTTTTTTAATTATGGCTTTACCCCCTCCCCCTCCTCGTCAATTTGTGCATGAATTGGTCACTGGGTTTGACATCACACGCTTCTCGGTCATTTAGAAGCCTTAGAAGGGTGCTAGCTCCCTAAATTTGGAGAACTTTATTATTTTAACCTTGTATTTTTCACGATTTTATTATTCTAATGATTAATTCTCCTATAGTGTTAGAGTCCAAGAAGCAAAATAATGAAATTATACTTTCTTGCAATAAGTTCAAAATTTTTGCAGCATTGCGGCAGAAAAATTACACTAATAACAGCATGACTTTCCGTAAATTATATTAACTAGACGTCTTAAATTCTTCTGATTCTCTTCAGTTTCCTGAAATCTATAGATGTTCCATACGGTATAGTATTTCAGAGACAATCGAATTTTCTTATATAAAACTCCTCATTGATGCTAACGATAATAAATCCCTCGGACTCTTATGTGACGAAATTTTTGATTTTTAAGGAAAGTTTATAAAGATGCGAAATAAAACCTATATTTAACACCCTATTTTAATAAAAACTCGTGTTTACTTCTACAGGTTCTTTGTCTTAGGTGGACAATGGTTTTTTTTGTAAGGTTTATTGCGTATGCATATCTTTAAACTTAAAAATTTACAAAATTAATTTTCTGAAACAAAGCTTCTCTAATAAAAGTAAAGAGCGGACTCGAAATTTAAATTGAAAAAAAAATTACTGCTTCGCAGTTTATGCAGCATATATCTGAAAAGCTGCAAATGACAATATATCTGAAAAACTACAAAGCGCAAATGACCTTCTAGTCCTTAACAGTCTTTAAGGGCTAGAAGCCCTACTCCTGTTTGTCGTAGTATATTTTCTTTTAAATCTGACTCAATTGTGTAATTTTTAATTATTGTAGTTATTGTAATTTAATTAATTTTTAATTTCGGCTCGTGGGTCTCATTTATTTTGTCTCTGGTTCAATTACTTTACTTTTCTTTGAGAAATCTTTACTTTTCTTTGAGAAATCTCTTTTGTTGAAAAAGTTAGTTTAAATTAACTGCCGAAATGAGCCGAAAATATGTAAGGGGTAGGCTATATGTGTTTGCACAATAGGTAGCCATTACAACTTCTTTCGTGGCTGTCTTGAAAAAAAAATACTTACTTTCCCCCTAGCTCCTCCAAATGACCCTGGTTTTACGGACCCAGTCTCATAAAATCGGGTCAAAATTTTAGAAACACAGCCATGAGAAACTAAAAGCTGTCGAGAAATATCGCAGGGTCGTACTCCAAGGAGAGCAAGCTGAACAATTTTTCTTCGTATGTAATCTGGAAGTGGCCTCCCGTTAACGAAAACGCCACCAAGCTGGTTTATACCAGTTTGACCTAAAAAAGAAAGCTAAAAAAGAAAGTAGTCTCGAGGCTTGCTGGAGGTATCGAAAATTGAGCTGAAATCTAAATATAAAATCAAAAATAGTCAATTATGCATTTTAAAAAACAATTAAATTGCTAAATACAAAAACACTAAACAAGTGTTCCTCTTAGGAAGTATTTTTGCATTGGGGCAACTATATGTGCATGAAATTTTAGAGATGAGCACATTTTCAGGAGACTCGAATTTGTCGAAATTTCAATATGTGAGACTACACGACGATGAAAGAAATTTTTAAATAAATTGGTAAAGGCATTACTTTGTATTTTAGCAAAACAATCCCAATCACGACTTCTACGTCTGAAGATCATTCCCTTCGTTAAAGCTGATTTGAGAATCGGAACTTTCGAAGACCGGCTAAGTGGTTTGGCAATGGCATACACGAACAAATCAGTCATTGAGGATGGAATGCTCGATGGAATTTCTAAAAAGTTACGCACTCAATTTTTATTTGTAAAAAAAAAACAAGACAAATATTGTTATCTACCTTCAAACCCTTGTACCTAAAGACTGTCCTAAAAACTTTTTGTTGCATATAATTAAATGTTAAATTAAAGTTTCCTCAATACGGCGTAATGTGATCATAATACATCAGCTGAGCAAAAGACACAGGTAGACACGCGTTAAGCCCATGTGGGCTGTCTCTACCAACCCTCCTGAGAATAATTTTCTGGCTGCAATCCTGGTGTAGATTAATACGTATTAACGTGTACTACATTCTGTTGTTAATATGTACTAGATGTGTGTATTTACTTGCGGTGGGGATATTGAGAATAAGGGAAACTAAAACATATTAAACAAGTTAAATAAGGATTTAAGTTTGTTTGTTAAGTTTTTATTATTTTACTTTATCAATCAACGCTGTTTATAATTTTTGAAATCGTAAACATTCTAGCTTTTTGATATTACCACACTATGTCGGTGACCGAGTCACTTTTAATATGACGCTGCTCATGGGAGAAAAAGTATAATGTAAGGGTACTGGTACTTATGTACTAAACGTACTCTTTTATGCTACGCAATGAAACCAGTCACGAAAAACCCACCAGAGACCGGTTATTTCAAGTGACCGCTATAGAGTCATGCAATGCAAAGGGTGGTTTTCATTGCGTTTCCGATATTTAAACTATTTTTAGGGGGGTTTAGGAGGGAAAGGTACCTAGGTTAGGTTAGATTACGTATTTATCCCCCCCCACCTCCTTAATGTGCAAATATATAGCCCAAATTTGTTTCTAAGCTATTATACATTCATACCGATATAAGCCTTATTAGCTTCTTGATTTTGGATTTTAAGAGACATATGCATAAAGGAGCAGGGGCATTCAAGGCCGTATCCAGGGGACTTAGGGGCTTATTATTTTATATCTAGGGGGAATTACGTTGTTTATCAGTATTTTTTCAAGGAAAATACCAAAAAAGAAGGATTTTTAATGAAAATACCCAAATAAGACATTTTCCAGAATCTAGAGGGGAATGTGTTGCTAAAAATGTAAGGGGGGATTTTTTTGTTCAATCTTTTAAACTACAAAACCAAACAGACATTTTCATTGAAAAAACTCAAAAAACAGTCTTAAAGGGGGGGGGGGCAAATTGTTGTTTATGATTTATCTTTTCAATGAAAATGCCAAAAAAGGTATTTTCAGTGAAAATACCAGAAACTGGCTTCTTTAAATACCGCTTATTGTCAAGTACTTTATAGGCTTGAGAGGAATTTAAAAGAATCAATCGCTTTCATCTTTCAATAAAAGACATTATACTTGATTTAGACAATTTGAGATTACTGAGAAGACTTATTGCAAAATAGATCGACTGTAAGTTTCAGTAAGATCCTGATTACCCGGTTCCGGCGCATCCCACTACCTCCCCCCTTAGAAAATCCCCTACGGAAAATTTACCCAAAACTCTTCCCTGTGGATAATCCTCCCTGAAAAATTCCACCGCGGCAAAACCTCCCTGGACAATTCTTTCCAAATGTAAAATTGAGCAGGCCAGAGCGAAATTAAGACAAATAAAAAGACAGAAGAAAAGTGCATTGTTTTGTGAACAGGGTCTAATGACTTTTGAAAACTTTCCTTACTTAAACCATTGCTTGCTTATTTGGAATTAGAAGTTCTGTCAGTTTTATATTTGATTGGTTCCGACTTAGATTTTGACTCCATGTTAATTAAATTAAGGTATCGCAATATCACAAAGCTAGTCACGTGTTACAAAATTCTACCCTACTTGTTTTAATGACTAGATAGGTCTAATTTTTTCAGTTTACGTCTGCTTCCTCCCTCGAATTTGAAGTCCAATTGACACTCAATACTCCTTGAAAGTTTCAACTCAATCTCCCGAGCAGTTCATGCGAAATGGCGGAAGTGCATAGCATAATTTGATTTACTCACCTACGCTTGTCGTTCTTATGGAATACCCTTCGCAAATTTTTACAGATTGGCCTAGCAAACAGTCTCTAGAAGCTCTTTAGCTGATAAGGCATGACTGCTTTTTCTGCTGTTAAACAAACTGTAAAAATTATTGTTTCGTGAAAGTAAAGAACAAAATTAAACCCTGAAACGAATAAAATTTATTCCATATAGGAGGGAGCGGTTCCCTAATCAATCCTCCCACTTGGTCGTAGAAAGCTAGGAGGATGCTCAACCGATCGAAAATTGAGAGTTCTAGTACCTTTTTCTAAAAATCAAAAGTAAGTGGAGAGCAACCAGCCCCGTCCTAGAACCTCTCTTGGTAGAACCGTTTCCTTCTGTAACCCTTTAAAATATTCTGATCAAAATTTCGAGGCAACCGTTTCGTTCAAAATGGTAAAAAATGTTAATAAAAATGCATCCAAGGATGGGAAAACTAGACCCCGGCGCCGCGCCGGCGGATCGACAGAACGCCACCGACGAGAAGCCCGGTTGACCGCTGCCGAAGTGTCACTACGCCGCCACCGGCAGAGGCGGTGGCGTTCGGCTGACTTTAAATTAATTTTACGGCAATTCTTTGTTGCGTCAACCGCAAAGTCGGAGCTTTTCTTTCTCGTGTGGTTTAGTATTTCGATTTTCCTGATTAGAAATCAAGCAGGGCTTGCATTATCCCCAAATTTTTTGGTTATTTCCCCGAAAATCTACGCGTCACCCCGAAAAAAAATTTGGTTCCCCGAATCCCGAAAATCACACAATCACGGTGCCCCCCCCCCCCCTAGCAATTTATCACCAGTGACTTTCCCTGCCAAATATTACTTTGCATACCATAATTCTTCACTACTCTCTTGTTCGTTAATTTTCGTCTCTTTTTTTTACTTTGCATAAAAACCAGACAGATGCAATATGCAATCGCAAATATTGCAATATACACAGTTCTTCATATGTTGACCAAAAAAGTGTCGTCTTTATGAAATGAGTTTAAATCATTTCGAATGCAGTTTCCCAATTGCTATTTCTTACATCATTCGTAGTCAAGATTTTTTTTCAAGTTGAATAGGATTATAGAACGTATTCACTACTATACAGCTTCGGCCTTCAGTTGGATTTGAAATTGATAGCTGACAGAATTTTTCTACAGCTGAATTGTAAGTTTGCAGATTTTTTTTTTCTTTTGCTGTTTTTAGATAAGATTTTCTTAATGTTTAATGCTCAATTGTTGAACGCCTGATAGATTAAAGAAAATATAATCTTCTTTCTGAAAAAATTTTACCCCCACCCCCAAAAAAAAACTTCTATTGAGACAACATTTTGCTATAGACTAAGCTATGCACAAGGTTGGGAAATTAAAGATTGAAACGGAAGTTACCCCAAAAATATGATTCATAAAAAAAATTATAAATTATTACCTATAGGGGGGGGATAGGGGGCTATCATTTTTAAATGATGATGCCTCGTTTTTATTTATTGAAAGCAGGGATGCCCAAAAGATAAATTTTTTTTTTTCATTTAAAGTGGAGACGGTAGAAAATGATATCGAATTCCCTGGGAAACCATTGAAATATTTTGATAGACCCAGGGCCCCCCATTGGGACTTGTTCATTGTCTTGGGTATTTTGCGATTTCTCATAGGCTACTGGCCTAATTTGGTTTTTTTGTGTGCTTCCTTTTAATTAGATTCTTTGGATTTTATTGAACGCGAAGGTGAGTCTATTACTCATAATTTGAGGTATATCTGAACGCGAAGGTGAGTTTTCCATAATTTGAGGTATATCTGAATAATTTCAACATTTTTGTCGTTGTCTTTGCACCCATTTACTCATACTTTCAATTTTCTTTCAAGGAACACTAAGCTGTTTAACGTTATTTTGCGTGTTTGTTTGAACCATATAGCGACCTAGTTAATTATTAAGTAAATTATTTTTCTAATGAAGGCTGCTGAGACGGTATCCTATCAAGGTGGTATCCAGAGGGGGGGGGTAGGGAGGTATTACATTTAAATGATAATATCTTGAATTCTTTTTATTGAAAGCAGGGATGTCAAAAAGTTATTTTTTTTTAATTTAAAGCAGAGACGGCATCCTATCAAGATGGTATCCAGAAGGGGGGGGGGGGAGGGTAGGGAGCTATCATATTTAAATGATAATACCTCGATTTTTTTTAAAAGCAGGGATGCCAATAAGTTAATTATTTTTGTTATTTAGAGCAGAGACGGTATCCTATCAAGATGGTATCCAGAGGGGGGGCATAGGGAGTTATTATATTTAAGTGATAGTACCTTGATTTTTTTTTTTATTGAAAGCAGGGATGCCAAAAAGTTGAAAAGTTTACAAAAATTAACAAGATTTTCGTGAGTTATACTTGATACAGCACTTGTATAGTTTTATCGTCCAAAGGGAAAGGGACACATGCGTCCAACCCGTTTTTTTTCTTATTGATGAAACGAGTTTACTTCAAGAACATTCATTCATAAATACCAGGCAGATTCACACTAAAACGAATTGGTCCAGTGACCAATTTACATTAAAAGGCCAGGTCATCATAAAAGCTTTCAATTTGGGAGGTTCAAGGAGGAGTCTTTGACATTCTTATGACCTCAGGGTACTAGATGTTGCAACGTTCTTACGTATCTACAGTGGTTTAAAAAATTCGATCACCCCACAAATGATTACCAAAAATATGCACAAATATAACAAATGTAACATTTGGAATATTATAACACTTTTTTCAAAGCTTTGAAGAAAAGCAAAAAAGGCTAAATACCCCTAACTACGCTTGAAAGCTAATTTAAAAAGAAACACTTTTTGGAGATTCCATTGATATAACCATAGCAGAAACTATGAGCCTGGGTGGGGATCAAAGAGGAGTCTTTGAGTATTTTGACCACAGGTCACTTATTGTTGCGAGTTTCTTAAATTTAGTACTTTTTGTGAGCATTTGGAAATCAAAGCTTAAAGTCAATAACTGATACTAAGTGTCCTAACATTTTGCTTGGATTAAAAGTGACGAACTAGGATGAACATTTCAGCATCTTCCTGGAGCTACTTCAGTCTGCATATTATTTCATTTAATTACATTTAAAACGGATGAGCTTTTTATTTTCCTAAGAAAATAGTTGGCCCTTTATTTTTCTTCATACCGAATAAACATTAAGTGTTTTTTGTTTCAGTGTAATTGAAGTGTTCTCATGTGAAGAAAAAATTGTCCCAAATTCTTCTCTCACCTTAGCAGTGGTTAACGGAAGCTTTAGGTAGTGAATGATTAGATCGTTGCTCAAGCGCTAACCATCCGCAGCACACATAGCAACAATATATTCATTTTCACATGGGGTCCCAATCTAGCCCATGTCCGCCGCTTCCAATTTTTTGGTTTCTATAATTTTACCCTTATACTATGCTTCTCTCCGCCTAGTCCCTCTCCAATCATCTTCCAAATAGTACTTATTCATTGGCACAGCTCAGCCCCGTAATGTGAGCAAATTTCAATTTTTCAAGTTTTGGGTCATTTTCCTGGGACTCTGGGCCGGTTGGGTGCCCCCAAAAATTGTCCCAAATTTCTCTCTCCCTCTAGCACTGGTTCACGGATGTATAATGCCGTGAATGGTTAGACCGTTGCTCAGGCGATCATCACGTATTTTTCAATTTGATAAATTTACTCCTTTTAGATGCAGTTTATAATTTAGCTGATATTAGGTATTTATGAGTTGATAATTTGGAAAGAATCCCCAAAAGAAAAAATTAATAATAACCAAAAGAGCAGCCAAAAGCAATAAAAAAGCAGCAGTTCAGCCTTAGCCTACATGACATATTCTATAAAGGAGCCAAAAATTTTTAAAATGTATTTTTTTTTAAATTGTTGTTACAAACCAGTTTTTAATGCAAGGAAGACTTTTTAGGAATCCAAAAGAGCAAAAAAAAACAAAAAAAAACAATCAAACAGTTCATGGTAACGAACTGTAAGTAAGGAGCGACCCGGCTCAATAGTAACCGAAACTCTAAGAAACGGAATTTTGATACCAATAGATACATCAGAAGAATCAGATTTTTATGTTGATTTCAAATATATAAGTTTTATCACGTTTAGTATTACCCATCAAAAGTTACGTGCCTGAGAAAATTTGTCTTATTTTCGAAAAAAGGGGGGAAACAACACCTCAAAGTCATAGAACTTTAATGAAAATCACACCACCAGATTCAGCGTATCAGAGAACCCTACTATAGAGGTTTCAAGCTCCTATCTGCAAAAATGTGGAATTTTGTATTTTTTGCCAGAAGAAAGATCACGGATGCGTGTTTATTTTTTATTTTATTTTTTTTATTTTATTTTTTTTCCCCAAGGGTGATCGTATCGATCCAGTAGTCCTAGATACTCGTGAGAGGGCTCATTAGAACGGAAATCAAAAGTTCTAGTGACCTTTTTAAGTGACCAAAAAAATTGGAGGGCAACTTGGCCCCGTCCCACGCTCATTTTTTCCCCGAAGTCACCCAATCAAAACTTTGAGATTGCCGTTTTTTTCAGCATGGTCGAAAATCTAATTAATGTGTCTTTGAGGATGACTTAATCCCCCACTGTTCCCGGGGGAAGGGCTGCAAGTTATAAGCTTTGCCCATTGTTTAGATAATTATTGATTACTGGGAAGTATACAGGCGTTTTCAGGAGGAATTTTTTTCTTGTGGGGGGGGGTCGGGGTCAGAGTAGGGGTTACGGGGGAGTATCTTTCCGTGGAGGATAATTCCTTGGGGAAAGGGACATTTCTATGAACGGGGCGCCAGATTTCCCTGCATTATTTAAAAAAAAACGATCAGAAATTAAATATAAAAAGTTTTTTTCAACTGAAAGTAAGAAGCAACATTAAAACTTAGAACGAACAGAAATTATTACGTATATGAGGGGGTTTACCCCCTAGTCAATACCTCGCTCCTTACACTAAAGTTTTTTTTAGTACTTTCAAAAGAGACATCTATTCTAATTAACCGGCCTTTGTGATTCAGGGGTTTGTGATTCGAACAAAATTCGAACTTTAGCGTAAAGAGCGAGAATTGAATAGGGAGCGAACTCCCTAATATACGTAATAAAAACATACGAATATAGTAATTCGTTACGTAAGTTAATCCGTAAGTTACGTTAGAACAAAATTTCGAGAAGGCCAATTAGCCAAAAAAAGGAAAATTAATATGCGAATTTCGTTTTAATTATTCATTTACGGTGAGTCAAAATCAAAGCTGCTTTAATTCAAGGACGCTCAGAAATTAAATAAAAAAAACAAGTTTTTTTTAACTGAAAGTAAGGAGCGACATTAAAACTTTAAGCAAACAGAAATTATTCCGTATATGAAAGGAGCTGTCCCCTCCTCAACGCCTCGCTCTTTACGCTAAAGTTTGACTCTGTCTCACAACTTTATTTTTCAAAACAATAAAAAACTTTAGCATAAAGAGTGAGGCGTTGAGGAGGGGACAGCCTCTTTCATATACGAAATAATTTCTGTTCGTTTTAAGTTTTAATGTCGCTCCTTACTTTCAGTTAAAAAAACTCATATGGCGACAATATCAGAGTCACCCATTTCAACAGTTTTAAAGGTGACAAAACAGCTAAAGCCAAAGGGCATTATGAAAAAATTAAGCTTCTAGGTTCAAACTTATATTCAAAGTTTTTGCCCAGATAACTGACGAATTTTGTGATATGGTATTTGAAGTTTTGTATGCAGTAATGCTCGATGAAAAAAAAAAACACTACTAATTTTGATAATTTATTTATGTTAAGAATACATAGCTGATAGATACTTCAACTATTATGTAAGGGTTCTGAAACGCCACAGCCATTTGTTTCTACCAGATTTCTACTTCTCTTGATGAATAACGAAGAAGACCAGTTTCCAGCCAGCGACTTGTGAAGTTTTGAACTCATCAATAGGCTCGAATCTGTTGTAAATTTAAGCAGTGATTTGAGAAAGACTGATGAAAAACATTAATGTTTGCAGTCAACATTGATCGTGCCGGCGGCGCACTGCCGACATCTTACCGGCGGCGCGCCGCCGACATCTTATAGGCGGCACGGCACGCTGTTTTTGGCCCTGCCGCCACCGGTCTTCCCTCATCGGCGCGGCGCTGAGGTCTAGGGACAACACCCAGAGGCTCTAGGATAAGGCAGTGGTGGATCCAGGGGGAGCCAAGGGGGGCACGCGCCCTAGTCCAAAGTAGTGTAATTTACTTAATTAACGCAAATTTGCGTTAATTAAACTTGCTCCTACTGCAACTTTATCGGATCAACCTATTTTGCGCCCCCCTCCTAAAAAAATCCTGGATTCACCCCTGGGATAAGGGCTGTAAATTATGCAAACTCATAGTCATTTCTTTACAGATATATTTTACAGTGGAAGATAGGGAGGGGGCATGTCTGATTTTAGGAGTCCAGTGGCGTGAAACTTTCTTAGACCATTCTCTTGCTGAAAACGATATCAAAATTTGCTGTGGGAAGGGGGAGTGGTTAGGGGCCTTGAAATGAGTTGAAAAAAAACTTTTCCCTGATTAATTTGTAACTAACGTAAATTTTTGGGCCAAGAGGATCAATATACAAAAAAAAATTATTCAAAGAATCAGTCCTTTTGAAATTGTTTCCTACTCTAACAAATGGGGCTCAAAAAGGGCGGATTATTTTCGGTTGGTCTGAAAGTTATATGATTGGGGCAAGGAAATCCCAATATAGAAGGAAAATAAAAAAAACATATTGATTTCCCTCACAATTCAGCCCAAAAGCGCAAGAAAAGTGCCAGAAAACTTTTTTCCCACCCACTTTAAGTTGAAGGTGCCACCTTAGAAACTTTAGAGGGGGCTCATTCGATTGAAAATAGAAAGTTCTAGTGTCTTTTTTAAAAGCTGAAAGCTATAGGAGGGCAATCACTCTCCCTCTTGCTTCATTCTGTGCTATCCGGCCCGCCTCTAATCCCTATGATATCGAATCAAAATTTTAAGATATCAAAATTGTTAAGAAACAAAATGTCTAATAAGTTTGCCTTCAGGTCTGATATCCTCCCACAGCCCCAGAGTTAACAGCTATCTTACCCTGCTATGATAACTCAACCCCTGAAACGAAAAAAAAAATTAAATAAAAATTTGAAAATAAATACAGCCTAATATATAGGCAGAGTATTTATCCAACTCGTAATAGATCCAGGATTATTGCTCGGGGGAGGGGTATTCTTTTTGAGGAGGGGGGCTGACAAAAAGGCTTTACAAAATATATAAAAAAAATTATTTCTATTTTTGTTACTTTTTTACGAGTTGACAAAATTTTGGGGGAGGGGAGTTAGATTCGTCAACCCCGCTTCCCCCTGGATACGACCGTCACTATGGGATATTATACACCGGATATCCTGCCTCTATTTTGGAATACTGGTGGAATCTTTATCAGTATTTTGCAGTAAATCCACTATCAAACAATTCGTGGTAGCGAACTGTAAGTAAGGAGCGACCCGGCTCAATAGTAACCGAAACTTTTTGATACCAGCAGATTCTTCAAAAGAATCGAATTTTTATGCTGATTTCAAAAATATAAGTTTCATCAAATTTAGTCTAACCCATCAAAAGTTACGAGTATGAAAAAATTTACCTTATTTTCCAAAAAAGGAGGAAACACCTCATAAAAGTGATAGAATCTTAATGAAAATTCAACCATCAGACACAGGGTAACAGTAAACCCTACTGTAGAAGATTCAAGCTCCTATCTTCAAAAATGTGGAGTTTTGTTTTCTTGCCAGAAGAAAGATCACGGATGCGTTTTTTTTTTTTTTTTTTTTTTTTTTTTTTTTTTTTTTTTTTTTTTTTTTTTTTTTTATTATTATTATTATTATTATTATTTTTCAGGGGTGATCGTATCGATCTAGTAGTCCTAGAATATCCTGAGAGGGCTCATTATAACGGAAATTAAAAGTTCAAGTGCCATTTTTAAGTGACCAAAAAAATTGGAGGGCAACTTGGCCCCCTCCCACGCTCATTTGTTTCCCAAAGTCACCCAATCAAAATTTTGAGATTGCCATTTTGTTCAGCATAATTGAAAATTTAGTAAAAAGTCTTTGAGGATGACTTGGTCCCCCACAGTTCCCGGGGGAAGGGATGCAAGTTATGAACTTTGCCCATTGTTTACATATAGTATTGGTTATTGGGAAGTATACAGACGTTTTCAGGAGGGATGTTTTCAGGTGGGGGTGGGGGTCGGGGAGGAAGTTAGACGGGGGGATCTTCCCATGGAAGATTTTTCCTCGGAGAAGGGATATTTCTATTAAGGGGGCACCGGATTTCCCAGCATTATTCAAAAAACGATCAAAAATTAAATTAAAAAAAAACAAGTTTTTTCTACTGAAAGTAAGGAGTAACATTAAAACTTAAAATGGACAGGAATTATTACGTATATGACAGGGTTCGCCCCCTAGTCAATACCTCGCTCTTTACACTAAGGTTTTTTTAGTACTTCCAAAAGAGCTATCTGTTCTAATTAAACGGCTTTTCTGATTCAGGAATTTGTGATTCGAACAAAATTCGAACTTTAGTGTAAAGAGCGAGGTATTGACTAGGGGAAGATCCCACTCATATACGTAATACTTTGTGTTCGTTTTAAGTTTTAATGTTGCTCCTTACTTTCAGTTGAAAAAACTTGTTTTTTTTTATTTAATTAAATGAAGGAGCCGAAATGTAGACTTTGCAAAATTTTTCTACAAGACTCATCAAATCTTTAAACTGAATAAATTCAAGATTCAGTTTATTCAGTTTCCAACTCGTGTTCGACTCCAAGTCCTTAAATTTCTCGAGATCAATTCCAACAGCAACGCTTTTTATTTTTAAGATGCCCCTCCAACCTCCAAAAAATGTTTAGTACAATAATATAATGGATGCTTTATTTGGGATTTGGATAGAATTCTGGTATTTCAAACACAATGTAAATAAAATCAGCCATAAATCAAACTGATTGGAATAAAGAAGAAAAAATAAAGACAAAAGGGTAAAAAAAAACATTACGGAGAAAAGAGGAAATTATGCTGTAAAACTATGCACACCCAAACACGTCCCTAATTAAATTGTATTACATTCTTTTATATTTCAGGTGTATTCATGAATTTGAACAGAACCCAGTAACTTAACGAAAGTTTGTAGTTATTTGAATCCCTATTCAAGAAAGAATTTTGGGGGGCAAGGATCTTCAATTTTAAAATGAAGATATAAAAAATATCGATTTAGATTTTTCTCAATGGACATACCAAAATTCCAAAATTGGCATACCCCCCCCCCCAATGTTCCTCTGTATTTGGGTGCTAATAGTTACTGCGACTTCTTGTTTTTAATAGCAAAAGTGACAATTAACAAGAGCAGCAGTATCCTTCATATGGCAAGTAAGAATTCATACTCTTTAGCCCTAAAGAAGAAATTCTTTATCCTTACATCTGGTCTAGCCAAATAAATATGCCACGAAGTAGAAAAAGTAAAGTCGGTACTTGTATGATATACCCTCGGAAACTCAAGTTGTTCATTCATTGACGCATTATAAAACCAGTTTTTTCCTTAGTTCCTTTCAGCTTAACGTGAGACAAGACAAAGAGAAGTGACAGAATAAATGGAAAATATATAATTTGAGTCATGTGTTCGCACATTAGGGGGGGGATAAAGTATTTGGACAGTGTGAAGTTAGAAAACAATTCTTACTACATAATGTGCAGAATAGTTGTACCTAACACATAAGGCATGGTGACCCACCACACCTTACACCCTTCCCCCCCCCCCCGCCTGATGTGCAAATATATAGCCCAAAGTTGTTTCTAAAATATTAGATTTTATCATACTTAGGTATACTTCATTAGGATTTAGCGTCACAGAAACAGGTTCTTCTTAGACGAAGTCGGGGGTATATCATACAAGTACCGTAAATTCCATGGCCAACAGTCACGGGAAAAGATACTTTTCTTTTTTTTGCCTCCTATTTGTTTGCAAAACTCAACATTAAGTGGCCAGAAAGGACTAGACCTTGTACCCCCAATGTATAAGGTTTCATTGTTCCCATATTCTATAAACGACATCAGCACTGGATAGTACAAACATAGGTTCTGTGGGGGGGGGGGGTTAGAAACGTACACAGAAAATTATTGTGGGAAGGTCAGCAGTTAAACGGACGAAACTAAAAAACGCAACAAAGAAGGCGTAAGAATGGTAGAAAAGAAGAATTTTCCAGAAGAACCGGGTGCGTTAACCCTTTTTCCATTTTCAAGCGCCTGGGACAAGGATATATACAGTTTTTTTTCACAGCGGGTGGAAATATCTTTAAAAAGACATTTGCTAGAAGACTGTCTTATTCATTGTAAGCTGTACAAATTTCATACTTAATTTATAATTTAGTTTTACTAGGGATAATCTACCCCTATTCTCCCTGCGAGCGTCTTTGATAGTACTTTAAATTTTACCTGTATGTGGCATGTGCCGAAAATGAACCTTTCCTTCCAGTGTGTTTACACTTTGGTCATTTGGAAAACAACTGGATGCTCTGGTAAAATTTCCCCTACAGCTATGAGCCAATAAGTATTGTTTTAAGCCACTTCTAAGGCTATTGGAGGGAGAACTGCTAGAATATGACCAATGAAATCCTTAGGACTTATTGTCAAGTATTTAATAAAATAAGCTGATGATCCAGAGACGGGGACATTCTGTGAACACGTTCCTCTCCAAGAGACAGTGAGTTTTGGTCGTCAAAGACACAAAAATATTGTAAAAAATTTAGTTTTTTGTATATCAAACAGTTTGTGGTGTAATGAGCTGTAAGTAAGGAGCGACTCGGCGCAATAATAACCAAACTCTAAAAAAGGAATTTGATAACAATTAATTCATCAATAGAACTGGCTTTTTCTGCTAATTCCAAATATATAAAATTAATTAAGTTTAATGCCCAACTGATTGGGCATTAGACTGATTTGCCCAACTGATTTGGGCCATGCCCCACCAAGGTATTTCTAAAATCCTTGTGATATTTAAATTTTGTTATTCAAAATTTTATGGGTATTCACCTGAAGAAAGCATAAAAGGCCATTACCTTAGTATTTTTTGGGGGTCGTCCTCTAGACATATTTTATACTAATGAGGATATTTACCTGTTATAGCGCCTATATTAAGTTCTTCATCCATTGACGCACTGTAGAACATTTTTCTTCGTTAGTTTCTTTCAGCTTAGCGTTAGACAAGACAAAGACAAGTGACAGAATAGATAGGAAATATATAACTTGGGCTATATATTTGCACATTAGGGGGGGGGGGGTAAAGTATTTGGACAGTGTGAAGTTAGAAAACAATTCTTACTTCATAATATGCAGAATAATTGTACCTCACATATTTTGCATGCACACCTGCTATACTTTACTTTCCTCCCCCCCCCCCCAATTGTGCAAATATATAGCCCAAAATTGTTTTTCCATCTATTTTGTCACTTGTCTTTGTCTTGTCTAACAATAAGCTGAAAGAAACTAACGAAGAAACCGGTTCGACAGTGCGTCAATGAATGAAGAACTTAACATAGGTGCTATAACATATAAGTACCCTCATGAAAAATATTGTCTGAATACACCACGTTTTATATAATATCTGACTTCATTGTAATTCTATCATGCAGGTTTTCTGCTCTTTAAATGCATTTTTTTCTGCTCATGTGACGTCATTTGCAGGAAAATTGTTTTTTCACAATTAAGGCTCTAAAGTATGGTCAGCCAAAGGGTGCACGTCCTGCCCATGATCTATCAAAATATTGCCGTGCCTCACAGGTGGAGCCTACACGTCCATGTATGGAACCACGGGTTTAATGCTAGCCCACCGATCAAAGACTACGAGCCCGAATAACTTGCCTGATTTTAAAAAAAGGTGAAACTCCACCTCCATCATAGATGAAAACTCCCCAATAACTGTGTCTCTGGGATAATATGAATATTACCCCAATAACCCCTTAGAGAAGAGCTGTAAGTTATGCAATTTGCCCTTTATTTAAATGTACTATTTATTATTTTGAAATATACGGGACTTTTTTCAGGGGAATTGTCCGTGGGGGGATTTTTCACGGGAAGAATCTTCCATGGGGAGGAAAGTCATCGGGTAAAATTTTCCAGCGAAAATTTTACACGGAGAGAATTTTCCGGAACTCATATACGGAATTCATCTTCATAGTCTTACTTTCTCTTTGCCTTCTCAATTCTATATAGGGAGAGAATGTTCCGGGGAAAATTTTCAGCGGGAAGGAAATTGCCTGGGGGATTTTTCTAGAGGTGAAACTTTCCACGGAAGGAACTTTCCGTGGAACTTTCCTGGGTGAAAGTTTCTGGGGAATACTTTTGACGGAGGTGGGGGATTTCCGGTAAGATTTAAATGACAATCGCAAATTCGGGTAAAATTTAAGAATAATTTTCTATGGAAATTGTCCGAGGGAAATATTTTTTGGGGGGGGGGGAATCACCAGGAGGATTTTCCTGGGAGGGGAGGGGGAGTAAGCAGGTGGAGTTTCTCATCGGGAATTTTCCACGGAAAGTTTTTTTTGGAGGGATAACTTTCCGGGTCAAATTTCCTATAAAGGGGGAAAAATTATTACGTATATGAAGAGGGCTGCCCCGTTCTCAATCTTTCACTCTTCATACTGAAGTTGACTTTTTGTCCCAATTCTCCCAGAACGACTTCTGAAACACAAGGGCCGTTTAATCGGAATGAAAGGTTTTTAAAGCACTAAACAATTTTAGCATAACGAGCGAGGGGATTAGGAGGGGTAGCATCAGTCACATACGGAACAATTCCTGTTCATTTTAAGTTGTAGCATTGCTCCTTACTTTTAGTTGGAAGAAACATTCAGTTTACTTTCAGTTTTTGGGACGAGGGTCCGCTCTGCAAAAACAGCAACAAACAGTTTCATAATTCGTAAAATATGACAAACAATGGGAGTATCGTAAAAACTTGGGGTCTTCTTTGGGGGATGGGTGGCGGAGGGTGCCTTCTGGACTGGAATGGCTTCATTGGTTTCCGCATAATTTTTTAGAAGTGGTACGGGGGTCTAGAAGATCTTTTCTACGGGTGAGTGTTTGTGGAAGGTCTTTTTTTTAGATAAGTGCCGCAAATTCACGAGTATTGTTAATTTTGACATTGTTTGCGTATTTACATGCTTAGAGGAGGAGGAAGAAGATAAATAATGTGTCATCTTGCATACGCCTATCACCTGTTTTGATTCAGTGTTAGAAAAGTCAGGTTCCTTTCTCCCTTTTCCAGGATCCATAGCGCCATCCTGGTTATGCGTCGTCCTTCTTAGCATCTGAGTAATTTCCAGTTTTTGGGATGCGTGGTTAGTATACAAGACTCGAATTTCCCAAAGGCAGTATTACTTCACAGGCCAATAGACTTATTTACGTGATTACTTAATTAAAAAAACTTTTTCCACAAAATAAGTTTTTCAAAGAAAAGTAAAGATCTCCATTAAACAAAAATGAGCAAAAATAAAATCAAATAATCTACCAAGCGTGAAACTACCACAAATCAGCATGGATAAATAAACGAAACCCAAAACGAACCGAAATTACAATAAATAACCGAGTCAAACTCAAAACGAGCAGAAATTAACATGAATAGGGCTCAAAATCCCTATGCCTACCCCAAGGCCAGAACATAATATGCACTTTACTGAAAAAATATAGCTGTTTTTACTTTTATAACTTTATTAAATCAAATAAAATTAAGATTTTGATTACTAAATATCAGTATATTCATATTAAACTGACAATGCTCATTCATCTGTATTTTTTTCAGTTCCAGAACTTTCAACTACGTTAAACAAAACGGTTATCTCAAAATATTGATTGGATGTGTTTGGGGAAATGGTGGGAGTGAGAGAGGCGTTAGTTGCCCTCCAATCACTTTCAACTATTAAGAAAGGCACTAGCCCTTTCAATTTCCAATCGAATGAGCCCTTTTGAAGTTTCTACGACAACGCTTTCAATAAAAAAAACTTATATGCCCCTAGGACATAACTGACAATCCTTACCCTGAGGAATAAGGGGGGGGTGTCATCCTCAAAGACCTAATTTCCAGAACTTTCAACTACGTTACAGAAAATTGCTATCTCTAAATTCTGATTGGATGTGTTTAGGGAAACGGTGGGCGTGAGAGAGGGGTTAGTTGCCCTCCAATCACTTCTGACTATTAAAAAGGGCACTAGCCCTTTTAATTTCCAATCGAATGAGCCCTTTTTGAAGTTTCTACGACAATGCTTTCTATAAAAACCTTATATGCCCCAGGGCATAACTTGCAATCCTTACCCTGAGGGCTGTGAGGGGGCTGTCAGCCTCAAAGACATAATTTCCGGACCTTTCAACTACGTTGAACAAAAAAGTTATCTCAAAATTTTGATTGGATGTGTTTGGGAAAATGGTGGGCGTGAGAGGGGGGTTAGTTGCCCTCCAATCACTTTTGACTATCAAAAAGGGCACTAGCCGTTTCAATTTCCAATCAAATGATTCCTTTTGAATTTTCTACGACAACGCTTTCTATAAAAAAGAACCTTATGTGCCCCCAGGGCATAACTTAAAACCTTTGCCCTGAGGGCTGTGTGGGGAATGTCATACTCAAAAACATAATTTCCACACTTATTAACTACGTCGAACAAAATGGCTATCACAAAATTTTGATTGGATGCGTTTGGGGAAATGGTGGGTGTGAGAGGGGTGTTAGTTATCCTCCAATCACTTTTGACTATTAAAAAGGGCACAAGCCCTTCTAATTTCCAATCGAATGAGCTCTTTTTGAAGTTTCTACAACATCACTATCTACAAAATCTTACATGCCCCCAGGGCATAACTTACAACCATTGCCCCGAGGGCTGTGAGGGGGTTATCATCCTCAGAGACCTAATTTCTAAAACTTTTAACTACATTGAACAAAATGGTTATCTAAAAATTTAGATTGGATGTGTTTTGGGAAAAGGTGGGCGTGAGAGGGGGGTTAGTTGCCCTCAAATCACTTTTGACTATCGAAAAGGGCACTAGCCCTTTGAATTTCCAATCGAATGAGCCATTTTCAAGTTTCTACGACAAAGCTTCCAATATAAACCTTATACGCCTCCAGGGCAGAACTTACAACCCTTACCCTGAGGGCTATGGGGGAAGTGTCATCCTAAAAGATTTAATTTCCGGACCTTTCAACTACTTTGAAAAAAAATGGCTATCTCAAGATTTTTATTGGATGTGTTTGGATAAATGGTGGGCGTGTAAGGGGTGATAGTTGCCTTCCAATTACTTTTGGATATTAAAAACGGCACTAGCCATTTGAATTTCCAATCGAATGAGCCATTTTTGAAGTTTCTACGACAACGCTTTCTATAAAGCCCTTATATACCCCCAGGGCATAACTTACAGGCCTTGCCCTGAGGGCTGGGGGGGATTGCCATCCCCAAAGACCTAATTTCCATAACTTTCAACTAGGTGAACAAAATGGCTATCTCAAAATTTTGATTGGATATGTTTGGGGGAAAGATGGGTGTGAGAAAGGTTAGTTGCCCTCCAATCACTTTTGACTATTAAAAAGGGCACTAGCCCTTTGAATTTCCAATCGAATGAGCCTTTTTTGAAGTTTTTACGACAACGCTTTCTATAAAAATCTTATATGCCCCAGGGCATAACTTAAAGCCCTTGCCCTGAGGGCTGTGGGGAAGTGTCCTCCTTAAAAACCTAATTTCTATCGGAAAATCAACTACGCTGAACAAAATGGCTATCTCAAAATCTTGATTGGATGTGTTTGGGGAAATTGTGGGCGTGAGAGGGGGGTTAATTGCCCTTTAATCACTTTCTACTATCAAAAAGGGCACTAGCCGTTTCAATTTCCAATCAAATGATTCCTTTTGAATTTTCTACGACAACGCTTTCTATAAAAAAAAACCTTATGTGCCCCCAGGGCATAACTTAAAACCTTTGCCCTGAGGGCTGTGTGGGGAATGTCATACTCAAAAACATAATTTCCAGACTTATTAACTACGTCGAACAAAATGGCTATCACAAAATTTTGATTGGATGCGTTTGGGGAAATGGTGGGTGTGAGAGGGGTGTTAGTTATCCTCCAATCACTTTTGACTATTAAAAAGGGCACAAGCCCTTCTAATTTCCAATCGAATGAGCTCTTTTTGAAGTTTCTACAACATCACTATCTACAAAATCTTACATGCCCCCAAGGCATAACTTACAACCATTGCCCCGAGGGCTGTGAGGGGGTTATCATCCTCAGAGACCTAATTTCTAAAACTTTTAACTACATTGAACAAAATGGTTATCTAAAAATTTAGATTGGATGTGTTTGGGGAAAAGGTGGGCGTGAGAGGGGGGTTAGTTGCCCTCAAATCACTTTTGACTATCGAAAAGGGCACTAGCCCTTTGAATTTCCAATCGAATGAGCCATTTTCAAGTTTCTACGACAAAGCTTCCAATATAAACCTTATACGCCTCCAGGGCAGAACTTACAACCCTTACCCTGAGGGCTATGGGGGAAGTGTCACCCTAAAAGATTTAATTTCCGGACCTTTCAACTACTTTGAAAAAAAATGGCTATCTCAAGATTTTTATTGGATGTGTTTGGATAAATGGTGGGCGTGTAAGGGGTGATAGTTGCCTTCCAATCACTTTTGACTATTAAAAAGGGCACTAGCCATTTGAATTTCCAATCGAATGAGCCATTTTTGAAGTTTCTACGACAACGCTTTCTATAAAACCCTTATATACCCCCAGGGCATAACTTACAGGCCTTGCCCTGAGGGCTGGGGGGGATTGCCATCCCCAAAGACCTAATTTCCATAACTTTCAACTAGGTGAACAACAGGCTATCTCAAAATTTTGATTGGATATGTTTGGGGGAAAGATGGGTGTGAGAAAGGTTAGTTGCCCTCCAATCACTTTTGACTATTAAAAAGGGCACTAGCCCTTTGAATTTCCAATCGAATGAGCCTTTTTTGAAGTTTTTACGACAACGCTTTCTATAAAAATCTTATATGCCCCAGGGCATAACTTAAAGCCCTTGCCCTGAGGGCTGTGGGGAAGTGTCCTCCTTAAAAACCTAATTTCTATCGGAAAATCAACTACGCTGAACAAAATGGCTATCTCAAAATCTTGATTGGATGTGTTTGGGGAAATTGTGGGCGTGGAAGGGGTGTTAGTTGCCTTTCAATCACTTTCGACTATTAAAAAGGGCACTAGCCCTCTCAATTTCCAATCAAATGAGCCCTTTTTGAAGTTTCTACGACAACTCCTTCAATACGAAGTGCCCCGGTCTAAAGAAAAAAAAAACAACAAAAAATAATATATTGTGCCAACATCGTTCTTTACTTAGGCAGCGCGATTGCGCTGCCTATGAAATGGTGATCTTAGCCAGCAAAATGGTCTGTAACAAGCAAAGACGTGTTCGCAAAAATCCATTTCAGTAAGAGGGGGAGGGGGTGTACATTTAAAAAATTCAATGTGGAAAATAGGAAATGCTTCAAGATTTAGGGATAGCAAGCAGACTCAAAGCACTTCCTTGTTCTTATTCGCCTGTGTTAGTACAAGGCCATCCAGCTCAATATGTCTGAATGAATTCAAAAACAGTAGTACTACAAAGTTTATTTATTTACAACACCATGCTTATGGTGCATACAATTCTTTAGGTTCAATGTTGCCCATCAGAAGCTCCAAGCCAGAGAAAATTTGCCTGATTTTTGAAAAAGGGGGAAACGCCCCAAAAAGGCAAGGGCTCTTAATGAAAATTCCACCATAATGTTCAACATATCAGAGAACCATAGGTCCTATCTACAGAAATTATTTGAAAAAAACTACGTTTTCTAAAGAGTTAAAGAGGCTGAGTTACAAGGTCGAACCTTAAAACGTACAGGGATTAGGAGGCACAGTTGGGGGGCTGCCGCCCCCCAAACCCCCCGCTTTCGCAGCCTTTAAATAAAAAAAAAAAATTTTAAACTGAAAGTAAGGAGCGACATTAAATCTTAAAACGAACAGAAATTATTCCGTATATGAAAGAGGCTGTGCCCTCCTCAATGCCTCGCTCTTTACGCTAAAGTTTGACTTTCTCACAACTCTTTTTTTAAACAATAAAAACTTTAGCGTAAAGAGCGAGGCGTTGAGGAGGGCACAGCCTCTTTCATATACGGAATAATTTCTGTTCGTTTTAAGATTTAATGTCGCTCCTTACTTTCAGTTTAAAATTTTTTTTTTATTTAAAGGCTGCGAAAGCGGGGGGTTTGGGGGGCGGCAGCCCCCCAACTGTGCCTCCTAATCCCTGTACGTTTTAAGGTTCGACCTTGTAACTCAGCCTCTTTAACTCTTTAGAAAACGTAGTTTTTTTCAAATAATTTCTGCACGTTTTTGTACAGTTCATTACTTATTATTGCTTGACTAACTGTTAGCTGATCGTGTCAGGAGTTGAAGTTGGGGGGGCTGCCGCCCCCCAAACCCCCCGCTCTTGAACATTCTTGTGTTAAGGCTTTTAATTCCTGAATACTCAAATCACGTCGTACAGGGTGCCTCCTAATCCCTGTACGTTTTAAGGTTCGAACTTGTGACTCAGCCTCTTTAACAGCCCCCCCAACTGTGCCTCCTAATCCCTGTACGTTTTAAGGGTTGACCTTGTAACTCAGCCTCTTTAACTCTTTAGAAAACGTAGTTTTTTTCAAATAATACACATAAACAGGTTAGACATGCTTTGTTATGAAAATTGACGCGCAGATATTTTCATAACAAAGCATGTCTAACCTGTTTATCTGTATTATTTGAAAAAAACTAAGGTTTTTCGTAAATGTAAATTCGGGGGATAATTTTTTCGGTCTGAAAATATCAAAAGGCCCTAACAGGTCGAATTCTGCTTCGAATGAGTCCTCATTCAACCGGATCCGTTGCCAACTGTGGCCTGTAGGCGTGGCTAAGAAAAAAAAAAAGAAATGATGAATTTTAAGTGGCTATATTTGGTTTTTTGAAAACAGGGAAGGAGTGATCGGATTGAGCTGAAATTTCGAGGATAAGCTCCCGGGCCCTAGGAAAGCTTAACCTCTAAATTTCAGCCCAATCGGACAACGTTAAAGGGGGGCTGTGGTGGGAGGGTCCAAACTTCCGGCCCAGTTTACCCCATGAAGATAAAGTCGGAGGAGGATGAAATTTTGCAAGTTTCTTAGTTTGAGCTTGGGCTACAAAATGCAATTACCGCCGTCTCTCTGCGACCTCTAGGACCTGAAATCGCTTAACATTGTGGTGGGTCGCCTCTTTATAGAGGCACAAGTGTGCCTCCTTGATGTGGAATTTTGCATTTCTTTCTCCTAGAAGAAAGAGAACGGATGCGTATTTATTCGATTTTTTTTTCAGGGGTGATTATATCCAACCGATGGTCCTACAAGGTCGGGAGAGGGGTCATTCCAATAGAAATTAAAATTTTAGGGCCCATTTTAAGTGACCAAAAAAGATTGTGTCACAGGAAAGTGGCTTTCCCAACACTATGATTTCACCCTAAAGAGGACTAAGTTGCTATTTGTTGAGATCCTGAGCTAGTCAATCAATTTAAAAGCATCTAAACATTATATATTGGGCTTTACAGCTGCAGAGGAACTAATGCCACAGGGTGGCTCATTCCTTCCTGAAAAGCCATATAATCCATACAAGATAAATGAATATTTAACTTAATGCTTGATTTAGCTAAGTTGATTCCCGTGATGTTTCGCGAAATCAAGTTTTATGATGCATAATTGCGCATCGACTATTATGAAGCAAGAGCGCTGGATCATTGCGTAGACAGAGGTAGGAATTAATCTCCCCTCTCTTTCATTTAGACTCAGCCTGAATAAGGGTGCTGCGGCGCGTCTCCTTTCTTATTGCTGAAAAACGTCCCTGACACTTATCTTAAAGCATCATTTAAATAAACTGATTCAAGTCATATTTCATAAAATTATATACGGGAATGCGTAAGTGCGTATCAGCTATTATGAAGAAGAGGCGGTGGGTCATTTTGTAAGGGGGGTGGGTAAGATGCCTCTGAGAGTGCATTTTAATACCCAAATATCCTAGCTCTCATTGAGTCTTCAGATAAATATAGAATGAGTTCTGTGGAAGGGGTAGACAGGCATCTAATCCCTCTTGTTTCCATAGGATATTTTTTATCTATATCTTCATTATTGATGCTAGGAGAGGGGGTATTAGTGTCCCTCTCATTACGACAGCCTTTTTCTAGGTAGCTTCAAATATTACATTCATATGTCCACCAGCATAGAGTTAGAAAAGGTGAGGTGGGGCATCATGACCCTTGCCAGGAAATTTCTTGGAGGGGGGGCAGGTGCTAACAGGAGCTATGTTTTCAACGATTTTAAATTATAGTATTTCTCTTTTCCTATTTATATACAATGACTCAATTTATTTAAATATATATATATATATACAATGTATATTGTATACACAGTCCCCCACAATTTCGGATGGACAGCCCCCCACAGTCCACCCGAAATTCTGGAGTAAAAACATTATTAAGAACTTATTCAAATATTCAAATTATGTTCAAAATTTTAATTGCAATCCAATATTTTGATCCTTCAGCAGAAAAATTGAAAAAATCGGGACACTGCCAATCAAATTACGACTATTGATAAACAATTTAACAACTAGAAATCTTTAGCTTATGGAGCCGGTACTCCACGTCATTTCTTGGTTACTGGGCAAGATTTGACATGAAATTAAAAATTAAGTTTAAAAAACTTTTATTTTCAACTTAACGTATATGAAAGGGGCTGTCCCCTCCTCAGCTTCTCGCTCTTTACGCTAGTCTGACTTGTTGACCCGAATTTTTAAGAAACGGTTGCTGAAACACAAGAGCCGTTGAATTGGGGTACGAAGCTTTTTTAAAATACTAAAAAGCTTTAGTGTAACGTGCGAGAAGTTGAGGAGAGGGAAATCCCCCTCATATACGGAATAATTTCTGCTCGTTTAAGTTTTAATGTTGCTCCTTACTCTCATTTAAAAGAACTTTTTCTTTTATTTAGTTATGCAAAAGGACAATAAAGATTTTACAAGCTTCCTGATAGGATTATGCCGGTTCATATAAAATTTTGCCTCTGAATAATAAGCCGTGTCGTTTCTTTCTTCTTTTTTTAAGTAGGGTAGATTTTGCAGTTATTATTTTTTGAAGAGCCTTACCCGAAGGGAAGAAGGGGGGAATTAAAATTTTGATCCCCTAAGATTAAAAATATATAAAAATACGAATTTCGCTCCGCAATATAATGGCTATAAAAAGTATTTTTACAAGTCTTACCCCACCTCTGAAATGGCTTAACCTCCTACAATTTGAAGTCTTGGATATGAATCAAGTGTTTTACTTTAGATTCCACTCTTCCCTCCAAATCTTAATTTAACCAGGAACACCAATTTTGAACACCATTTTAACCAGCAGCACCAAATTTATGTTAGCCAAAATTGCGCAGAAATATATCTTGTTATTAGTGTATCATCATCTGTTTTTCGTAGAGCAAATTGTGTACTGTCATCAGTGTTTTTGCCACTGTAAAAATTTATGCAGACATGTATATTTAACATTTTCATGTCACACGGAGCGCAAATTCTGAGGATATACACTCGACTATTATTTACTTTACAAGCGCAATAAAGACAGGTCAATTCTAGCAGAATTTAATCTACGTTATTCTTAGATAATAAACAATAAAATAACTTATTTTCTCTGAAGGACGATGATTAAAATTCTAGGCACTAGCTTAAGTAAAAGGTAGCCCACACAACCCAAAAACCTTGGTCACCTCCACTGCGATTCCAGTGGACTTTCCAAGTAGGCAAAGCTCATATAATATGAACAATTTCAGTCACCCACTTGCCTG
This sequence comes from Artemia sinica, assembly GCA_027921565.1. NCBI lineage: Eukaryota > Metazoa > Arthropoda > Branchiopoda > Anostraca > Artemiidae > Artemia > Artemia sinica. The sequence continues at coordinate 50,300,168 of CM051264.1, forward strand.
TAAGTTCTGTGGACATATTGGTCGTAAATCTTTGAATTATTTTTTGGTCTCCAATTACCTTCAAATGGCTCGCAGAACTGATCTGTCTTGACATATCTGTCTTGGATTTACTCTAATTAGCCATGGCTCTCAACTCTTTCATCGCTTCCACAAAGCTGATAATTCAGAAATCGACGGACTCTGTCTCAGCCTTCGCCTCGACCTTTTTTCCTTCGCCAATAAAAAGAGTCGACATCTCTTCTAAAATAAAAGCAAATTTTGGCCACAAATGATACCTTCTTCTCGTTTTCTAAGAAAATTGTCATCTAAAAATCTTATTTGAACTCTCTCGAGTCAGAATAGTGTCAATCTGAGGCACTAGCAACATTGCATGGATGTTTGGGGTACCATAGACAGGGTGAAGGAATTTCCCTGTTACTTGCTAAACACCGGTTCAATCTTGGGATACATCATGGAGGTCTAGCACGATTGTAGAAAATGGGGTTTTCAAGGATCTTTGAGAAAATCATTTCCTCCTTGAAAAGCATTATATTTCTAATCACTGTATAAAGATAATAATAATCTATTATTTATATACTGTGTTATATAGCTGTCAAAGACTGAAATCTAATTATGACAACATGGCCTTTTCTATTGTACCGTGAGATGGGTACATTTGAGTTTTGAGACAAGATATAATTATTAAATACTTTGTTGAGCATGTTTGTAATAATGTCAACAAGATGAAAAACTCGGGGTGTCCTACTGTCTAGCCGGCGGAAAAATTGGAGTTCTAGGATTTGTGTGCCTTTCCAAAAACTAACAAACAAGTATGTGTCCAATAAGAGAGTCATACTTACTCCCGCCATTTACCCATGCCGCAGCCATTTAAACATTTGCCTCTCAATTACTTGGACAATCTGTCTTGGCTTTTCTCTTTCTATCTATAATTATCCATGTCTTGATGTAACCTACTGCAAAATACTTGATAATTTCAATTCAAATTATTTATATACTGTGCTTCCAATATAAATGTGGTTTCGACTTAATGTCAAAACTAAGTGTAGAAATTACCCTAGATCTAAGCGGATGCCGCAGTGGCGTCAATTAGGCAGAGGAAGGCAGTGGGGTTTGTGCCCCCCCAGATTTTGGAAAATTCCTGCAAGCGTTTGATTTAGCGAATGTTCTATCCTTATATGGTATACCAGATAAATACATTAAAGTGATTAGTACCATGCGCACGAGCAACATTGCTGCGGTTAAGGTAGGAAATGAGGTTAGTAGCTGGTTTCGTATCGAATCAGGAGTAAAGCAGGGTTGTGATCTATCCCCATTTATATGGGTCATTCTGGTGTACTTTGGGTCAAGAAGCACAGCAAAGGCTATGTAAGAACACGGAAGTATAACGAGGAAGTAAAACTCTACTACGCTTAGATTATGCTGATGATTTAGGCATCGTAGATGAAAATGTTAGCAAAATGAATACATTTTTGGAGGTTTTGAGGGTTCAGAGTGCAAGAATAGATTTGAAAATTAATCTTGAGAAGATCAAGTCGCTAAAACTGGAGAAAAGTGAAGGGGAAGAGTTAAAGTTGGGTAACGAGAAAATCGATCAAGTGGACAGCTGCACCCACCTAGGTAGTATTAATATTAAAAACGGTGGGTGCAGTGAAGACGTTATAAGTAGAATAGCCAAGGCCCAGGGAATTTTTTCATAGTGGAAAAAAGTTTGGAAGAATAGGAAGACAATGCTGCGAACCAAGATTAGAAAATTAGAAGCCACAGTGATGACAGCGGTGGAGTGCTGAAGCCTGGACGCTCTGAAAGAGGGAGGAGGATTTATTATATATTTTCCAATATATACATTCGTTTTTTTTTTGGTACCCATCTGACTGACCGTATTTCAAACAGTAAGCTTTAAGAAAGATGTGGTTCCATTCCTCTTTCTAGGGCTATAACTCGAGATGGGTGGGACAAATTCTGCTGATGAAGGATGACAGATTGTCCTTGTCAGTCAAACATCTAGGGCCAAACAAAAAGTGGTTGTCGCGCCCAATTGGGGTGGAAAGATTTAAGGGAAACTGGAACTTCCTGGGAGGGTTTAAAGATGGAGGCTCCGAATAGATTGGGATGAAGGAGGAGCGTGCGTATCTGTGTTAGACTCAGGCACCTTGGTGCTGCAATGGGTGGTTAGTAGCAGCAGTAGTAGTATTTCAGGTATTTTTATTGAGAAATGCCTTTTTGGTATTTTCGTTGAAAAAACTACATTTAGCCTCTCCCCCACAGTTTCTGTGAATTGAGGTCACTGGGCTACCACGTTTAGAAGCAACTGTCTTTTATACTAATATTTAACTTGTCCCTTTATTAAACTTGTTAAATACTATATTGACATTTAACTTGATATGTGTTTTATACCGACAAACAAAATGAAAATGTACCGTGTTCCATAAAGCATAATTTAAATATTAGCCTAGATAGAGGGGGCGCGAGGGATGAGGAGCTGGCAGCCCGTAACATTTATGTAGTTTCTGAGTATCAGAAACTATCAGCGGTGCCATATGCATATTCAATGTCTGCACGTATCAAGTTCTAACTTGAAACTAGCTTCTTTCAGAAAAATCCCTTCGCACTGGGGATCCCCTAGACTTTCTCCAATCATTCCCATTTCAATTATAAAGAGGACTCGTCTTTCTCTTTTTTTTTCTTTTTTTTAAGAAAGAAAGGGTTTATTCATCAACAATAACGATAACAAAACCTGAAGCAAAGCTTGTTTAGGTAAATAATCACCCCACTAGGCCTAAATATAAATCAACCTATGAAAGGTGACAACAATTAAACACCAAAAACAAAACAAGAAACGACAAAAAATCAAATAAAAAACCATTCGGTTACCTCCCATCATCAATCCATCAAACTAAAAAAAAGCAATAATTTGATTAATTTAATAAATAAAGAAACCAGGGAACTCGTCACCTATCCTTCTCATAAACCCTAAAACAATGGCCTCCCAGCAAACTTCGGAACTTACTCGGGTTTGTTTCCTGTACAATATTATGTGGCAAAGTATTCCAGGCACTAGGACAAACATGGCACACAGAAAACTGATCGTGTAGTGACTACTCTAGCATTCCTAAACTGACTTGAACTCCTTGTACTATGCTCGTAAACACTTGAAACGGGTGAAAAAAGACCACCGAAGCACTTTGGCAACAATTTATTTTGGTACATAAATAGATCATTATAAAATTTCACTTGACCGAAAATGGGCAATATTTTAAGTTCAACATACCTGAACCTCACTGAAGAACGTTTGTCTATACCCGTCATCACTCTAACCACTTTATTTTGTAGAACTCTCAATGGATAAAGAAAACTGCGAACGTAGACCATACTGTAATACAGTATACTAGCTGTGTATGCAAAATAAAAGAAATAAAGTAAATTTGGATATTATCCGGGAAAATATACTTAAGTTTTCTTATCATTCCCATGCTACGAAAAATCTTGGCAGAAATATGACGGACATGATTCTTAAAGCTGAGGCATTCTTCCAGTTCAACTCCAAGAAACTTCACTAATTTGGCACGTATAATGATGTTTCCACTTAACTGTATCTGCTCAATCCAAGGATAATAATTAGGGCTTCAACCATAAATTACCAAGGAGCTTTTCTTGTGGTTCAACTTAATTAGGATGATTTTATTCAGTCTCATCCATTTTTCAATGCATAACATACCACTTTTCAAAAGATTTAACAGTTTCTTTTCTGTCCTAGCAGCCACGTATAATGGATATCATCTGCAAAGCTCGGTAAAATAACCTTACCCTTAGAAACTTCACTAGTTGACAGACCACAGCTTACCAGGGACTTATCCAAAATCATTAATGTATATAAAAAACAATAGGGGGCATAGAACTGATCCTTGAGAAACACCACAAATTATACTTTTGTCACTTCATTTAAAATCCCTTATTTTAACGCAATGGGACCGTTTATCAAGAAAAGAACTTAACAACTGCAATAAATTACCCCGAACACCATAATTCTCCAACTTTTCCGCCAATATTTCATAATCCATGCAGTCGAAGGCCTTCTTGATACCTAACAATACTGATCCAACTTTCAGACCACAGTCCAACGCATCATTAACGGAAGATGTTAAAAATAAAATAGCTTGCTCGGTCGACATTACTTTCCTGAAGCCAAATTAAGTAGAATGAAAAAAAGATCTTGATTCAAGAGACTTCACAATTCGCTCATATATTAACTTTTCAATTACTCTAGATATAACAGGAAGTAGCGATATCGGTGTGCAATTATCCATTTCTTGAGGGAGTCACCTCCTTTAAACAAAGGTTTCACCTCTGCTTTTTTTAAACAATCAGGGAAAACTCCAAATTTTAAAGTCTCATTAATTAAAGATAGAATCCCAGAGAGATCACAGGGTAAACACTTCAGACAAGCTAACACATCACATTCTTCATAAAGGAATTCCATTCCGCAATTCCAATCACTTTCTTGGTGCGTGGAGATGATCGTGGAGAGAACATCTTCAACGGTAAAACGGACTACGACAATGCCCAACGTCGTTTGGTGGGGGGGGGGGGGTGAGCGGCTGAGGGTTTTACTATTTTCATGACTACTCGATAATGTGCAGTAGAGACCAAAATACTTGTTGGCACGGCAGAGCTCCCAACTTTTTACCAAGAAAAATACCATGCATCTTTAAACGACGAGTTGAAAGAAAATAATATAGTAAAGAACATCCGGCTAAAATATGTCTGAATTTTCACAAAAGAGCTAATAAAATATAAATTTTTCAAAGTAAACACAAGATATACATTTTTGGAGGGGAGGGGGAGACTAAAATATGGTGTAATCTACACATCTCAAGTTATAACATCTTCATTTTCGAAACAGAAAATTGTCGTCTATTTATTTTCTGTCAATTTTTTTTTACAGCTTAAGGCGTTTAGTATAGAAAGGCCTGATATGAAATGAAAAGTCAATGAGAATTTTAACATTAAAGAACAGAAAACTCATAATTTTGGGTTTTTGTTTATATATTTGACTCACGTTTGTCAACAACTTTTTTTTTTGTAAACTCTCTGTCAACTTAAAAATCAAACTTTTGCTGAAAAGATGGATAAAGTAGGAAAAAGCAAGGTGAAGCTATATCTTCTTTATTTCTTTGTTATAGCAAGTAAATCTATTATAGAGTCTACTTCTCTGAAATACTTTGGCCTCGTTTATGGTCCAGATAAGCGTAGCACTCGTGTTATTGTTGAACATGCCACATCAGGTTTCCGCGCCAGCTATTCCAAATTTTCTGCAGTGAAGTATAGTTATAGTAAGCATATACTTGCTGTATATTTCGGCACTTTGGGATTCGCTGTCTAACACTGAGCAGTTAAAAGTTCGATCTGGGTTTTGTCGTTATTTGAAGTTTTTATTAAGATTTCCGGTGTATTACAGACTAGTTTCATTTTGCAAAGATGTTGTGGTCTTTACTTTTCAGGTGTAGTGGATTCATTAGAGTACGATGCGTTTAAGAAAAGCTTAAACCGTTTAATTCATTTTCTGTCATTTAGCATTATTTATGAATGCTGTTTGGATTAATTTTGTATTAGGTATTTTCATTGTTTAGAAGCTGTTTTTTCTTTACTCCACTTCTTTTTTGTATATTGCAAGTGGGCAACAATAAACTTATCTTATTTTAATATGACTACCGGTCATAGGGAACTTCACAACAGACGTCCAAGTTTTTGACTAGTTTTTTTTTAAGTTTTAGATTACAGCCGTAGTTTCTTAGAAATATGTGATATCAGAACCAAACCTACAAAAAATTAAGATTTTCTACGTAACGTCAACAAGCTTTCTAATGATGTAAGTTTCAATAAAACTAAATATCTCTAACTCTGGTACAAAACGAGAGCAGTTAAGTGGTTTTTTAAGATTTTTGGGAAAATGGGAGTCAGGTTTCAGTTTTCTGTCGTTTACTCGGATTCCTTATCCCTGCTCAACAAGTTATGGCCAGACCGCCTAATCCATCCTAAGTAGTTTAGCCACACAAACTAAAAAAAAGTTTATAATGGACGATATAGAGCGATCCTTTAAGGTATCATATGGTTTTAAGGCTCAATTTTTTAGAAAATGTTATTTTTTGACATTGGGTTAAAAAACTTCCATTCAAGGGTTTAATTTTTTCTAGTTTATAATGGTGTTAAGTAATATCAAATCTTTGGATTGTGAAAAATTGTCAGATCTGAATTTTTTTTTTTTATTATGGCTGCTAATTCTACACAATTTCTTATTTTGTTAACTACAGCTTTATAAAAAGGTGAGGCGAATAGACGAATACATAGACATAGACATAGACATAGACATAGACATAGGTTTATTAAGATCGAACAGCGTAGCCATGGCTAATTTATGTCGTCTTTACAACAATATGAGAAGAAAAAAAAAAATACAAATAACACTATAAAAACACTAACACGTGAATTCAAATAACACTAAGTCTTGTTGTATGCTTCAACGAAAAAGGGGACAAACATGTTTTTGTAGCGGTTGGTCCTGCAGACAGGGGGTTGTAGCTTCGACTGGGATCTGGTTCTTTGGTTAACAGGAGCATCAGGTGGGAGGATCAGTCTGTGATGGGGCGAAGATAACAGTGACTTGCCGAGGGACATGATCAGTGATAATCGTCTGTCGCTGAGAGATTCAAGGTTCAGTTCTTGCAAGAGTTTGTTGTAGTCGTCACTTCTGTTACCAACGATTATGTTAACAGCTCGTTTCTGCAAAGATTCAAGGTCATCGCAAAGGTAGTGGGTGCTCTGGACAAAAGGTCCCCAGACAGCGACGGCATATTCGAGTAGAGGTCTCACATACGTAATATAGGCATTTTTTAGGCTTTGAGTGTCGCAGCCAAACCTGCGCATCAGGACTAGGGTCTGAAGTGATGCATTGCCAGCCTTAATAACCTTCTCCACGTGTTCGGTGAATGTGCAGTCCATCGATAATGTGCCTCCGAGGATTTTTGCAGATGGAACAATAGGGAAAGGGACTTGCGGGAATTCCAGATCACGTTTTAAGGGGCAAAACCTGAGGATCATTGATTTATCTGCATTCAGTGTCAACTTGTAACGTTCACAGTCCTCAGAGAAGGATGCCAGAAGGGTCTCGCTGAACTGACGTTCGATTACACCTTCTCTCACGAGGTATTTGAGGACAAATGATAAATCGTCGACGAATTTGAGTCGCTCTTCGAAATTCTGAAGGAGGAAGTTGATGAGGGAGATAAATATGAAACCAGCAAGTCTTGTACCCTGAGGGGCTCCACAGGTAAGTTTAGACCAGTATGAGATCAAGTCACCTTCAAACAATGGAAATACACACTGCATTCTGTCCTGAAGGAAGCTCATCACTAATGCAAGAGACCGCTTCTGTGCGCCCATTGCTCGCATATTTTTTGCTGCCGTAAGATGACAGATCAGGTCAAATGCCTTCCTGAAATCGGCGAGAGCTAGGTCGATGAAGGTACTGCCCTTGTCAAGCCACTTAAAGATAATGTCAACTAGGCGCACGAGGTATATCGAGGTATTGCAACCTTTGAGGCCGCCATACTGGTAACGGTCTATGTTTTCCCGCGTTTGCTTGAGCAATTCACGCAGGATGAATGACTCGGTGACTTTTGCAAAGGTAGATGTGATTGATATCGGTCGTAACTCGTTGCAAGATTTGGGTGTTTTAGTCTTCGGTATAACACGCACAAATGCGCGTTTCCAGCACGACGGGAAAGTTGACTGGGCGAAACATTCGCTGATGATGTGTCCAAGTGGCTTGGCGAGGAAAAGAGAGAACTCTCGTATTAACCTTATAGGCAGCTCTTCAGGAAAAGAGCTACTGGATGGACACAACTTGTTCAGCTCTTTGAAAACTTGATACTCAACTATTTCAATTTCACCTTCGTCAGGGCATATTGACAGTAGATTCTCTATTTCAGTGTTAGTGAGGGCAGGAAAGGATGTACAAATGTCAGTAAAGTAATTGTTGACGTCATTTGCACTCACGAGTGACCCATCATCGTTCAGAATACGGATACTGGATGATACTGTTTTTCCAGCAATCAGCCTCACTATACGGTGCCATTTACGGGGATCCTTTTTTATTTCAGGGTCCAAAAGGGATTTTCCGAAGGACTTTCTTGCCTCGCGACAAAGGCTAACGATTTTGTTTCTTAATAATCGTAACGACGTTGCGTCACCACTTGACTGCCTTACAGTGGTTTTTTCGCGAATCAGCTGTTTTATTTTTGGAGTGATCCAGGGCTTGTCAGATTCGCTCACGACAAATTGCTTTTCCGGGAAAACTTCTAAGTATTTCTCATAGAGTAGGGACTGAAATATTTCTGCTTTCCTGTTGACATCGCTTTCGTTGTATACTTCGCTGAAGCAGTGAGTACCGACCCACATTCCGTACGTATTAATAGCAGACTTCGTGATAGGTCTCCGGAGTACTTTGATTTTCTTAAGCTTCCTGATTTCACTTTTTGCCTTCAACAGCAGAGTGTGATGGTCCGATTTGCCCAATGGCCCGTTCGAAGACACGTCTTTGTAATATGGAGCAAGGTTTGTAAGAATAAGGTCAAGAGTGCTTCCGGTGACATGGGTGGGTATCTTGACCACTTGTGACATACCCAGCGTATTAGCAAGCCATTGTTTCTTTGTTTGGTTGAAGTCACCAGCTATTATGAAGCCCGGGCGGCTATACCGCTGACGTAATGTGTCTAACGTAGACTGAAGGTAGGATACCAACAGCCGTCTGTTCTTGGCGCTTTCAGGATAGTAGATACTTGCAATAATGATGCAAGAGACATCTCGTGGTAAATGTTTTGGCTTGCATAATGCCCAGATCGCTTCATGGTTAGGGTCATTGAAGTTATCTAAATATTTGCAGGGGATATCATCGCGTACATACAGGGCAACACCTCCGCCAATCCTGTCTGTTCTAGTGTTCAAGAAAACCTTGTAACCAGCCATCCTTCCACTTGTTTCGTCGAGCTGCCATGTTTCGGTAATTGCGGCGATATGGATATTATTCTGACGTAGAATGACATCTAACTCATCTACTTTATTCGTTAGTGAGCGGACGTTGCTCAGAAGGAAGTTTGGAAGTTGGTGTTTACAAGAGAGAACCTGCGGCGATAATACTGGAGGACAATCAGACCCGAAATCATTGGTAGGAGCATTGTTGTCAGGGATCAGCCGGGGCGGTAGGCTCACGCGCGGGATTGAGACTAAACACCTCTCACGCTTAGGCTTTTGGCTGGCCAATCGTCCGTAGGTGACTAACACGTCAATCTTAAATTTCTTTCTGCCACCTCTGCGTCCTCTTCTTGTTCGCTTGCGAACGAAGGGAACGTCATCTATATTTTTATAAATTCTTAGTGTGACGAGTGTGGCTATGACAGATGGCGCCAAAACAGCAAAAGAAATGAAAGTACCTTTTTTGCATTGATCAATCCAGTTTTCAGCAGCAGCCTCAGTCACAAAGAATAGCACTATTAATACAGTTTTAATACCACTTTCATCGCAAAGGGAGGAGTATTTCAAGGCACTGAACAAGTTAAACTAGGATAGAATGACTTGCAGCCTCAACGGCGCGAGAGCCATCTATCCACCCATCTAGGAAACCCTATTCCAACTTAGCACCGGCCAACCCACTGCAATGCTAACAGTGTATCAATAACTAGCTCATCCATTTATTTAAAGCTAAATCAACCATTATAAAACATGGTACACAAGCAAATCAGCACTATGAAAAACGAACTATGAAAATAGAACTGATAAAGCCTTTAAATATATATTAGAAATGTTTAAACTTAATGAAAATTTCACGTGTTGGACAAAAATTTTAATATGCATAATGTCCAATCCATAATTTCTTGCGTCTTCAATATAATATTGAACGTCTTATTATTCACAGCATAAGACATCAAAGACAGGGTTGAAAGATGTGTCGACAGTAGCCCCGAAAATCGCTGTTACACGCACATTTGGACAATTGTAGGACTCTAGAAACTGCCCGAGGTGGCAACCCTGCTCAAAGAACATATCTTCCAACGACATAAACGTTATCCGAGAAATATGTGCAGATTTTGATCGTATTATTTTGACAGGCGCAATGCTGTTATTATTTTTTTTTTTTGAAAATTTGATTACTTCTCTGGCGATAAGTTTAATAGTAACTTTCAAAGCTGAATAGAAAATTTTGAATTTGATATCGTCGTAACCTTATTAAAAACTATATAACAAAATGATGTAATAGCTAAAAAGACTTGTTCAACGGTAGGACCAATCGAATTATATTGGACCTAGCCCGAAAAAGAATTTGAGCCACTTTCTTTGCGGAAGCAATGTGCTTACAACTAGCTGTAGAGAGGACATTCTTTACGAATCACATCCTCCACTCCAAAATTTGGCTCTCTAAACGCACCCTAAAGAGTTACGTTTTAAAGCAAACAAATTTATTGATTAAAAAAAAAATTATTTAAATAATTCTACTGATGTCTAAACATAAGAAAGAGTTAATCTCGCGATGCTGGAAAATGATACAAGGATAGACGTACATTCAATAGCATGCGCGTGGTAGCATTAATAAAGGAAGCAGTTCTTCCCACATGGGGCGGGGTATTCTTTTTTTTTTCTTTATTCTTAGATCTTGAATATCACTTTATCGGAAAAAGTCAAGGGTCCCTGCAGTAATCCAATGGGACCCTAATCGTTAAATCCAGGAAAACCACAATGAAGAATAATTCCATACTGCTCGTAGTTTGACTTTAATTTACTAGCCATGCACTGGAAATTTTTTAGTGAAACGATTCTGAATATTTTAGTGTTTCTTTATGCTTCTGGAGAGTGGGCTCAACACATTTTCGTGCGTTCATTGTTAAATTAACTTAAAAAAAGGAAAGATAGTATTTGATAGCTGCGTAAGTTCCTTATTATCAGTTTTTTGTACTAATCCCTATTTTTAGTTGTTTAGATAAATTCTACTTTACTAAAAAAGGATTAATCAATATTCTTATTTTGATTATTATTGACCTAACGAGTTGAAAATCAATCAGTGCTTTGACGTTAATAAGCACCGTTAGTGTTGCACATTTTGTTTTTGTTAGGTGCTGTGTCAAATTAAAGATTAAGTTAAACTTGTGGGGGGGGGGGGCTACCAACCCACCTAAACCCTTCACTCTTTATACCAGAGTTTAAACTTTTACATAAGAATACTTAGAGAAAAAGGGCTCGTTTAATTGTAATTATTTTCTAAAATGAAAATGAATTTTCCCAAAGAGGGAGGCTGCCCCCTCATCATACCCCTACTCTTTACACTGAAAATTTTCGTCAGATATCTAAATATCAACGAAATTGGCTTCTGAGAGGCCAAAACATTTGCCGTAAAACACACATATAAGCAAAAATATATAAAACAGAGCTATTAAAGACTCTGAGTATTATTTATAAGTAACAACAAGGCTTTTCTCTCATGAGTATATAAAATCTTCAATAGGATAAAACAAAGGAATCCTATTCAGCGCCGATCGGAGATGGAGTATTTCTTTCCTGCGTCATAACCTTTTCTACCATTCTGGCATTCTCTTTGGCACTCCGAAATTCTGGATCAAGCTGAAGAGCAAGCCTGTAATATAACAGGGCTTTCTCATATTTTTTCCAACGATGGTAGAGAACACCTGAAGAAATATAATTATTTTTCTCATTATAAACGATAAAAATTCCAAATTATGGAAAAAAGGGACGAAAAGACATCGAAATTAGAGCAGCGGATGAAACCAAAAATATAGAAATGGCAAAAAATGGCACACCCTGGGTCAAAGCAGCTGGGCGTTTTCTAACATAAAAATTAGAAATGCGCCAAAAAGCTTCACACTGACCTTAAAAGAAAAATCATTTCTACATAAGAAACGTATTTTAAACTTACATAGAATTTTGAATTATGGAAATCCTTTCTAAGGTGTTTTTCAGCTACCGTATAACAGAAGAGCGTGTATTTTAACGTTCTTTTATGCCTTGTTTGGGGAGGGGGGATAAAATCTGAAAAGAACGTCAAGTTTGACATTTGACATAAGAAAAGACTTTTTGACATAAAAATCATGATAGCTTATCATACTAAACTAATCTTTACTAAACTTCTAATAAACCTTATACATATTTCTTTTCAATCAGAAAATGGTTTTTCAATGTCTGAGTGAAAATCTTTCGATGTAGCCAGCGAGTATGGATGATGCTTAAAACTGCAACAACACTAATATCAGACACAGATATTTTGCAGTGGCTAGGTTAAAATATATTAAAGTATCTGTCAAACTGGCATGACACATAAAATTGTGACAAAATGAAGGAATCTGACATACAACAACAAAACACATAGATCTGGACGACAACGCAGCTTACCAGCCCCGGGATATCACGTAGATAGTACATTTTAAGTATAATATTTTATAAAATTGTCTTCCAAATATAATGAAATGGAATTCACAATAAAACATAAGTATAATAAAATGTCTTTATAAAAACCTTTTATAGGTTCCCACATAACTCAACCATCATCAACCCAACCACCATAACTCGACCACTAAACAACTCACCCACCCTGAAATCCACTACCACATAACTCAACCACCTTAAATTCAACCACCAAACAGCTGAACCACCATCAAATCGACCACCAAAGAACTCAAACATTCTAAGCTCAACTACATTACATTCAACCACCAAACAAACCAACCACTAACAACTCAACCACCGCATAGTTCAACCACCACATAACTCAGATCTGTTTCAATATTTTCACTCTCAAGGGATTCTTTTAATCAATTGTTTTAAAAAAGGAGCAAAAAAAGAAACATCGCAATTGTTGCCATTTGACTGAAGAGCAAAACGGGGACCAAAGAGAGAAAACTTTGACTCCAGAGAGCAAAATACAGTTGGGCAATATGTGTTTATTTTTCTGTCATTTTTTGTAAATATTTTTATCTTCCAAATTTATTTAAGCTTCGATCTGACCAAAAGCACTGGGGGACACATAAACACTGGAAGAAAAGGATGATATGTTTCCCAGCACCGAAGGGAACTCCCAAGGTATTTTTGGCAAAAATTGATAGGGATCTTAGATGTGTCGACAGGTCAAAAAGCTGACGAGAGGGTAGTTTAAAATAAAGGATATCTATAATCTCTTAGTAATTGTTAAGCAAAGCGCTTACTGTGCATACACCATATACAATATGCATCCTGTGTCGGCAAGGTTTAAGATTAAGGCGACTGACACAACAGGGAACTCCCAAACTGTCAAATAGCTCAAATGATATATCCTTCAAGCTTTCATGTTTTCAGGTGCAGGTAGAATATTTTTAAGGACTGTCCTTTCCTGAACATTAAAAATAAAATTCTGTTCCGTTATATCGACAAAACAAAATTAACAGTTTGTAATGATCTAAGGTTCATTAAATCTGAATATCTCGATCTTCGATACAAAACGGGAGCAGTTAAATAGTTCTTCTATGATTTCCAAGAAAGTAGTCAGCTTTTAGTTTTCTGTCGTTTATTTGGATCTATCCAAGTTCTACAAGTTAACACAAACTAAAAAAGTTTATAATGGACGGGATAGGATGATTCTTCAAGTAGGATGATTCTTGATGATTCTTCAAGATGATTCTGTGTTGAAAAAACAGTTTTCTCGCATTTTTGTTGGTTGATTAATTTTACATTATCTTTTGTCATTATTTATTGTAAACTGTAAATTTTTATCTCAGATATTTTGCAGCTCCTAAGGAGGGTGATGAATGCAGGAGTAAGGAGGCAAAGACTTATCCAGGCTAATTCTCTAGTATCGCTGAAGGCCAAGGACGAATCATTCTTAGGTTAATCACAAAATTTTTCGTCTTTCCAAAAGGCTTTGCTGGCCACAGTAAGGGACGTCCTTTGGAGGAATTTTGAATCTTTTGTATTCTCATTGAAAAAATAGTTAAAACAACAAAATTGCCCCCCCCCTCTATATTTTGAAAATACAATTCATCCCTCCCTCTATATTTTCATGAGTTCTTTACTAAATGAATTTATAAGGACATAATTTAAAAACGTGGAGATATTCACTACTACAGAAAAGTTTGGATAAAAAAAGGAGACAAATCTCTAGAACAACTGCCTAGATATTTAGGAAGGAAAACACAAATATTCTTTTTATGGTATTTTTTTTCAAGGATTCGGGCTAATAATGCCATGGTATTCTGTATAAATTGATGTACTTATATATAACACAAAAAGACTATAAATTCATTATCGAAGTCCACTTCCTTAAAGGAGCTAAACATTAATTACTAGTACCATAGTGAAAATTACAAGAATTGAAGTGAAAATGAATCAATGAATGAAGTAGCTAGTAAATATGTTTACAAATATTTGTCAATATTGTTTACCCTTTCACGGGAAGCAGCAAGCAAAACCAGTTTATACAACCGCCAAAAGTCCACTATGATGCAAAATTATTAAAAGGAATTTCAAGTGACCCTGTCGCTAATTTTAGCCAAACTTGGAATTTTTATAATTACCAAGTCAACAACGTAAATAAGGTAGGCTATATAAGTTTCTGTCCCTTCAAAAGGGCTATTATTTCGATTTTGTAACAACAAAAGAAATGATATTACAAGTGTGGATGATTTCGATAGTGGTGGTCATTTATGTTAAGGGACATGGAAGATTACTCGATCCACCTCAAAGGTCATCGATGTGGAGGGCCGGATATAAGGTCCCAATAAACTACGACGACAACGGACTTTTCTGTGGCGGAATGAACGTAAGCAAAACTAATGTACCTTTTGCTGTGATTAAGTAAAAAAATTTATTAGCGCTGTTCTTCAACAATTAAAGCCTTATTTTTCGCCACAAGCATGTTAAAGCTGGTGTATTTTAAGGCCTTCGCCATATTTCTTTTTCTTCAAGAGAAAGAAATTATGGATTTATGCGATAATGTCACAAAAATACTCTCATGTGGGAACTGAAAGATTGGATACGAGCCTCGCTGTGCAGAAGAGATTAGTAGAAAAATTGGCCACAAAGGCTTTTTACATTCAATCTCAAATATCCTTTTATTCGATCTTTTAGATTCCTTTCTAAAACTCGGGATTCCTTTTTAACCTGGTAGCCTATATTCGTACATGTTGTGGGAAATAAAAACTACAATTGTGTTTACTAAACCCCTTCTTCTTTTTCTTACTTACCAAAAACAGGGAAAATTTCGTTTGAGGACATATAGCTTTCACCAAGCAGCCCCCTTCCAAAACAAACGTCAACTAATAGCGCCTTTTTTATATATTTGTTTAAAATTATGGAATTTGATTTTTTGGAATAAAAGTCCTAGGACTCTTTAGTTGTCATTCTGGTAACATTCATTCCACTTATATTCCAGTGTTTGTGTTGCGAAAACTTTGGAGAATCAGGTAATTTTCTAAGAGGAAGGGGAGGGGGGTACAGTACTTAAAAAAAAGCGTATGCTATTTGTCCCCAACGTCCATATTTTAACAAAAATGAACAAACTTTTTTACAAAATTATTTGAGGAGGAACCTTAAGAGGAATCGCCGAGCAATATTTTTTCGAGAAAAATCCATGTGTGGTGTTAAATCTTCTGATTTA
Organism: Artemia sinica; assembly: GCA_027921565.1. NCBI lineage: Eukaryota > Metazoa > Arthropoda > Branchiopoda > Anostraca > Artemiidae > Artemia > Artemia sinica. The sequence goes on from CM051264.1 coordinate 50,315,853, forward strand.
AGCTGTAAGGAGGCTTAATCACAAAATATTGTTGCTTCGCACGCAACATATTTACGGTTAAACATACAAATCTTGATTTTATTGGCAAAGTTCGGGTTAAAAGTAATTTAATGTTGTATTAGTTTATTATTAACAAAAAATAGAACTTGACAAAACGCATACATATATATATACATATATATATATATAATATATGAAAAAAAACAAGTCTTTCAATTAAATCTTCTAGCCTGCCGTTGTCCTAGGGGCGTGCCAGGAATAGAAAAAAAAAACAGAAAATTTTAGTAATAATTTATAGCACAAATTAATTATACCAGAAAAACTGATAATATAAAAAAATAAATATGTATATGTCTATAAATAAAATACATAATTCCTTGTTGAGTTACTACTGGAGTCACCATAACGACAAAAAAAAAGAAGAAAAACTATCCAAATAATCCACTATAGTCCTTTACATACCTCAAACAACAAAAGAAGAAGAAGAAGAAGAAAAAAAACGAATAATAGCTTAGGACTCATTAGTAGAATACATTTTTTCCTTGATTTTATAATGACGGCAATAAAAAGAAGGTATACAATTTTCGGCCCCGAATCACAAACGGTTTTTCCTTTCTAGAATCAATGGTCTGTCAACGGTGGTCGGTGTGGAGAATGTGGTGATCCCTACCAACAAAAACAACCAAGACCTAATGAAGAGGGGGGATTATACGGAACAGGCACCATAGGGAGAACTTTTATCGATGGACAGGTATGCTTTTTAACTTAAAAAATAAAATTTGCACCTTAACGCTTCTTTGCACGCTGCATCGTAAAGAGCCTAAAGTTTGGTCTTTAACAAAGGACCGAGTAGGATTCAAGCGATTAATCGATTAAAATTGGATTAATCATGGATTAAACATCAATCACGGATCCAAATTATGACGATACGAGAATCACCTTCTAAAATTTTAGTAGTAGTTTTCGCAGCTTTAGTGGTATACATTTTTACCTACTTGTGGGTGAAAATCGACTGAATATGAAAGAAATAGCATAAATACTCCAAATTGATAGATTCACCCCTCTAAAATCACAATTTTTACGATTTATCCAATAGCTTCCAGTATTTGTCAAAAGATTCGCTATTCTTACGTTTCTGATTCGGCCCACCATGAACCAATCAAAGGGTTCAAACTCCTAGAATAGGAATTTAAATTATATGGCCCTTACATTGCAATCTTTGCTGTCAGACCGTTTTGCGTGGGGACTGCTCTTTAGAGATACTTACTGAAACGTATGCCATGTACCTACAGACAAAGTTCCGAATTAAGTTAACCAGCTGAAAAACCATCATGAAATTCGGAACTGGTGGTAGCAAAGAGTCGCCTCCCCCTGTGTTTGGTTAAGATATGATGTACAAAACATAACAAAAAAAAAAACGAAAAATAATAATAAATGGGTTTATCTGCATTTTTGTTACTTTTTTTCAGTCGGAAATTTTTTTCGGGGGGGGGGGGGGGGCAAACCCTCCACCCCCTGGTTGGGGCCTTGGTAAAAGTACTTAATTTAATTTGCGAGTCCTCAGTAAAAAATATGAATGAAATATGTCAAATATAATTTGTTTCTGGGTGGTGGTGGTGGTGGGGGTCAAACCCTGTCCTATGAAGAATTATAGTGAGAGTAAGAGATATGGGCACTCCCAAGGTAGTATGGAGCTGGACTTTTCCCTCCCTAACTTAGAGGACAAAATGATGCAGCATTTCACGAGGTTCTATAAAAATATAATGCGTTTCAGGCCAAAAATATGTCCTTTTAACAATTGACTGCTTACTTTTATAACGCATTGGTGTCTCCCCCTTCTCTATGAAGAATTATGAGGACAGTCATTAAGAGAGAATGCAGTGAATTAGTCTTGTCATTTTTGCTCTGAAAAGCTCATTCAGAAAATCCCCTCAGTGTAGGAGTTAAAAGGAGCTCAAACTAGTCATTTGGGCTCTGACAAGCTCATGCAATGAATACCCTCGTAGGAATAAATATACTTTGTTCATAAGGAACCAACATAGATGCCACGTCAGAAACAAAAATAAACAAAGCAAATATTTTAAACATATTACAGATAAGTAAAGATATGAATGAATACATCGTATCTTAACTGTACACAGGGGGAGGGGACTCTTTGCGACAACCAGTTCCAAATTTCATGATAGCTTTTAACGTTTCATTACAACTGAGGTTTCTTTTTCTTTGTTCCCTTATTGTACCTCACTGTATCTTGTGTCGCGGAGGATAAATTAACTATTATCATTCCTAATGGCTATATTCGAAATGAAACGCACTCTACCCGTATGTGGGGCACACAGATATGGTAGTACGTAGCAACATGATTAAAATCTATTTCCAAAGTTACTTTAAAAAATTTCCAGTTCGAATGGAAAGATTATAATGAAAATAATAACATATGTCCAATTTTAAGATGATATTCATGTACCATACCATACTGTGTTTACTATCAACATAAAAAAACATAAATACAATTGATACGTTAATTTCGATTTAATCTGCGAGACAGGGATTTCAAAACTATATTTCTTATCCAGGTGATAGAAGCAAAAGTGGAGCTGACTCAGAGTCACATGGGGTTCTTCCAGTTCAAGTTATGCAAAAAGGAGACAAAGGAGGAGGTAACCACACAGCATTGTCTTGACAAGAATATTCTTCAACTAGAAAATGGTTCAGGAAACAAGTATTACGTACAGGATCCTAGACCGGGAATGCATTATCCAAGAATTCAACTTCCGAAAAGTCTAGTCTGTGACAACTGTGTCCTGCAATGGCATTACACAGCAGGTAAGAGCAGGACTGTTCTAGAATATTAGGCATAAAACTGCATGATGATACTCTTTTCAATTTACAAAAAAGAGCAAAATTAACTAATTAAAAATGTTTTCTTAATGAAGAACTTCGAGAAAAAAACGAGAAAAAAATTTTCTTTGTAAAAAAACAAAAAGCGAAGGACCTCTTTCTAGAATTACAACCGACCCCAGTTGTGTACGCAGTATCTTTTGTCGAAAGACCTCATTTTCGGGACGACAAAAAATGTCGCAAAAAATGAATAAGAGAATATTCTAATCACTAATAGAAAATATAGATAAAACCGTACAAATAGGGATATTTTGGGGGTAGACCCTGGCCCGAAAACTCTGAAGTTTCTGTTTGATTAGTCCAAAGTGATTTCAGTTAAAAATTTTATAGCTAGATCATTTCATTATTTTCAAAGTAAATTTGTCATATCGTTCCGATGTTTGTACAATAAATTTTCGAGGGTCACTAAGTATAAGACCAAAAGCGTAAGACCGATTATTCAGAATAAGGTATTGCCAAACTCTGGAACATTAAAGCAAAACAAAGCGTGCTTTTTAATTTTCTAAGACCACTGTTTCGGAGGCTCTACAAACAATCACCTACGAGGTATATGCGCCTCTGCAAATAAAACTGCTGGACAAAGATGACAAGAAGTCTCAAGAGCAAATAACAAAATACTGGAAAAACACAGGGATTGTCCCTGGAAAGACTTTCTTTTTAATGTTAGGGGTTGACAAAGGATAGATAGTCCTTGTTTTCCAATTGAAAACAATTTGACTCCTTTCTGAATCGTTTATTTTGCTGTTTTGCCTTAATTACGTAAAGACACCAGGGCACTAATACAATAAACGACAAAAAAACCTAGCTGTCTGGAAAAATGTTGATGGAAGTTACATCAGGCCGTCTATGTGGGGATGAGTCATTTGGTCAAAAAGCCCCCTTTCCTCCAAAATCAGAAGACATTACCGTAATCCCAAATCTTGTTTTTTGGGGAGTAGTATTTTTGATATTGCAAAACTACACAACAGCTTATTACTAGGAGAAGTGAAAAGTAGCTGATTGATATATTAGACGAAATTTGAAGAAGGTCTTCCCATAAAGTTTTTTTTCGGTTGTTTCAATGTTATGAAGTCCATAGGGAAGTACCACATTTTCGTAAGTGTTGACATGTTGAACCGTGTAAGTTGGTCAGCAAAGCAAATTAGTTAAGTTGGAAACCACTTTTTGTTTGCAAAATACAAACATTAACAATTTGTCGATTCCCAAAGACATATGGAATTATAGGCAGTTACGTTCCTAATCATACTAAACTATTTTGAACTTTTCTTTGACCTTTTTTTTCATTGCTCAGAAGAAAAAAACTGACACCAACTTAAGATGCTCAAATATTCTCAAACTGTCACTCAAATTAATTCACTACAGAATTCTTAAATGAAAAATATCATTAAGAGGTTTCGATAATGTTGAGGTCAAGAGGTTGTGTATAATGTGTTGTTGGTCAAGAGGTTGACCAACTTTGATTTTGACATGACTAGTCGGTAACCTTTTCACTAACCATTTTTTGATCTTCTTGAGAGAGTTCAGCTGGGTCATTTTTTGGCAGGACTAGTTACTGCCGAATTAACTTCCGCTGAGGGGACGTCACAGTGCTTTGGATCCTTCTTGCTGGCTTTGAAGGGAGGGGAAATTTTCCCATAAATGTTTTTCTGTAAAAGTTGAAATCAAGCTGACAAAAAGTCTGTAGCTCTTCTTAGAAACGAACTACTACAACCCTGTCTGCATGATTTCCTTTTTCTTGTCAACCCTGTCCCTATTTGTTTTTGATTATCTTCTTTTCCTATTTAATCTATCCTTATTCTTTGTGTTCAAGCAATTCAGGACTATTTTCTGAATTTTTTTTGTATAAGCGTTTGAGAAGTCAAACAGAAAAACGAAATAGATTTATATTATGTAGTTTAGGTAATAAACAAAAAAGAATAGGTAGATACTCACTGGTAGAACAGGTATATATATATACAAACATAAGAAATAATACGAAAACTGACAATAAAACCTTTTAGCTGTTCAGTGTCAAACGGTTTTGTTTGGAAATTTAACTCAATATTCAAAAGTATATACACATATTCCCCCTACTGAAAGACTTGACGACTTTCAAAAACTTGTCCTCATATAATTAGTAAATCATCAGAAAAACAAGCCATGTTTTTTCCCCAGTTTCCTGTGACATTTTTTATGGCACTAATGGAACCGGCAAATCAGCCACTTACATAGTAATTTAGCTCTCATTTGTCCATATTTTATTACCATTTTATCATTTTTCAGGTAATAATTGGGGCGACTGTGGCAATGGTACGTTTGCAACGGGTTGCGGTCCACAAGAAACGTTCGTTAACTGCGCTGATATACGAATTCTACCTAAAATCAGCAAACCAGACCTCAAATATCATAGTCTCAAAAACCGAATTATCAGCAAAACAAAAGATAAGTAAATTGCTTGCAAATAGCATGCAGGCAAATACCAGCCAATTCAAAAAATTAAATTTATAGAATTTTACATTTTGAATAATAAGAAAGAAGGAATAAATACCCTGAAGATACATAGAACACTAAAATCTCCTTTTTTTCTCCTTTCTTGAGTGCTAAGTTCTGCACTGCGTTGCAATTGCAATCTAAAATGCAACGTAGTATACTGACGTTTTTGTGAAAAATGCTGTGATAATTTTGATTTATTTGCTTTGATGTGATGCGACAACCGATGTGATGATTATTTATTGTTTTTGTATATATTAACTTATTAAATCCCATGGTTAAGTTCCAGACTACATTTTTTCATAGGCTATGAAATCAGGCAGATTCATCACTACAGTTTTTTGGTAGATTAGAGCAGGGTTGCCAACAAATTTGTTCCAGTGTCTTAAAGATGGGCTGAATAAATCAGTTTAGTCAATTCATTTGGTTTTGCATTTTTTTTTTTTTTTTGTAAAACTGATATTGTCAGTCTACGCCCTTAAAACTGAGGATGCATAGTCAACTTCTTCAGTTCAGTTCCTTCTATTTCATAAAGTTTGGAAGAATTTTTAGAAAAAAGTTACAAAGCTTGCTGAAAACGCCCGTTCACGTTTCATTTTTTTTTAAGTTTTATTTTGCAAATTGAGATCTCGTCAACTGAAAATGGTTTTGCCGAATCTGTTTTTCCAAAAACCCCAGGAAAACGAGTTTGAAAATTTTGACATTTGTATCTCAGAATCGGTTATAGCGAGAGCGTTAATTTTCTGACCATGGAAAAAAACTTTCGTTCAGCGGCTTTCGGCAGAACGGACCATGCTGTAGCTGATTCGGTAAAACCGGTTTAACGAATATGCGATTCGGCAAAAGAGAACTGCAAATGCAGGCGGTTAGAGACGTCTTACAGCAATGTCAATTAGGTCATTCGAAAGAGAATTCTTTGTTACACAAGATAGTGTTTATAATTCGTTTTCGATAAAAAAAATTATTTTCAGCAAAATCGCTTTCAGGCGACGATCTTCAGCCCATCCCCTTAGAGTTGAGCGTGCTTGATCAGTTAGTTCAATTCATCTTCTCTTGTCTCATTCGGTCTTCAATATAGACAAAAAGAACTCGAAAAGATAATCAGCTTCCGAAATTGCGTCATTTCCCTTTCCTAGCTTGCAAAATTAATTACGGGATTGGACTGTCGATACCAACATTATTGCCTCTGGTGTTCTAGGCTAGAGATAGCAGCTACGCTTATTATTAAAAAAAAAAAAAAAATACTGAAATGCAAACGTAGAGTGCTAAGCAAACACAAGTGATAACTGAAAACTGTATCTAAATTAAACTTTCACTAGAAAAATATACGGTGGAAATGGGTGATTTTTGAAAAAAAAGCCTCGAAATTCAATTGTGGTTTGACAAGTCTCTTCCTTAAGGAAATTTGTAATAAACTGATGTGACAACAGCTTCATTTTAAAGGTGCACAATTATTCTGTTCGATGGATTTTACTGAATTTGATAATTGGACATTTTATCAAGACAATTGGATTTTTCACAGCCCACTGCAAGAATTTTTAATATTTGGTTTTCATGAGAAACTTGGATGTCAAGGGATTCAAATATGTAGTATAACCAAGGTGCAGCGGTTTCTTTTCGCAGTTAACAAATTTCAGGACGCTTACGGTATTCAAGGGATTCAAAGATATAAAATGCAGGGTATCGAAGGCAGAGGGCTTTTTTGCATTTGAAAAAGTTTAGATAGATTTTTGAAATAATGGAAACACATAACAACACATAAATAGACACAGACAAACACATAAATAGATAAACAAATAAACAAAAATGAATAGATAAACGAAGCTTTGGAAAGCAAGTTTTAGATTCTTTTTATTGTTTTTTTTATATACCCATATCGGGGCTACCCTCCATGCACTGCTTGCCCAGCATTTCTTTCCTTGTCCAGTCTTCCCTTTTCTAATTTGGTGGTATTATTCGTTACATCCTTATTTTTACAATCTTTTTTTTATTTACTTATTGATATTTCGGTTGTGTTGAGGAGTTGCCAACAATTGCGATCTCAGCTTTCCATTGGGGGTTTATTATTTCATTACAATATTGCATTGTATAAATAAAATTCTGTTCTGCCATGCCTTGAACAAGAAAATATTATAATTTTTCTAAGTCGCAATGCTAATATAGTATTGGCTTGATGTTTGCTTGGCTTGATGATGAGCATTGGCGTTGGCTAGGTCATGGTGGCTTGATGTTTTTTTGCGGGACAAGTAATGAATTTCCTTCCGGTGACGTGACAATCCTGTTTGTTACATGCAACTAAATATCAAGGAAAATGTCAAACATTTGGCGAAACAATCAACGCGTTCAACATACACTTAGTTTACAAACCATTTAATTTTGGCTAATTAGATAAATTTGGCTGAAATAAAATTTGGCTGTAAACTAAGAGCCAATCAGCAGACTTGATTGGCTCTTTCAGTGGATGAAAATAGCCAAAAATTAAAGAATAAGGTTAATTACTTTTATCCGGGGCATACCCATCGAAAAGGGAGCTAAGGGCCTGAAGGTCGTCCCACAGGAACCTCTTTATACAAAAAAAAAGTATAAGATGGAAAAACGTCTCAGACCAAAGAGTATGGGTAGCTTGTAAGAGTGGAAAAAAATCACCTAAACCATTTTGCATTTGTCATCTCTTCCCATTTTTTAAAGTTTCATAATTGTGTTTTTCTCAGAGACTGAGATCAGACTCTCTTCGTCTGCCAAATCCCAGGGTATGGATATCTCTTTTCAAGTGGCGCATACGGCAAAAGAATGTCCACGGTTTTCTTTTTTTTCGCCTCTGTAATCCCTCTGTTCATGCTTCTATATTCAGGTAAAGGCGCTTTTTTCTTTGCGCTTTTTTTCAAGAAATCACTCTTGAAGTAAGACTCTTCGCCGAGATCGTATTTGTAAAAAAGCAAAAAATACCATCTGACAAATTTAACTTTTACAGCATCAGTTATTTTGAACATCTTTTCGCTTTTGTATGTTCGGAAATCTTCAATTCCATTGGCAATACTCCTATCAGCTTGCTTCGTGACTCTTTGATAACCGTCCAAAGACTTTCAATATCATATACTTGCCTAGCCACAGAGATTTTCTTTTCAATATTGCAGTGAAGACCATCGGCAGCCATGTGAGTATGGCCTTTGGTAAGAAACTTGAGACAAATTTCCTTCAGATCCAGGTGGTTATCATCATTGACAAGTAAATTAAGAGCTGTGAAAAGGTTCTTTTTCTGAGTTGGGAAATTGTCAGCCCAGAACTCAAACATTTCAACGCCCGGCAAGTCTTCAATGACCTTGACGAATGTACTTGCTACGTTGTCAGCGTCTCGTTTCTGAACAGCTTCATGCCAAATGACGCAAACAGAGTTTTAGTACAGTTTTGGATTCACAGGGCAAAATGTTTCGTTGAAGGCAACGAGTCGACTTGAGAAAAATCACTCCTTTATCTGTGGTATCATGAGCAGGAGCAAAACTTTGTGCATGTCGACGCAAAAAGTCTTTTCTTTATCACTTTGTTCATACAATTTCATTTCACTATAGAGAGCTTTGGCCGCTCTTGATGTTGATTTATGCCGGTCCCAAAGCAAGGTTTTGATATCTGTAGTATCACCATTCAACGCTTTATTGTCGTGATCCAAGCAGGTGTCACACATATCGGATGTTGGCTTCTTCAAAGACATGTTCATTGACAACAGTACCTTCCGATATACTTCAGCTGAGGCTTTTACAACTGGAAATTTGTTGCGGAAGTCTTTGTGCATAGTATTGACTGTAAGAAATCGATCGAGATAAAGCCCATTCGGTGCATTATATCTTTTGTAGTGACACGGGTTGGGTGAAAACTGCTTATATGATATTTTGATTCCTTCCTTTACGTTGATATAGTGGTTCCCATAACGTTGCTCAGTCAGCAAAATGTCTTCTTTGTAAACTTTCTCTATAGCCTTATTATGCAGTTCGCGCACCACTGAGTAATTTTTGCACCATTAACTATAGCATCTTTCTATAAAAGTCGTGAAATTCAGCTTTTTTTTTTAAGTTTTACTCATCTCTGATAGAAATTCCTGCACGCGGGTCTGATTTTATTTATTATTAATCCCATTTCTTAAACATAGAATTCTTTTAAGTTTCTGAACTCGCCTTTTACTGTAATTACTGTTGCCAATCCTTGATTTCTGCTTTAATGTGAGGCTAACATCCACCAGATATTATGTAATATAACAGCTAATATCACTTTTAACCAAATATAGTTTTTGATTGCATAATAAAGCTATAATCACCGAAACTGTTCCAATCTGAAAAACCGGCACTGTGGTAGAAAACATCCATAAATATAAAGGACGTATTGTACATAAAAATCGGTTACTTTGGCCTACAAGTCGTGAACTTTAGCGTTTTTTTAAGTTTTGCTCATCTCTGAGAGAAATTCCTGCATGCGGGCCTGATTTTATTTATTATTAATCCTATTTCTTAAACATAAAATTTTTTGCAGTTCATGAACTCGCCTTTTACTGTAATTACTGTTGCCAATCCTCGATTTCTGCTTTAATGTGAGGCTAACATCCACCAGATATTATGTAATATAACAGCTAATATCACTTTTAACCAAATATAGTTTTTGATTGCATAATAAAGCTATAATCATCGAAACTGTTCCAATCTGAAAAACCGGCACTGTGGTAGAAAACATCCATAAATATAAAGGACGTATTGTACATAAAAACGGCTACTTTGGCCTACAAGTTGACTTGGAATAGCGTACCAGGGAACTGAGTTTCGCTCGGTGAAGCGAACTTTGGACATAATAACGGTGTCCGGCTTACCCCCTCCCCCACGTGGAAATGCAATTCCCTCACACCCTGATTCACACAAGAACATAACTTTTTGTACAAATTTCCTGGGTTTAGTTGTCTCGACATTCCTTTTATTTTTTTGCCAAGTCAATTCGTGAATTGGTGCTCCCAAACCATACATTTGCACTCTCAAAGCTCAATTGACCTATTCTATCAACTTGAACAGATCAATTGAGCTGCAAGGCGGCTACTTAATTAAGTAATTACTGCATACAAAATTTATATAAATAAAAGATCAAATATAATGCAAAATTCCACCAGGACGGTGGAATTAAGAATAGTAATGACGTGATTTATATTCATTCACACTTGTCCAACTGTCAATCTTCATTTTGACAGTTTTTTCCTTCCTGTTGTTTGGTCTCTAATTTCAGTTAGCAGAGGATCTAAGAAAAAATAAACTAAGGATGCTGGGGGGGAGGGAGGGAGAAAAGAATTTTCCCAAAGACTTGACCTATCTACATCGTTTTTTCACATTAGAGAAAGTTTATATGCCAATTTTCAGAGATGTAACGTGTCATTTTTGACACGAAAATATAAATTTACAATACAATTATTGTTAATTTAAAGATGTAAAAAAAAAATAAAAGCTGCCTTATCTACTCTAGATTGTAAAATCTCGACATCTACCAGTTATGATGTTTTTTTCTTTTAACTCGTCTTACCTAGATTGGCGTAATAGACGGGATTGTCTGGCTTTAGACGAATTGCTTCCAAGAAATGGTCTTCTGATTCTTGATATCTTCCTGTTTTGCCTAATGCATTAGCCATTGTAAAATGAAGGCTTGGTTCTCCAGGTATATATTTTAAAGCTTTTTCGGACAGCATCATGGCCTTCGAAATATTGCCTAAAAAAATAAAATACATAATATTTAAATGAAAAAGCAGTAGATTAAATTCAAGTTGATTTTATATTTTTAAGTAAATTAATTAATTCAATTTTAAGCAAATAATTAATTCAATTCGATCGCTACATATTCCCTCGCTGCAAAGACAATGCGCAAAGCATTTACATATGTCAAGATAGACTAAGGAAATAGCCTGCAAAACTTGACTCCAAACAATTAAGTACTTTGGAATTGGAAACAGCCCTACAAGAATAAGGCTATTATCATTGACATCTCCTGAATCCTCCGCACAGTACTGCTGACGATATCACATTTTCGTACAGCTGTCAATAAACATAAAGACCTATCTTAAGCTTCCCTTTCTTTGTTAGCGAATCATTCAGATATAGAAAGATGGCGTAATGCCTGGACAGTCAATTTTAACGCATCCTAGATTAAACAGCTATCAGTCAACCGATGGAAGGTCGTAAGTGGACATCACAGTAGAGAGAATATACAGTATCGACAAAGGCTATACTCTCCGTTAAAAAAAAGGGAAACACATTTAAAACCACATAAGATTCATACTCCGCCTTCGCGCATGCACGATTCTGATGTACACATTACGGTATGCCTCATGGTAAACCTGTTTTTTTTTTCTGCAGTGGTAGCAACTAAACTCAGGTTATGACGTATATGCTCAGAGTCTACACGCGCGGTATGAAATGCGTATCATGTTTAGAAAAAGACGACGGTACAGTCTACAGTGATGGACATTCCGAATTCATCTTTAAAGGCTCACGAATGCATGTCAGGTCTCTATATATTGACAAGCTAAGAGATAACAGTGGAATTTCTTTTCCATGACGTAGTTGAAGTTTTAGCACAATGATTCCTTAGAAATTCCAAGTAGAACATTTTCTGCGGGAGTCTACATGCAAACGCTAGATGGCGTCTGTGTTTTACCTCGACAACACTAGTGCCAGTTTCTACTCTTATAACATTGAGAAAACGTATGTTACGAACTATATAAAAAATCAAATGTGTGTTTATTTATATAATTATCCTTCCAATGAGTTTGCTGCAAAACTTTTCAAGCTAGAAATATGAATTTTTTTGGCAGAATAATTTTGGGATTGTGAGAGTCGCATAGGCTATAAAATTAAAAATGAAATTGGCATTTGGATAAATATTTTCATATGTTTTGATAGGGGAATACAGTAGTCAAGATATATTTCAAGAAAAAAAATATTAGAGGTGAAATTATCAGGTTAAAGACCATTACGCAAAAAAGTTAAGAAGAAGCTAGACAAATCTATAAAAACTGAACAGCCCAATGCTCGGGCTAGTACGGTACACACCAAAACTTACTTCAACAACAATAATTACCAAGATGTCAATAATAGACGAACTGGTAGAAAGACAAACAAAACATATCAATTAAGAAAAATAAATAAAATTGTAAGTATCCGATGCAGTTATTTCTCAATACTTTGAATGGAGTGCTACTAATATTAATCGCTACCATGAGCACTTGTTAATAATCATCATCTTATTATCTGAAACTAGTATCTCAAATGTAACTGAGAGAACAATAAAACCAAAATTTATTAGTTCTAAACAAAGGTGCGCATATACCACAACTTTTCGAGGGGGCGGGGAGATATTAGGGGGGGGGGGGGGGGTCCAAAGGTCTGATCTTAGTGGAAGGGAAGATCAAACACAAGGAAAAAGCTCGTTTACATTCATTTACTTTGTTTCTGGAGAAACATTGTTTTATACCAACCATGGGAGAGAAAAAATCCGCTTGTATGAGCCCATGTGCATAAACTATAGATACATAGAATTGTTTTTCAGCCAATTATTTGTATTATTATCATTTTAAAATCAAAGAAGAATCTCAAACTATAGTGCATAGACCAGATGTTATTAGAAGTCCTGCATTCCTTGCAGGAATGCAGGACTTTGCAGGACATGCAGGAATTGCAGGATTCCTTGCATTCATCTTATCTTATCTGTCCCGCATTCCTTTAGTTTCTTAAATATGGTGGCTCTGAGGTTAAAAATAAGTTACTGAAGATTATGAATATGATTTTTGAAAAAGAGGAAGTACCTAACGATTTTGGGAAAACCTTAATTAAGCCACTTTATAAGAAAGGTGATGAAAGTGAGTGTGGTGATCATCGAGACATTAGTCTGGTCTCTGTAGGTAGCAAAGTACTTAATAATATGGTACTTTTTAGACTGAGAGATGCTGTAGACAAAGTTTTAAGAGAAGAACAGTACGGTTTTAGAAAAGGTAGAGGATGTGTCGACCAAATTTTCACTCTTAGGTTAATAATTGAGAAGTGCCTGAGTTAGATAGATAGATAGATATTTATATCGAGAAATTACTATCACAAGCCCTGAAGGGCCGAATTCGAATTTCGAAGTCCATAAAAAAACAAATAAACAAGAAAATCATAACAAAAGCACAACAACTAAAAAATTGGCAACCAATGCAAAAAAAATAAAAATAAATAAATAAATAAATATCGGAATGCTATATGATTCCTTTGTCCTTATATTAAAAAGTGCAAAATGGCAACTAGTTAAAAAGATAAAAAATGATAAAACTGAAAAAATAAATAATATATACATTAGCAAATGTTTAAAAAACAACATTAAAAGGGGATAGGGGAGAAAAAGAGCAAAAAGAAAAACGATCTGTTTGTTTTATCATGTAAGAGATAAGATAAAATTTATGTACAAATTAACAACTATTTATTATATCAGTAAAAAAAGGGATAAAAGATTTCTTATACCGCAAGGTAGTACAAAGAATGGGAGATAAGGTGGGGATAGGATGGGACAGAGTTCGTGGAGGACGATTTCTATCAGGTACAGGGTATTCAGGGAAAAGGTTCGCAGTACGGGGGTTCAAAAGTGCCAACTTACCAAAACGGAGGCATAAATAATTTCTTCGTCTCTCGAGGGTCTCTAGTTTTGAAATATTTAACAAATGCAAATATGATATCTTGCCCTCTTTAAAAATAATTCTTAGAGCTCTCTTTTGGACATTTTCAATTTTTTGCGTTGCTTCATTTGAGAGGCCAGGGTGCCACACAGGACAAGCATACTCTAATATGGGACGCATAAAAGAAATGTATATTTGTAGTAAATGTGATTGGGGGCAACTAAATTTATTTAAAAGTTTAAGGAGGGAAAGCGAGGAGTTTGCTTGTCGTAGGATATTATTTATATGGGCATCCCATTTCAAACTGGAAGAAATTGTAACACCAAGGAGTTTAAGAGATGTGACAGAGGTTTCAGGAGGAATAGGAGCAAGAAAAAGGGGAGGGGATTTAAGGAAACTTACTGAGACTATTGCGGATTTAGAAGGGTTAACTGTCATGTCGAGGGAAGAGGCCTCACAGGCAATATCTTGGAGTATGCCCATTGGGTTGCTAAACATGTTTTTATGACATATCTCTAAAACTGTTAAGTCATCGACAAATTTCCACTTATTGTCATAAAGGGTTGAAAGGCTGTTAATCATAAGAGAAAAAAGGAGAGGGCCTATAATAGTCCCCTGAGGAATGCCATTAAATATGGGGAGATGATCTGAGAAACAATTTAGATATTTAACTGTTTGAGATCTATTAGAGAAAAGAGGCAACGAGCTTAACAAGGAAAGTTTCAATGTGGAATTCATTTATAAGTTTATCTATGAGTAAATTGTGGTTAATCAAATCGAAAGCTTTTTGAAGATCAATAGAAATCAGATTAAGCCAAGTGTTATGTTTTTCAAGTAATTTACTTATGGTATCAACAAGATGGATCAGGTAATGAGAGGTTGACGTGGATTTGAGGCTACCAAACTGTCTAAGATCAATGAGGGGGAGGACTTTCATCTTAAGCCAGTCTGCGAGAAAATTTTCATACAATTTTGAAAAAATTGAGGCGAGGGTAATAGGACGAATGCCATCAAAGCCAGGCTTCCCATTTTTCTTTTTGATTGGGGTAATAAAGCATTGTTTCCAATATTGATGGAACTGTCCAGATTCGGTAATTTCATTAAACAGGGTGGATAGGGGTTTTGAGAGGTAATCACTGAAAGCTTTAATCAGAGGAACAGGAATATCTAAAGGGCAAATGCTTGATCGTTTTAGTTTTTTAATTTTTTTTTTTACAACATCAAATGGAGAAATATGTGGCAGTGGAAAAGGATCAGGAATATCTGGAAATGCGTAAGATAGTGGTGGGAAACTCTGGACAATAGAAGCCAGAAACTTATTGAGTTGTCAAACACCTTTGGTCCTCAGTTTTATAGATTATGAGCAAGCATTCGATTCTGTTGATAGAAGAGCTTTAGCAAAGACTTCATCCTTGTATGGTATACCAGAAATATACATTAAAGTGATTAGTGCTATGTACGAGAATAACAATGCTGCGGTTAAGGTAGGAAATGAGGTTAGCAGCTGGTTTTGTATTAAATCAGGAGTTAAGCAGGGCTGTGTTTTATCCCCCTTTATATGGATTATTTTGATGTGCTTTGTCTTAAGGACCACAGGAAAGGCAATAGGAGACCACAGAATCAAATAAGGAGAAAAAAGTCTTCTGGACTTAGATTATGCTGATGATTTAAGCATCCTAGATGAAAGTGTGAGCATAACAAACGAACTTTTAGAGGTTTTGCGAGTTCAGGGTTCTAGAATAGGTTTGAAAATTAATGTTAAGAAGACTAAGTCACTAAGGCTAGGAATAAGTGAAGATGAAAAGGTGACGTTGGTGGGCAGCTTCACTTACCTTGGTGGTATTATTAGTCAAGATTGTGGGAGCAGTGAAGATGTTAAAAGTAGAATAGCCAAGGCTCAGGGTGTTTTTTCACAGTTAAAAAATGTTGGGAAGAATAGGAAGATAAATCTGCAAACCAAGATTAGAATATTAGAAGCTACAGTGATGACAGTGGTCAAATATGGCTCTGAAGCATGGGCGCTCCGAAAAGCGGGATGAAGATTTGCTAGTTGTTTTCCAGAGAAATTGCTTACGGATTGTTCTGGGTACCCGGATGACTGACCATATTTCAAACAGTAGGCTGTACGAAAAATGTGGTTCAATACCGCTTTCTAGGGCTATAATGAAAGAAAGGTTGAGGTGGCTAGGGCACGTTGTGCGGATGAAGGATGACAGATTGCCGAAGATTGTCCTTTTTGACCAACCGTCTAGGGCTAAACGGTAAGCAGGTCGTCCTCGTGAGGGGTGGGAGAATGTCAAAGAAATATTTAAAGGAAATGGGAACTTCCTGGGAGGGTGTAAAAAGAGAGGCTTTGAATAGATTGGGATGGAGGAGGAGCGTGCGTAGCTGTGTTGGCCTCAGGTGGCTTGGTGCTGCGGTGAGTTGTTAGTAGTAGTAGTAATAGTATTACTAGTTTTTTTACACATCAACTACAACTTTTTCCCTCCTTGATAGACAACAACGGAAAAAAATATACTCTGAAAAGCACCAAACATTACGCATGTTTTTCATTCTCTATTAAAAAAAAAAGTTCGAGTATGATCCTACTCTGAGGCCACTCTCTTTTTAAATAAAGCAAAAAAAAATATGATCTATATTTTATTACTTATATTTAAAACTATATCTTTAAATTTATCATAGTTATGAGGAATAGCTTTCATAGTACTCCAAGCTAAAAAGTAATTTGGTTGCAAGGAAATAATATTCTGATATTTTTTTTTAATTTTGTCCAATTGTTCAGTTTTATAAATGATTTTTTGATCAATAATTGAGTAAAAACCTAAAAAATACGCCGACAACAACTTTCAGTACTTGTAATTTCCCATTGTTCCCATAATTATTTATGTGAGTCATAAAAACGAATGTTGAAAATAATTACCCCACTGAGAAAAAAATTTCGTTGCCAATACAAATACTGCTAGAATTTTAATTTTTATAACAATGATTAAGATTCTGTCGGTTAAAAATAGCAATTGGGCTTTTCAAAAGCCAATCTGATGAAGTCCACTTTTCAGATTTTTCATATTTTAAGCGTCAAATTGCTTCGTTAACTCTTATATTTATATTTTCTAGGGGGTTTTCTATAAAATTGAGGGTTACTACCCCCCTCCCCAAAAAGTTAACAATTCGACAAGGAGTTCAATACAGATTATATAATTATATATATAATGGATATAATATGTTATTGGTTATGTTTTAAATCTGAGCTCACTCTTGACACATCAAGTTTGGATTTCCCTCAACAGTATGTCCTGAACCGAAAGTCTTCGTAAAACCTTGATTTGTTAGTTTCACAATCCAACGACGTGCAAAATATCAACAAGCAAGATTGTAGAGAGTCCAAGGTTGTATCCGGGGGGGGGGGGTGTACGGGGTTTGACCCCCTCTCCCCAAAATTTTTGTCCGGCTCATAAAGACGTAGATAATTTCGGAGACCAAACTGCCTTTCCATAACGATAAAATAAAAGTCCAAAATAGGGATAAAATCCTTTTTAATAGACAGTGTATAATAAATTTCACAAAAAATACCAGATATTTCGGTCACATATACAGTGACCGTCATCAGTACTAAAACTAAACTAAAACAATTTAAAACAAAAGTTTATATACTAAATCAAATAAAACTACATATTGTTTAAATCTCTAATTCTTTTCAAAGCAAAGACGGAAGCTAACCTCTTTGACCTTCTTGGATTCGGTTCATTAGCGTTCAATGATATAACATTTGGACAAAGGTCAACTACATTGGGTGAATTGAACTTTACTCTGTCAGATTTTAATAAATTATCATAGATAGAGTTGAGCCCATATTCACCTGTATCCCGATTCAAAGCAATATTCTTGAATAAGATTTTCTTTATTTCAAGCGTTTCACGAAAATTTTGCTTTAAACCCCGATCCCTAGAAATCAAAGAGACATTCTCGAACAAAATAAAATGGTCTGGAAAATTAAAAATATGTTCTGAAAGGGCTGAAGTAAAATCTTCAGACTTAGAATCTTGCTTTAAAACCGAAGAAATAGAATCTTTATGTTGTAATAATCTCATTTCCAAAATCTGGTTAGTAAGTCCCACATATGAGCTTCCGCGAGTACATGGGATCTGATAAACCCCACTTTGTTGCCCCAATGAAGTTAGATCCTTCCCAGAATTTAGAAAACTACCCAAAGTATTATTACTCTTTAAAGCTACCCTTAGACCATTGCTTTGTAAAATTCTTTTAAGTTTTTCACTTAGCCCGGGTACATATGGTAAGAAACAAAAAACACCCTTCTCCCGAGTTGTCTCCAAGACTTCCTTAGAAATCTCTAGAAACTTTTTTCTTCTTTTTGAAAAAGTCTGGTTAATTAACCATTCTGGATACATGTTGCTTATTAGTATTTTCCTTAGAAAAGACAACTCCTCCTCAACAAATTTTGGAGAGCAAATACTAAAGATCCGATCAGTTAAAGAAATGATCAAACCAATTTTTACTTGGCGAGCGTGACCGGAACTATAAGACAAAAATCTATTGTTATTTGTCGGTTTTCTGTAAATTTTAAAATCCAGACTATTTTGTTTTTTCAAAAGAGGAACATCAAGAAAAGGAAGTTTCCCATTCTCTTCCAATTCAACAGTAAACTTTAAATCCCCCCCCCAAACAATTAAGATGTTCCAAAAATCCTTTTAATTCCTCCTCCCCATAATCCCATACTGAAATAATGTCATCCATATACCGGCCCCAGAAAATATGTTTTAAAAAATATGAATCTAACGCAATTGTTTCAATATTCTCCACAAAAATATTAGCCAATAAAGGGGATAAAAGGGCCCCCATAGGTAAACCATTTATTTGTTCGAAATACTCCCCTCTAAATTGAAAAAAATAAGAGAACTTATTGCACAACCTTATTAAATACATAATTACAGAAACCTCCAAATCTGTTTTGCCACTAATCAAATCCAAATTTCTTAACAGCTTTCCTTCTAGAAGTGTTTCGGCTGCTTCTACATCAATATTTATGTACATTGATACAATGTCGAAGCTTGAAAGCAAAGAATTCGAAGAAATTTCTACTTTTTTCAGTTTTTCAACCAAATTCGAAGAATTCTTAATATACGAAAATTGTGTAGACAAAAGTGGTTTACAGATTGACACTAACCATTTGCTCAAAACACTTGTTGGTGACCTTGTACTTGACACAATTGGTCGTAATGGTAGGTTAGGCTTATGAATTTTGGGAAGTCCATATAATTTAGGGCACAAGGAGCTGCGTGGCAGGCATTTGTAATAAAGTTGAGGTGTAACTTTCCTTCTTCTTCTTCTCTTAATTTAGTTCAAACTTCTCTTGATTTATTAAAATCTGACAGAGTAAAGTTCAATTCACCCAATGTAGTTGACCTTTGTCCAAATGTTATATCATTGAACGCTAATGAACCGAATCCAAGAAGGTCAAAGAGAATAGCTTCCGCCTTTGCTTTGAAAAGAATTAGAGATTTAAACAATATGTCGTTTTATTTGATTTAGTATATAAACTTTTGTTTTAAATTGTTCTAGTTTAGTTTTACTACTGATGACGGTCACTGTATATGTGACGGAAATATCTGGTATTTTTTGTGAAATTTATTATACACTGTCTATCAAAAAGGATTTTATCCCTATTTTGGACTTTTATTTTATACTCATAAAGACGTAACAAAAATGCATATAAACAAATTTTTGAGGCTTTTTTAAAGGTTCTTGTGTCCTATACGTGCATTTAGCACGTATGGAAAGATCATAAAAAGACACATCGAGTGGTGTGAACACATTCTACCTAGTTAAGCAATAGAAAATCTCCAAATTGGCCGTATTTCATTTTTAACATGTTTATTTTAAAATATTCAAAAACAAATCCGTTTACCTTCATTATCCAGCATGGCTATTAAATTACTCCAAGCTAGAGAGTGAGTTGGTTGCAAGGAAGTAGCATTCAGGTACGCTGCATAGGCTTTGTCCAACTGTTTAGTTTCCAAATACAAATTACCAAGGTTGTAATAGCAATCTGGATACCGCTTTCGCAACATTAAAGCTTTCAGATACGCCTTTTCTGCGTCATGATATTTCTTAAGGCTTGCTCGGACTATTCCTAAATTCATCCAGGCGGCAGTAAAACTAGGTCGGATGGAAACAGCTTTTTCTAAAAGTAGCTCAGCGTTGTCAAGAGAGCTTTGGTCACGAAGTAGGTTGGCTAAATTGTTCATGGCTTGGTCGTAACGAGGGTTCAGCCTGCAAGCAAACACATTTTATTGGATAACAGATACAAAATAATCCATTCTTTTGTTACTTAATACCATTCTTTTTATCCATTCTTTTGTTAGAAAACAGATACATCATTGACCATTCTTTTGTTACTTAATATAACTAAAATAGTTCAATTTGCATTCGGGTTGGCATTTTGGTTAATCTGATACGTAAATAAATAGCCAAGCAAGAAAACGTAAGTCAACGACGAAAGTGAGGTAATTGACAGCCACTGAAAAATAAGAAGGAAAATTTCGGTCGAGGCCTCTGCTCAGCTGACCTTAGTAAGAAAAGAAGAATAAAAAAGCAGACACAAGTTCAAGAAACAAAATAAAAAGACAAACCTTAAAACACAAATCAAAAGAGAAGTCACTTTCTCAGCCAACGGTCAAAATCCCACTAAAAAAAAAAAAAAAAAAAAAAAAAAAAAAAAAAAAAAAAAAAAAAAAAAAAAAAAAAAAAAAAAAAAAAAAAGCAATGGTGGATGAAATTTCAATCGAGAATTTAGATTCTATTTTGAATAAAACTATATAAGAAAAAGGCATAGTTAAATTAGATCTTCACATAATGCCTTTCAGACCCGGTAACAGTTTAAACCCGATATCTTCCCCCACCCCCCTCGACACAGCCTGAAATAGCAATTTTGATACGTGGGGATAAAGAAGGAAGGTTGAGAAGATTAGAATCATGATAAATTATCAATTAGGCCACCATTTTCCGTTCTCTGGGGGAATCTTTGGACAAATCTCGGTAAGCAAACTCATCATCAAACTAACGACACTGTACCTTATTGCTTCTTGATATTCTTCGATAGCCAAAGTGACATTTCCTGATTCAGCAGCAACTTTGGCAATATTATAGTGAACCTTTGCATTTTTGGGGCATACTTTCAATCCAGATGAAAATAAAGAGATTTCTTCCCTCCATTCTGACGTGCGGACTACACTTTTCGATGAATATAACAAAACTATGAAAGCTAGAGCAAATGGATAGACCTGCAAAGGGGAAGAATTTAATTTAACAAAGTTCAGTGCACACAATTACAGAAAAAGACGATAAAAAATATCTTTCATGCATGCCAGGGACAAAACAAAGCTTCATTTGGATTTCTTATCATTCAGTTACCTTTATCTGTATATATGTAAGCCTGCCATGCACCAGTACCAGGAACCAAGCAAAGCTTGGTCTCCTGATATGATTCATTTATGATTAATATTATAATCTATTTTTTATTATTTATTAAAACCAAACGTAGCAAGCTTTATAAATTGTGTTGCATTAAATATTATAAATTAAATATTACATTAAATATTAAATAATTAAATGTTAAATATTAAATAATTAAATTTATTAATATTAAATTTAATAATTAAATATTAAATATTAAATAACTAAATATTAAATATTACAAATTCGTGTTGCATTAAAGATAACAAATTAAAGATAACACTGAAACAGACAATATAAATGAATAGTTTTTAACAGGCCTGTTTGGGGTAAAACCGGAATATTTTACAGAGTTCTGAATATATTACCATTGGAGAGTGGGAGAGGACTAAAAATCTATTGTAGGCCATCATTTTTTCAGTAGCGTGGGGATATTTGGACTAGTCTTAAGAGGGGAATTTCGCCATAAATCCAGGTATTTCTATAGCTGTTTGATGATATTTATGCTTGCACTGTGTTATGAAGTACAAACTTGATTAAAACCTTTTCCACTTTTAAATACTCATTGATCAACATAATTGATAGACAGCATTTTCATCCTGGTCTTACACAATTTTTGAAAGGTTTCAGGCTATTTTTCAAAATTCCCATAGATTCACTTTTGCTATAACTTTTACCATTAAAATTAATCGAAATTATAGTTATCATTTCCCAATTAGCTTTACATTTGAACTTTTTCTCCCTCGGCAGTTTTTTTTGCCAAAAAAAGCTTTTTTTAATTTTTGGTTACTCTGGGCCATGGTTTGTTCTTTAGTGGGCTGCAGCTATTACTAAAACCATGATTTATGAAGGATTCAAATATTTGTATGGTGACTTGAATATCCATCTATTGGCTGAGGGAAGTCAAAATACAAAAAAAAAACTTGTACGTTTGATTCTTTTGAAATGCTGAAAAGAACTTCCGAAAATGATGACCCCAAAATTCCCCCCTACTTAAAAACCTGCTCATAATCGCATATGATTTGCTTTTGTCTTGTCATTCAGATCTAGCCCCTACTTTTTGTGAACTCATATAAGTCGTTTATTTTGGCCTCATCCAGTTCCCAGGCACTCAATTCAGTCAGAGACAGTCTACGTCGTATTTTCCTTCTCCTGAAAAGTCTTTGGGATTTTCAAACTTCCCAGTAAAGAAATGGCTGATTTTAGCACTGCTTAGCTTCAGTCATAGACAAGGCCGTACCCAGAGAGGGGGTTAGGGGGGTTTGAACCCCCCACCCCCCAAATCTTTGTCTGACTCGTAAAAACATAACAAAAATGGATATACACAAATTTTGTATGCGTTTTTTGAGGTTTTTGTGAAGCCCCCCCCCCGGAATTTTTTTTTTGTAAACCCCCTCCGAAAAATATCCTGGGTACGGTCTTGGTCATAGATACCGAAAACCGAATTCCCATGTAAATAGAATAGCCGTTTTATTTTATCGTTTAATTCTTACTTTGAATAGTTCCAGTTTTAAATACAGTCGTTTAAATTAAACCACGTGTAAAGGGACTAGACTGGTAGCCTAACAACTCGCCTTAAAGACATATTTATACTCCCATATGATTTATTCTGTCTGATCATCCAGTAGCCTGGGAAAATTCAAGTGAAGCCTGATTAGATAATATGAACAAGCCAAAAGTGAGAGACGAGGTTACGTGCATGGAGTGTAGGTTTGAGCGGAAAAGAAGGCATGAAATTTCTAAACACAGTGGAAAAGTAATCAGAATCCAAAGAAAAGGAGCCCCGCGAGACCCTTTCGAAGTAAGTGTATCCAGGGCAGTGAAAAGGGCTCGATTACAAAACGAGGTTGAGACGAATACAACACTTGGGAAGGACAAGGACGATTTTGTCATGTATCCCAGGGCAGGAGGGCTTTTGAAGACCCGGTGATAGCTCATTTGGGAGGTAAGTTTTTATCTAGGACGAAAGTAAAGAACAATGTTAAAAAAAAAAACAGAAATTAAATAAAAAGGTATTCCAAATGTGTGCCTCTTTACGGTAATTTTTCACTTTTTTAATGTTCAATAGTTTAAACAATTAGAAAATTCGCTTCAAACAAAATTTTCAGTTTCAATGATTTGAAAGGCAATCGGTAAATATTACACCTCTGATTATCAACTGAGCGCATTTACAGCATCCTTAAATGGGCGGCGGTTGATGGTAGCGGTATTTGAAAAGAACTTGTCTTTTTAACTTAATTTCCGTTCGTTG
The DNA here is from genome assembly GCA_027921565.1 of Artemia sinica. Lineage (NCBI taxonomy): Eukaryota > Metazoa > Arthropoda > Branchiopoda > Anostraca > Artemiidae > Artemia > Artemia sinica. The sequence goes on from CM051264.1 coordinate 50,339,606, forward strand.
TTAGTTTATCTAAATTTTCTATATTTCGACACTGCATATACTCATTTCGATTTATTTGTTTTACACGGTAAATTATTACGTTTAAAACGTCCAACTTAAAACTCCTTGATCTTTTGTTTGGCTATTTCAATTTTTGCTTCTCGATAGCTCTGGTCTATTGAATACTTTTGTTTTTCTCTGTCATATTTCATTTTCTTGAAATCTGGATCACAAGACAACTTAGTAACCATCTTTATGCGTGCTCGAGCCCCGTTACTTTCAGCGGCCTTTTTATCTTTCCTAAACTGATTTTCCACATTTGTCTATTTCTAATATAAAGCTGCTCTTTTGCAGTAGATATTTTGGTTGCTCGACTCAGATACTTGTCTCGGTTTTTCTCCAGTTTAGCTCCCTCAGTTGTCACCATAAGGAATTAATAAATTATACTTTTTTCCATTTAACACCTATTCATCTATTTATGGCATGACGTCATTATATAGTGACGGTACTAACGTTATATAGCTAACATCATAACATAGGTCTTACTTTTTACTTCATTTATGGTTGTAACCTATGGTTAAGACATCATTCGTAATCTTGTATACGAAAATACAGTATTTCGTAAAAAAAAAATATTTTATTTTAGATTTATTTTATTTATTTTCTGTTAATTACAAAAGGCACTAGATATAGCAATTTCCATTAATATGAGCCATTAAACAGATGTCTATGATGTCCCAGTAGCCAGCTAGCTGCGGAGGAAAAAACGGGGAAAAAATGCTTCTGATGCATAATTTTCTAGGTTGCAACCACGATCTTTGTTTTTCAAGCCAACAGATTTTCCTTGTTGTTCAAGCCGAGGGACTCTCATTTTCCTGAACAGGGTTTTCGGCCAAGGCAGTTCTAACTGTACACTTTGTTTTTCGATATGATACCGTTTTCAGGGGATTTCAGGCTAATTTTTAGGATTACTTTGGGCCGTGTTCGTCTTTTACTAGATTGCAGCTACCGCTGGAAACACAATATGTTGTTTCCATAAATTTTTTTTTTAAGATCTGCAGTCACTTTTGCCACTGTTACTCTTTACTTGGAGCGAACACAAGTCACCGAATACCAAGTACTATACAACTTTACCAGGAGTATAACTAATAAAGATCTACTTATATCAAGTTTCAAATTTTAACTATTAAGGAAAAATACATTTTTTCTTAACCCAAAAACATGCTGAAGTACGAAATTCGTACGTAAACGCCGTACTATAATCTTTTCAAAATACCATGTGGTAACAATGATGTAAAGGTGAGTCGGAAATATAAAATTTTTAAAGCAAATGTTGGACATGTTCCCGCTTAAGCTGTAAAATAATTGATGCCATATTTTCGGAAAAATTTAAACTTTGGACATTAATGCAAATCCTCCTAATCAAAAATGAAATGAGCTTAAGTTAAAACTAGCACACGCAGAATTATCTCAGACTACAAAGAAAACCAATTAAAAAAATACACGCCAATTTTCAGTGAATCAGAAAACATCTCAATAGCCTAAAACTTCCTAAGCCCTGCTAAGAAGTTTAGTTCGTCAAATTGATTGAAATATGAAAATGCAATCGAGACAATGCCAAAACTGAGATTTGCGTCTAAAGCTAAAACACGTCCAAGTCCACTTGAAAAGAAAACTGAGACAGATAAATCGTCAAAGAAAAGAATGAGGCCAACAGGACCAGACATGCCGAAACCACCGTCAACAATTTTTAGGCTCAAAATCGCAGCTAAGCCTCCTCAATTAGACATGGCTCCAAAAGCTGAAAAACAAAGGGTCTTAACTAGAGTCGTGGAAGACGAAACAAACAATCCGTGTATCAGAAAAAAGACGAAACCCGTCAATCCTAGTAGATATACAATAAGAAAACGAATGGATATACAGCTAGAAGATAAGAATGAAAGAACTGAAACTGAAAATGTTGCAGTGTGTCCAAAAGGAATTGTTGCAAACGAAGGTTGTGATTCGGAAAAAGTCAAAAGATACATAAATGAACAAGAGGAAAACAAAAAAGTAATCCTGAGACCTGAACATGAATGTGGACCGATTGTTGAAGGAATACATGAAGAAAATTTACTTTCTCAAAATCAGCCAGAAGACGTTGCTGAACGGGAAACCAAACAGACGCATTTGAAAAATGAAAAGGGTAGTAGTGAGCTTGAAAAACATCTTGAGGTGTTTCTACCCCTCAGTCATGTTAGTAGAAAGAGAAAGCTGGAAGAAGACCCTGATGACGTTGGTAGTATTGATTTACGTGAAAAAAATGAAAATATACTTAAATCTCATGTTAAACTTCTAGGGAATGAAATTCAAGCGAAAGGAGCTCATACAGTGGAAGTGCCGGAGAAATCAGAGGCAATAATTGCTGGCAGAAAACGGCAAAAAACACGCCAGAATAGCCCCAGTAAAGGATAGTGGTTACTTTTGCCACTGGTTACTTTTAGTTTAGAGTTTTAAATTAGAGTTTTAGTTTAGATTTGGTTTAGAGTTATAGTTTAGGGTTTTAGTTTAGAGTTTTATTTTAGTTTTAGTTTCGAGTTTTATTTTAGTTTTAGTTTAGAGTTTTAAATTAGAGTTTTAGTTTAGAGTTTTAGTTTAGGGTTTTAGTTTAGAGTTTTATTTTAGTTTTAGTTTAGAGTTTTATTTTAGTTTTAGTTTAGAGTTTTAAATTAGAGTTTTAGTTTAGATTTGGTTTAGAGTTTTAGTTTAGTTTTATTTTAGAGTTTTAGTATAGAGTTTTAGCTTAGACATTTAGTTTACAGTTTTAGTTTCTATATGCAAATTTACCAGTATTCAGTGTACATGTAAATGTACCAGTATTATTTAGTAGTATATGTAAATGTACCAGAGTTTAGTTCTATATGTAAATATACCAGTGTTCAGTTCTATACATAAATGTGTCAGTAGTTTATTTCATTTTCATATACAACCACTCACTTTTTGTGCATGCTTCCCATACAAAAAATTAATTTCCCTTGTTGTTCAAGCCAAGGGACTGTAAGTTTTCTGTAAAGGGTTTTCGGTCAAGGTAATTCCAATGGTGAAATTTTGTTTAGATCCGACGCCATTTCTAAGGGTTTCAGGCATTTTTTGGTTACGATGAGCCGAGTTCGTCCTTTTACACGGGGGGGGGGCTTAGAAACGTCCCTAAATATTTGTTGTTTTGTTCATTTTTAAGTGTAATTCAGAAGTCAGCGGTTCGACAATAATTTCCAAAAATATCACACACACGAAAAGGCCTTAGGCTTTCCTAGCTGTAGCCTAGTAAATTGCGAACCATGTTATGAATAATAGCTGTACTACCATGAAATGCGCCACTCATGTTTAATTTTTTTGTAAAAATTAATAGGCTATTACCTTTTATTACTAATAGAATGAAATAGACAAAGCAATTTCTTTTCAAATAAGATTTATTCCAACATTCTAAGATCACCATGGTGACAAAAAAGAAGACACAGCCCAGCTTCCCATTCAAAAAAATGATTCTTCTTACTGCTCAATATATACTCTCAACATATATACTCTGATCAACAAGAGTCAAAGTCCTTTACAGTATTACAGTCATAAATTAATCACAATCAAGAGCAATACTGTGTCGTTTACTAGATTATAGTCTCCTTGAAGGGTGCCATTCCTCAAGGCCACCCTTCAGGGCTGTTTAAGTCACGGTTCTGATTAGGCACAATCAAGAAAAGGTCCACCCCGGCACATGTTATTACGTTTGCTTTAGCAGCTCATTTTATCATTCAAACAGTCAAGTTTGAACAGCTTAACTATTCTCATTGTAAGTTTGCATTCATTCAGCCAAGCTTCTATGATTGGGCCAAATGATATTGTGCTATTTGGCACAAGTGGTAAACAAAAAGTAGGGTAGCGTAGTGGTATTCACTACATATGTTTTAACCAAACATTTGAGGGCCATATCATACACATTTATACACCACCTCATTGTCATGATTCCAATTTATTTACCTAAGGATAAGCTGAGTTTTTTCCATGGCTTGGTTGAAGGAAATGTTTTCATTGTGAAAAAAAATTGTAGGAAATAGCCTTTAACCCTTTGATCGCTGGTGGCTCTAATAAGGCACACCATGATTTTTGTCTATAGCTCCTTTTTGATTGGTTGACACGAGAAATTATCTACATAGCTAGAAACAAGAGAACGAGAGCTATAGAATTGTATGTTACTTTGCCCCTTTATGAGTCATCTAACAACGCTCGCACGGTACTGAATTTGACATAGTGAAATGTTTCGGATTTTGTTGAAGGAAATAAATCTGACTCGGGTAGGATTGAAGTTTATGTTGCTTGGTGAAGGAAAAAAATCCTGTGGTGGTGGTTAGTGTCTGACGGTTCCATCTGTATTATTTTTATTCAAAACTTTTTATTCATCCACAAGCAAGGATGGTTTTTAAGTATGTATCTTATAAGACCCATCCACCCTAGGGGAGAGAGTATAATACCGAACCGCCGAAAAGTTCAGCATAGTTTACAAAAGGAAATCCGGCAAATTATGAAATACTGTACCCAATTTTGATCCTGCCTGACCTACAAACACCTAATTTATAATAATTGATCCTGGTTGACCTATAAACAGCTAATTTATAATAATTTATCCTGGCTGACCTATAAACAGCTAATTTATAATAATTGATCCTGGTTGACCTATAAACAACTAATTTGCAGATATAAAGATCAGTTTGAATGAGGGGGTTTGTTTAAGACCATAAGGCCATCCATATAAAACCCATGCATTATCCACCAAGTTCGCCAGTTTACTATCTATTATCACCAGCTGAAGAGCCATTGAGATTATGGAGCCCTCAACCTCTTCATTAGTTGATGACGCAATAGCAAGGCACTGAGAAGGCGACATGAAGTACGACTAAGAAGAGTGGACCTCAGCACTGCTGTTTCCTATGTCTTAGAGCCGGACGGTGATCTCTCTGACCTAAATTTGGAGGATTCTGAAGACGACAATAACCCTCTCTTTTGCGAATCAGCTGAAGACGAGCACGATAGTAGTTGAGATGACAGCGATGACGAATACGATCTACCACTCAGTCGAAGAGACCTAAATTGTGCAAAATCCCTCCGCAATGAAGCCAGTAGACGCAGTTCCTAAATCTTCGGCTGAAAAGACACGAATCTGGAAGAAAACCCCTGTGACAGAGAATGACGTGGACTGGAAAGGACAAATGCTAAGTCCCGACTCGTCTCTTGTTATTCCAATCGCATTCTTCCAAAAGTTCTTCGACTCTGAAATTATAAGCATCCTTGTAGAAGAGACGAATCAGTATTCTCTGCAGAAAAAAGGCTTGGAGCTGGAATGTACTATCAAAGAAATGGAACAATTCCTTGGAATCCTTTTGCTTATGGGAATCGTGAAACTTCCCCACATGTCTATGTACTGGGAAACGGCTACACGTTATCCTCCAGTGTCTAACGCTATGTCACGCGACCACTTCAAAAGAATAAGACAGTTCTTCCATGCAAATGATAGTTTCAAAGCAATGAAAAAGGGGAATCCGGGATACGACCCCCTCTTCAAGGTTCGACCTTGTACGATAAGCTTCGGAAAAATATGCGAGAAGTCCCAAACGAAGAACGACAATCTGTAGATGAACAAATGGTCCAGTTCGAGGGCCAGCTTGGGTTCAAACAGTACATAAAAGCCAAGCCACACAGGGGGGGGGGAGATTTAAGTATTTCCAAGAGCCGGATCCAGTGGAATAGTTTATGACTTTGAAATTTACAGTGGTAAAGGAACCACTGTCGGTTCAGACCTTGGTGTTGGTGCTGATATGTTGCTCCACCAAGTCGAATATCTCCAGAAAAACCAGAACTTCAAAGTGTTCTTTGACAATTTTTAAAGCAGTTTTCATTTAATATAAAAGCTGCGGGAAATGGGAATCCAGTCAGTAGGTACAGTCCGAATAGACAGAATGCGGAAAGTGAAACTTCAGCCCTTGGAAGCTGACGACAAGCTTCGGAAGAGGATCGTTTGATTGGCGGGTTGAGCAACATTCTGGAATAGTCGCGACGAAATGGTACGACAAAAATCCGGTCCATCTTATTTCTTCATATGTTGGGCCTGACCCACTTGATCAATGCAAACGGTGGGGAAAAAAAGGAAGGTCCAAATCGATGTAGCCAGACCTCATGTCGTCAAAGAGTATAACAAGTTCATGGGTGGGGTGGACTTGAGCAACATATTGATCGAGTTATATCGTACTGATATGAAGGGGAAGAAGTGGCACATGCGTCTAATCTATTACTTCCCTGACGTCAGCGTAGCCAATGGTTACTGTACAGGCGCAATCATTACTCTGACGCTGAGAAGCCCCTATCCCTTGTTCGCTTTAGTGCAGATATTGCTGACTGTCTGCTCAGAGGTGCAGTCATCCCTGCAACAAGGAAAGGTAGACCACCAAGCGCGTCTCCAGTTACTACCAGACCGCAAAAGAAAACTAGGAGTGACAGGATCCCCAGTTCCAGCTTTCGCTTTGCCAACACGGCCCACTGGCCTGAGATGGTGGACGAAAGACAGAGGTGCAAGTCCTTTGCAAAACACGCCCAAACGTTGTCAAATGCCTGAAGTGTAATGTTCACCTTTATTTAATCAAAGACAAGAATTGTTTCAAAGAATACCACTCAAGTTTTTAAGTAGGTTCGTTTTCGATCCACATTGGTCGACAATGTGTAGGCTACTTAACTAGCCATCGTTGATCATCCGTCCCTGACACCCTTTTTTCAAAAGTTGAAAAAACTCTCCAATCCCCTCACCTCTTTTTTGGCCTTGTTAGGCAGAACACATTGTCGAAGAAAATTCTTAGGAGAGTGCTTACTCGATCGTAAATTGAAAGTTACAGTCCTAATTTTTTAAGCCCGAATCCGTGGGCAACATGATAAGCGCAGCTTTATGGTTAAGGGCAGTAAAGTATGCAAATATAACAAATATAAAACAGAGGTTTTACAGATTACACCTTTACCCAAAGTGAATGTCTTGACCCTATGCCCTCCAGCCACTGGTTACTTTTAGTTTAGAGTTTTAAATTAGAGTTTTAGTTTAGATTTGGTTTAGAGTTATAGTTTAGGGTTTTAGTTTAGAGTTTTATTTTAGTTTTAGTTTAGAGTTTTATTTTAGTTTTAGTTTAGAGTTTTAAATTAGAGTTTTAGTTTAGAGTTTTAGTTTAGGGTTTAGGTTTAGAGTTTTATTTTAGTTTTAGTTTAGAGTTTTATTTTAGTTTAGAGTTTTAGTTTAGATTTGGTTTAGAGTTTTAGTTTATTTTAGTTTTAGTTTAGAGTTTTAGTATAGAGTTTTAGCTTAGACATTTAGTTTACAGTTTTAGTTTCTATATGCAAATTTACCAGTATTCAGTGTACATGTAAATGTACCAGTATTATTTAGTAGTATATGTAAATGTACCAGAGTTTAGTTCTATATGTAAATATACCAGTGTTCAGTTCTATACATAAATGTGTCAGTAGTTTATTTCATTTTCATATACAACCACTCACTTTTTGTGCATGCTTCCCATACAAAAAATTAATTTCCCTTGTTGTTCAAGCCAAGGGACTGTAAGTTTTCTGTAAAGGGTTTTCGGTCAAGGTAATTCCAATGGTGAAATTTTGTTTAGATCCGACGCCATTTCTAAGGGTTTCAGGCATTTTTTTGGTTACGATGAGCCGAGTTCGTCCTTTTACACGGGGGGGGGGGGCTTAGAAACGTCCCTAAATATTTGTTGTTTTGTTCATTTTTAAGTGTAATTCAGAAGTCAGCGGTTCGACAATAATTTCCAAAAATATCACACACACGAAAAGGCCTTAGGCTTTCCTAGCTGTAGCCTAGTAAATTGCGAACCATGTTATGAATAATAGCTGTACTACCATGAAATGCGCCACTCATGTTTAATTTTTTTGTATAAATTAATAGGCTATTACCTTTTATTACTAATAGAATGAAATAGACAAAGCAATTTCTTTTCAAATAAGATTTATTCCAACATTCTAAGATCACCATGGTGACAAAAAAGAAGACACAGCCCAGCTTCCCATTCAAAAAAATGATTCTTCTTACTGCTCAATATATACTCTCAACATATATACTCTGATCAACAAGAGTCAAAGTCCTTTACAGTATTACAGTCATAAATTAATCACAATCAAGAGCAATACTGTGTCGTTTACTAGATTATAGTCTCCTTGAAGGGTGCCATTCCTCAAGGCCACCCTTCAGGGCTGTTTAAGTCACGGTTCTGATTAGGCACAATCAAGAAAAGGTCCACCCCGGCACATGTTATTACGTTTGCTTTAGCAGCTCATTTTATCATTCAAACAGTCAAGTTTGAACAGCTTAACTATTCTCATTGTAAGTTTGCATTCATTCAGCCAAGCTTCTATGATTGGGCCAAATGATATTGTGCTATTTGGCACAAGTGGTAAACAAAAAGTAGGGTAGCGTAGTGGTATTCACTACATATGTTTTAACCAAACATTTGAGGGCCATATCATACACATTTATGCACCACCTCATTGTCATGATTCCAATTTATTTACCTAAGGATAAGCTGAGTTTTTTCCATGGCTCGGTTGAAGGAAATGTTTTCATTGTGAAAAAAAATTGTAGGAAATAGCCTTTAACCCTTTGATCGCTGGTGGCTCTAATAGGGCACACCATGATTTTTGTCTATAGCTCCTTTTTGATTGGTTGACACGAGAAATTATCTACATAGCTAGAAACAAGAGAACGAGAGCTATAGAATGGTATGTTACTTTGCCCCTTTATGAGTCATCTAACAACGCTCGCACGGTACTGAATTTGACATAGTGAAATTTTTCGGATTTTGTTGAAGGAAATAAATCTGACTCGGGTAGGATTGAAGTTTATGTTGCTTGGCGAAGGAAAAAAATCCTGTGGTGGTGGTTAGTGTCTGACGGTTCCATCTGTATTATTTTTATTCATCCACAAGCAAGGATGGTTTTTAAGTATGTATCTTATAAGACCCATCCACCCTAGGGGAGAGAGTATAATACCGAACCGCCGAAAAGTTCAGCATAGTTTACAAAAGGAAATCCGGGAAATTATGAAATACTGTACCCAATTTTGATCCTGCCTGACCTACAAACACCTAATTTATAACAATTGATCCTGGTTGACCTATAAACAGCTAATTTATAATAATTTATCCTGGCTGACCTATAAACAGCTAATTTATAATAATTGATCCTGGTTGACCTATAAACAACTAATTTGCAGATATAAAGATCAGTTTGAATGAGGGGGTTTGTTTAAGACCATAAGGCCATCCATATAAAACCCATGCATTATCCACCAAGTTCGCCAGTTTACTATCTATTATCACCAGCTGAAGAGCCATTGAGATTATGGAGCCCTCAACCTCTTCATTAGTTGATGACGCAATAGCAAGGCACTGAGGAGGCGACATGAAGTACGACTAAGAAGAGTGGACCTCAGCACTGCTGTTTCCTATGTCTTAGAGCCGGACGGTGATCTCTCTGACCTAAATTTGGAGGATTCTGAAGACGACAATAACCCTCTCTTTTGCGAATCAGCTGAAGACGAGCACGATAGTAGTTGAGATGACAGCGATGACGAATACGATCTACCACTCAGTCGAAGAGACCTAAATTGTGCAAAATCCCTCCGCAATGAAGCCAGTAGACGCAGTTCCTAAATCTTCGGCTGAAAAGACACGAATCTGGAAGAAAACCCCTGTGACAGAGAATGACGTGGACTGGAAAGGACAAATGCTAAGTCCCGACTCGTCTCTTGTTATTCCAATCGCATTCTTCCAAAAGTTCTTCGACTCTGAAATTATAAGCATCCTTGTAGAAGAGACGAATCAGTATTCTCTGCAGAAAAAAGGCTTGGAGCTGGAATGTACTATCAAAGAAATGGAACAATTCCTTGGAATCCTTTTGCTTATGGGAATCGTGAAACTTCCCCACATGTCTATGTACTGGGAAACGGCTACACGTTATCCTCCAGTGTCTAACGCTATGTCACGCGACCACTTCAAAAGAATAAGACAGTTCTTCCATGCAAATGATAGTTTCAAAGCAATGAAAAAGGGGAATCCGGGATACGACCCCCTCTTCAAGGTTCGACCTTGTACGATAAGCTTCGGAAAAATATGCGAGAAGTCCCAAACGAAGAACGACAATCTGTAGATGAACAAATGGTCCAGTTCGAGGGCCAGCTTGGGTTCAAACAGTACATAAAAGCCAAGCCACACAGGGGGGGGGGAGATTTAAGTATTTCCAAGAGCCGGATCCAGTGGAATAGTTTATGACTTTGAAATTTACAGTGGTAAAGGAACCACTGTCGGTTCAGACCTTGGTGTTGGTGCTGATATGTTGCTCCACCAAGTCGAATATCTCCAGAAAAACCAGAACTTCAAAGTGTTCTTTGACAATTTTTAAAGCAGTTTTCATTTAATATAAAAGCTGCGGGAAATGGGAATCCAGTCAGTAGGTACAGTCCGAATAGACAGAATGCGGAAAGTGAAACTTCAGCCCTTGGAAGCTGACGACAAGCTTCGGAAGAGGATCGTTTGATTGGCGGGTTGAGCAACATTCTGGAATAGTCGCGACGAAATGGTACGACAAAAATCCGGTCCATCTTATTTCTTCATATGTTGGGCCTGACCCACTTGATCAATGCAAACGGTGGGGAAAAAAAGGAAGGTCCAAATCGATGTAGCCAGACCTCATGTCGTCAAAGAGTATAACAAGTTCATGGGTGGGGTGGACTTGAGCAACATATTGATCGAGTTATATCGTACTGATATGAAGGGGAAGAAGTGGCACATGCGTCTAATCTATTACTTCCTGACGTCAGCGTAGCCAATGGTTACTGTACAGGCGCAATCATTACTCTGACGCTGAGAAGCCCCTATCCCTTGTTCGCTTTAGTGCAGATATTGCTGACTGTCTGCTCAGAGGTGCAGTCATCCCTGCAACAAGGAAAGGTAGACCACCAAGCGCGTCTCCAGTTACTACCAGACCGCAAAAGAAAACTAGGAGTGACAGGATCCCCAGTTCCAGCTTTCGCTTTGCCAACACGGCCCACTGGCCTGAGATGGTGGACGAAAGACAGAGGTGCAAGTCCTTTGCAAAACACGCCCAAACGTTGTCAAATGCCTGAAGTGTAATGTTCACCTTTATTTAATCAAAGACAAGAATTGTTTCAAAGAATACCACTCAAGTTTTTAAGTAGGTTCGTTTTCGATCCACATTGGTCGACAATGTGTAGGCTACTTAACTAGCCATCGTTGATCATCCGTCCCTGACACCCTTTTTTCAAAAGTTGAAAAAACTCTCCAATCCCCTCACCTCTTTTTTGGCCTTGTTAGGCAGAACACATTGTCGAAGAAAATTCTTAGGAGAGTGCTTACTCGATCGTAAATTGAAAGTTACAGTCCTAATTTTTTAAGCCCGAATCCGTGGGCAACATGATAAGCGCAGCTTTATGGTTAAGGGCAGTAAAGTATGCAAATATAACAAATATAAAACAGAGGTTTTACAGATTACACCTTTACCCAAAGTGAATGTCTTGACCCTATGCCCTCCAGTCCAAGTTTTTCATCAAAACTGATGCTTAAGAGTTTCTGAGCTTTTCTAATTACAAATAATATATCACACCTTGTTGAAAGCAAAGTCATACAAGAATATCAATTTGTAAGAATGATGGGCCCAAAGTAGGATCCTAGGGCCCATGCTCAGAAAAGCACCTCTTATTCCCTTAGGTACTTAATATTAGACCCCTTTTTATTAAGTTCGCGTCTACTCCTTCACCAGTCCTCTTTGGTCAACAGGACATACTCTGTCTCTGACACCCTTTTGTAAACGCTGGATAGGATCTGGCTCGAATCACCTCTCCTCTCTTTCTGGCCTCATTACGTAGATCAGATGGTTGTAGAAAACTTGGGAGAGCGCTAAATGGACCGCAGATTAAAAGTTATAGCACCTATTTTAAAAGCCAAAGCTACGGGCGACCTAATAGGCACAGCCTCAGGGATACGAGCCTTAGAGCGTGCTAATAGCCTATTTAAAACAGAGACTTCATGATAAATTTCTTGTTGAAATTAGTCATACACTGATTTTCCATTGACATTTTAGAAGAGTGCAAAGTGAACCTTTTGGGTCCGTACCCTCTCCAGTTTCTCCCCAGCCCTAGCTTTGGACACAGCGACATAGAGACATTGAACTTACCTTACTGGATAGGCGCTCGAATGAATAGGCAACAAGTAGACAGATACCACCGACGCTCAAATAAAGAACACGCTCGGCAATAACAAATCCAACACGAAAAAAGATGTTGGACGCAGGCAAAAATGGTAAGCACAGATATAGAAAGCTTATTATAAGTATCCTAGAATAGAAACAAATCAATAAATAAACAATTTATTTCTATTATGAATAAAAAAAAATGAATAATAACGGGTATAACTCTTGATGAATGACATATTGCCGAGGATTGTCCTTTTCTGCCAACCGTCAAGGGTTAAATGGAAAGCAGGTCGTCCTCGTCTGGGGTGGGAGGATGTCATAAAGAAAGATTTAAAGGAAACGGGAACTTCCTGGGAGGGTGTTAAGAGGGAGACTTTGAATAGATCGGGCGGCTTGGTGCTGTGGTGAGTTGTTAGTAGTAGTAGTAGGAGTTTTCATTTCATGCTAGGTATATAATATAATTACATATTATATAATTTGATCACATTTTAGTTCCCTTTAGAGATAAAGCATACATGATTGAATAACAAAAAGACAAGAAAATAATAAAACGAAAAAGAAGATGTATAGCATTCACTTAATATAGATTTACTCAGCTTGTGCAATATGAAGTGTTGCACCCTCCTTTAGTCCGCTTCGCCGACAACACTATCCCAGGAGATACCCTTTGATTAGATTTATTCTCCATCGATTAAACGGCAAAGTTATCAATGCCTCTATCAAACAGTTCGGCGTAACGAACTGTAAGTAAGGAGCGACTCAGCTCAATAGTAACCGAAACTCTAGAAAACGGGATTTTGAAAACAATAGATACATCAAAAGAATCAAATTTTAATGCTGATTTCAAATATATAAGTTTCATCAAGTTTAGTCCTACCCATCAAACACTACTCGAAAATTTGGCTGATTTTCGAAAAAAGGGGAGGAAACCCCCTAAAAGTTATAGAACCTTAATGAAAATCATACCATCAGATTCAGCGTGTCAGAGAACCCTACTGTAGAGGTTTCAAGCTCTTATTTACAAAAATGTGGAATTTTGCATTTTTTGCCAGAAGAAAGATCACGGATGCGTGTTTATTTGTTTTTTGTTTTTTTTCCCAGGGGTGATCGTATCGACCCAGTGGTCCTATAATATCATGAGAGGGCCCATTGGAACGGAAATTAAAAGCTCTGGTGCCCTTTTTATTTGACAAAAAAATGGAGGGCAACTAGGCCCCCTCCCACGCTCATTTTTTTCCCAAAGTCACCCGAGCAAAATATTGAGATAGTCATTTTGTTCAGCATGGTCGAAAATATGATAACTATGTCTTTTAGGATGACTTAATCCCCCGAAGTCCCCGGGGGAGGGCTGAAAGTTATGAACTTCGCCCAATGTTAACATATAGGATTGGTTATTGGTAAGTATACAGACGTTTTCAGGGGGGATTTTTTCTGGTAGTGGAGGGGGGGGGGGGGGTCAGGGGTTATATGGGAGTATTTTTCCATGGAGGAAGTTTTCATGGGGGAAGGGACATTGCTGTGAAGGGGGCGCCGGATTTCCCAGCATTATTTAAAAAAAAGATCAGAAATTAAATTTAAAAAAAAAAAGTTTTTCAACTGAAACTAAGGAGCAACGTCAAAAGTTAAAACGAACAAAAAATATTACGCATATGATTGGGTTCACCCCCTAGTCAATACCTCGCTCTTTAAGCCAAAGATTTTTTAGTACTTTCATAAGAGCTATTTATTCTAGTTAACGGCCTTTGTGATTAAGGGGTCATTTTTTAAGAATTGGAACAAAATCCGAACTTTAACGTAAAGAGCAAGGTATTGACTAGGGGGCGAACCCCCTAATATACGTATTGAAAATATATGAGAAGTTCGTTACGTAAGTTAATTCGTAAGTTACGTATATTCATTACTAATAAAAACGTTCCTAAATAAAATTAAACAAGTTTCGAGAAAGCCATTTAACCCAATAAAAGTAAAATAAATATGCAAATTTTGTTTTAATTATTCATGAACGGTGAGCCAAAATCAAAACCTGCATTAATTCAAAAACGTTCAGAAATTAAATAAAAAAAACACGTTTTTTTAACTGAAAGTAAGGAGCGACGTTAAAACTTAAAACGAACAGAAATTATTCCGTATATGAAAGGGGCTGTCCCCTCCTCAACGCCTCGCTCTTTACGCTAAAGTTTGACTTTCTCACAAGTCTATTTTTTTTAACAATAAAAAACTTTAGCGTAAAGAGCGAGGCGTTGAGGGGACAGCCCTTTCCATATACGGAATAATTTCTGTTCGTTTTAAGTTTTAACATCGCTCCTTACTTTCAGTTAAACAAAAACTTTTTTTTATTTTACAGTTTTAAAATGGGACGCCCTTTATATGGGAAAGGCAATTTCTTCTTTTTTTATGGATTGTTTTATTTTTGTAGCATATGGTAGTTTGAAGTGTGTCCGGATCAGTTGCTATTTAATCCTTTTCAAAGGAGGGTAAGTGACGTCTAAGGTATAAAGTAATTTTTTTGCTAAAGTTGCCGTCACTTCGAGGAGTGGGGGTGGGCCTTAAAAAAAAAAAATCCCGGAGTACCAAGGACAGTGAACATAAGGTCCTGATTGTTTTGATTGGTTACATGGAAACTTACATAGTCAAGAAATTAGGAAAAAATCAAACATAAAGTTAAAAAAAAAATATTTTATAATATTTTTATACTCATGGTATAAAAATTTACATATAATTTATAAAAAAAAAACTCCACTTGCAGCAACGTAGTTTTTGATAGGGAACGCCAAATTTTAGATTTTAATAAAAAGGAACCTTTTTCGGTTATACAAAGCAGACCCCGAAATTAAAAAAGAAACGTGGGTAAAAATCAGCACAAAATAAGCTAAAAACAAGTAGCATGAAACAGCTTAAATGGGTATAGCTTTACTTTGAAGATTTAGTTGCCTTTGCGAGTCAACGAATTATCAATGTTTGAGTTTTGACACAAGAGTTTTACTGATTTTACTCAAATTAGTTTTACTTATTTATTTTGATAATTTAATGAGGCAAATTTAGTGCAGCACCACATTTGCGAAAATCTAGTGCTGCACCTAAAAACTTCATAATTTTGAAACAACCGAAAGGACATGTTAGGAAATCGCAGTTCTGTGTATAAACCAAAGATATAGTAAATGTATAAGATATGATATGTGTAAGATATGCATAACATATGCATAGCATATGTATATACCTAAGAGGTCCTGGGGTCCTGAAGGCCAAAAAAACGCTTTTTATTGTGATGTCCTTGGTATATTAATGCGCTGTTTCTGCTTAAAACCCACTAAAATATATATTCTCAGGCACAAAGTCGCGCACATAATTTTAAAATGTACTATGTGTGTAAGCTAGTATTGTACCACTTAGCCCATAAAGATAAATCCTAATCTAATTTTTGTAGTTTTTTTTCAAGACAAAACAGCTAGACCCCGGCACCGCGCCGATGAGGGAAGACCGGCAGCGGCGGGGCCCAAAACAGCGCGCCACGCCGCGCCGCCGGTAAGATGTCGGCGGCACGCCGCCGGCGCGATCAATGTTGACCGCAAACATTAATGTTTTCATCAGTCTTTCTCAAATCACAGCTTAAATTTACAACAGATTCGAGCCTATTCATGAGTTCAAAAATTCAAAAGTCGCTGGCTGGAACTGGTCTTCTTCGTTATTCATCAAGAGAAGTAGAAATCTGGTAGAAACGAAATGGCTGTGGCGTTTCAGAACCCTTGCATAATAGGAGTAGTTGAAATATCTATTAGCTATGCATTCTTAACATAAATAATTATCAAAATTAGTTGTTTTTTTCATCGAGCATTACTGCGTATAAACTTCATCACAAAATTCGTCAGTTATCTGGGTAAAAACTTTGAATATAACTTTGAAATTAGAAGCTTAATTTTTTAATAATGCCCTTTGCCTACATCTATTTTGGCACCTTTAAAACAGTTGAAATGGGTGACTTTGATATTGATTGTTTTTTTGTTTTTTTTTGCTTCCTTTTGGATTCCTAAGAAGCCTTCTTGTATTAAAAACTGGTTTTTAATAACAATTTTAAAAAAATGCATTTTAAAGTTTTTTTGGCTTCTTTATAGAATATATGTCATGTAGGCTAAGGCTGAACTGCTGCTTTTTCATTGCTTTTGGCTGCTCTTTTGGATATTATTCATTTTTTCTTTTGGGGATTCATTCCAAATTATAAACTGATAAATACCTAATATCAGTCAAATTATAAACTGCATCTAAAAGGAGTAAATTTATCAAATTGAAAAATACATGATGAACACTTCACATGAGAACACTTCAATTACAATGACACAAAAAACACTTAATAGTTTATTCGCTATGAAGAAAAATGAAGTGCCAGCTATTTTCTTAGGTAAAAAATGAAAAGCTCATCCGTTTTAAGTGTAATTAAATGAAATAATATGCAGACTGAAGTAGCTCCAGGAAGATGTAGAAATTTTCATCCTAGTTCGTCACTTTTAATCCAAGCAAAATGTTAGGACACTTAGTATCAGTTATTGAGTTTAAGCTTTGATTTCCAAATGCTCACAAGAATTACCAAATTTAAGAAAGTCGCAACAATAAGTCACCTGTGGTCAAAATACTCAAAGACTCCTCTTTGATCCCCGCCCAGACTCAAAGCTTCTGCTATGGTCATTTCCATGGAAATCTTCAAAGAGTTTCTTTTTAAAATAGCTTTCAAGCGTAGTTAGGCGTATTTAGACTTTTTTTGCTTTTCTTCAAAGCTTTGAAAAAAGTGTTATAATATTCCAAATATTACATTTGTGCATATTTTTGGTAATCATTTGTTGGGTGATCGAATTCTCTAAACCACTGTAGATACGTAAGAACGTTGCAACATCTAGTACCCTGAGGTCATAAGACTGTCAAAGACTCCTCCTTGAACCTCCCAAATTGAAAGCTTTTATTATGACCTGGCCTTTTAATGTAACTTGGGCACTGGACCAAGGGCGCCATTGTTACTCGAGCGCAACATTAGGTGAGGATGTTGATATCGCTTTCGTCACACCAATTCGTTTTAGTGTGAATCTACCTGGTACATATAAATGAATGTTTTCAAAGTATACCCGTTTCATCAATAGGAAAAAAAACGGATATGACGCATATGTCCGTTTCCCTTTGGACGATAAAACCATGCAAGTGCTGTATCAAGTATAACTCACGAAAATCTTGTTAATTTTGTCAACTTTTCAACTTTTCGGTATCCCTGCTTTCAATAAAAAAAAAAAAAAAATCAAGGTACTATCACTTAAATATAATAACTCCCTATGCCCCCCTTCTGGATACCATCTTGATAGGATACCGTCTCTGCTTTAAATAAAAAAAAAAATTAACTTATTGGCACCCCTGCTTTAAAAAAAAATAGATATATTATCATTTAAATATGATAGCTCAATACCCCCCCCCTCTGGATACCACCTTGATAGGATGCCGTCTCTGCTTTAAATTAAAAAAAAATCGACTTTTTGGGATCCCTGCTTTCAATAAATAAAATTTCGAGCTATTATCATTTAAATATAATACCTACCTACCCCCCCCCCTCTGGATACCACCTTGATAGGATACCGTCTCAGCTTTCATTAGAAAAATAATTTACTTAATAAATAACTAGGTCACTATACGGTTCAAACAAGCACGCAAAATAACGTTAAACAGCTTAGTGTTCCTTGAAAAAAAATTGAGGGTATAAGTTAAGGGGTACAAAGACAACAACAAAAATGTCGAAATTATTTAGATATACCTCAAATTATTGGAAAACTGAGTGATAGATTCGCCATGGCATTCCATAAGATCCAAAGAATCTAATTAAAAGGGAGCACACACAAAAGCCAAATAAGGCCAGTAGCCTATGAGAAATCGCAAAATACCCAAGACAATGAACAATTCCTAATGGGGGGCCCTGGGTCTATCAAAATATTTCAATGGTTTCCCAGGGAATTTGATATCATTTTCTTCTGTCTCCACTTTAAATGAAAAAAATAATTATCTTTTTGGCATCCCTGCTTTCAATAAAAAAAATGAGATATTATCATTTAAAAATGATAGCCCCCTATTCCCCCCCCCCCCTATAGGCAATAATTTACAATTTATTTATGAATCATATTTTTGGGGTAACTTCCGGTTCAATCTTTAATTCCCCAACCTTGTACATAGCTTAGTCTATAGCTAAATTTTGTCTCATCCGAAGGTTGTTTTTTTTTGTTTTTTTTTTTGGGGGGGGAGGGGGTAAAAATGTTCCAGAAAGAAGATTGTATTTTCTATCAGGCGTTCAATAATTGAGTATTAAACATTAAGAAAATCTTATCTAAAAACAGCAAAAAAAAAATCTGCAAACTTACAATTCAGCTGTAGAAACAATCTGTCGGCTATCAATTTCAAAATCCAACAAAAGGCTGAAGCTGTATAGTAGTGAATGCGTTCTATAATTCTATTCAACTTGAAAATAAAATTCTTGACTACGAATGATGTAAGAAATAGCGATTGGGAAACTGCATTCAAAATGATTTAAACTCATTTCATAAAGACGATACTTTTTATATTGCAATATTTGCAATAGCATATTGCATCTGTCTGGTTTTATGCAAAGTAACAAAAGAGACGAAAATTAATAAACAAGAGAGTAGTGAAGAATTATGGTATGCAAAGTAATATTTGGCAGGGAAAGTCACTGGTGATAAATCGCTAGGGATGGCATCGTGATTGAGTGATTTTCGGGGATTCGGGGAACCAAATTTTTTTTCGGGGTGAAGCATCGATTTTCGGGGAAATACCCCGAAATTCGGGGATAGTGCAAGCTCTGCTTGATTTCTAATCAGGAAAATCGAAATACTAAACCACACGAGAAGGAAAAGCTCCGACTTTGCGGTTGACGCAATAAAGAATTGCCGCAAAAATAATTTAAAGTCAACCGAACGCCGCCGCCTCTGCCGGCGGCGGCGTGCCTGCGGTGCGCCGGCGGCGTTACGACACTTCGGCGGCGTTCGACTGGGCCTCTCGTCGGCGGCGTTCGGTCGATCCGCCGGCGCGGCGCCGGGGTCTAAATACAGCACCGAATCACTAAGAATCACCAAATGAACGCCACATACAAGCCATACAAGCCACATACAGCAACGAATCACCAAATGATCGCCACATACAACACTTTACTAGGAATTGCAAAATTACGACTGAGCGTCGCATAGCTATTTATGATTGTTTGGTAACCACTCGTATGAAAACAAATTTTCCTACTTCAAAGTACATGGGAAGCGAATAAAACGTGGACTGATTAAGACATATATGCAAACCTTTGCCCCCTGAAAACAAAAATACTTGTCCCCAATCATATTGATTAAAACAATTCTTGCATGATTCCGGCTTAAAGAAGGTGCAACACACCGCTATTAACTTCCCAAAACTTCCCAAAAAATAATGAAATATCATCAATCCAGCTTGAGACAAATTTTTCCTAACAACTGCAGAGGTTAGAAACTTGCCATTTTCAAACGGTTCGTGGTAACGAACTATAAGTATGGAGCGATGCGGCTCAATAGTAACCAAAATCTAAAAAACAGAGTCTTGATGACAATAGATACATCAAAAAAATCGAATTTTGATGCCTATTCAAAATATATAAAATTAGTTGTAAAAGGACCAAAAGGATAAGAAAAATTGATAAAATAAAAGTACATTAATAACTTTTCAAAATGATTTTAGAAATAAATTTACAAGAGCATTGTGCCAAACACCTAAGAGTGTGCCAAACACCTAAACATCAATTTGAAAAAAAAGAAAAAAAGACAATAATAGAATAATAGAAAAAAAATATATATAATAGAAAACAGAAAAAAATCTATAATACAAAAATAATAGAAAAGATATATAGAAAATAGAATAGAAAAAAAAATACATTATTCAATTATCTGTGTCTCAGTAAACTTGATCGATAGCGAAATGTAATAAAATATGAATATAATGTAAAAAATGAAATGCAATTCTTTAGACAAGATTTCACAATATCCTTGGAATAGAATCTATGCTCATATTCCCTTCTCTTTTCTCATTTATTGAATCCAGTCTAAGCAACAAAAGAGGATGATCTGGTATAGTGGCGTCAATTTGGAGAGGGGCTATGTCACCTAAATTTTCATCCTCCCCCGTATTTTGAAAAATTCCTTTCTTGGGGTATTTTCATTGATAAATGTCTTTCTTGGGGGGGGGGGGGGGGGGGGTGGCTTTGCGACGATAAAAGAAAGAAAAAAATAAGTCGATCCCCCCCCCCCCCCCCCCAACATCTGTATTCTCGAGAATTGACTTTACTGCTCGGGTTTCAAACAGCTTGCGTTTTTTTTTTACTATACAGACATCCAAATCAAAACTGGTACACATAAAACCAAGAGGGTTTTCATAACAAATTAGTCCATCGCATGGTTCAAAGTGCAAACAGGAAATACAGGAACATGAGGTCTTGTAGAATGAAGAAAAGATCTTTAATTTTTAAAAATGGTTTAAAATCTTCATTTTTTGGTAGAAATTTTTAAAAAGAGACGTCAATTACGAATTCTGTATGATTTAAAATATCGTCTTACAAAGCAGATTAATTCCTCTGAACCTTCTATTTTATGATCTGCTGTCTATTTTTTCTTCTTTTTTTTTTACTTTGACAGAAATGGACAGACTTTAGATTTTCTCAAACTATTAGCTGTAGTTTAGTTTGATGGACCTGAATTTTCCATATTCCAGCGAAAAATTTTGCGAAAATTTCGACTGCATTTTTTTCTAACCGAAACCGGAATTTGATTCAAAATCATAACGTCTGACGGAATTGGACGTCAGAACGTCAGTTAGCGTATTTTTTTCTTTTTTTACGGAAGTCTTTTGAAATGACCGAGTTAAATATATCAACACAACAAGCAAACCATCATGGCACGTGAATTTACTTCAAAAATGGATGAAATTTTGCGCGGGAATGTAGCAGCATAACCAAGGCATAGTGAAAAGACAGCAATATATAAAAGCAACTACATATTTAGTACTAAAGTCATATACTGTTTTGAGCATTGCCCCCCCCCCCCCCCCTATATCCTGAAAAATTACCTGAGGTCCCCTAAATTTGTGGCTACACAAGCAACATGAAGAATACTTACTTGCCGTCAGTCACCTTGACCCATTGTAAAATTTTCCAAATCCAGAGGCTGATGAAGACCCACAAAATAAGGACTACTATCAATCTGGAATCAGTGGGAGATCGGACGGGTGGAATGCAACCCATAGACCAATCGAAACACAGCCAATCGGGTGCGAAGAGCAACCACAAGTTTATGGCGTAAACGTAGTTATAACTCAAAAACTAGAAAAAAAAATACCTATCGTAGGTAAATAGACACTTCTCAATCTGTGTTGCATTCCCAAATGAACCTTCACGCCGCCTCACGCCACCTTCAACTCCAAAGAAAACACACACTTGCAGCTATAGTTATCAAAATAGAAGAAAAGCTATAGTTGAAAAATTATCAATTTTCTGAAGAGCTACACTTGGTAAATCATGAACAAGTCTATAAAAGTGTGGGGTAATTGAGTTGCTTAAATCCAATGTTTAAAAATCATTGAAATGAGAGTCATTAATTTTCGTCTTTGTAAATTTACTCCAAACATTCTGGAGTGAAACTCATGTACTAGTGCCGATATTTACAATAGTCCATAAAGTCTCGATTACAGATAGATATTTATTCATATATAATCAATAAACAATAGTGAACAATGATATACAATATCATTTATTCTCTACGGCCAGGAATGCAACCTCCGAATATTTACCAAGACTGTGGTACAAGGTGTCTAGGAACGTTAGCCTCCCAACAGAAACACAAATAGTTTAAACAGTGACACACTGTTTTAAGTAGGCTTAGTTTTTTCATTCTTGTGCTTTTTTCAAACATCGTTTTGGTATCTTTTAATTCAGCTTAGTTCTATTTTCCTGATTTATTTTTTTCTGTTATTCGCACTTTTTTCTCCATTGTCTACACTTTTCTTTAATTTTCTACTTGCAGTGAAAACGACCGAGTGTTTGTCTTTGCTAAACTATCCCAATCTTTCTATTTTGTTTTTTGGTTCTCAGCCCTTTCTTTTCCTATTTTGTTTAAAGGCTTGTTTTTTTTTCAAACATCGTTTTGGTATCTTTTTATTCAGCTTGGTTCTATTTTTCTGATTTATTTTTTCTGTTCTTTGCGCTTTTCTTTTTCTCTGTTTTCTACACCTTTTTAATCTTCCTCTTGCACTGAAGACGACCGAGCGGAGGTCTTTGCTGAACTATCTCAATCTTTCTGTTTTGTTCTCAATACTTTCTATTTCTACTTTGTTTAAACTCTGAAAAGTTTCCACACTTATGTTTATTTGATTACTATGTCTGGTCATTTTTGTTTCAGAACCTATTTATGGTGTAATAACTGGCTATAATAATTATACCACGTATTTGCAGGAGTGGAATAGTTAAAAAATTACTATGGTAGGTATACATTGCCAATAATTGATCTCAAGTCTAATATGGATAATAGTATTTACGCTTTAAGGTATACTACTGACTATAATAAGACTTAATTTATCATCTAAAAATCAGACGTCCCCCATTCCCTCAGCCCTTTCGGACTCACCCAGAATCAAACATTCCCTCTTTATCTAATCGTGAATTCTGCATGTAAAAATGGGTAAATTCTGTAATTTGCAATCCTTGCTCCGGGGCTGTGGGGGCATTTCCGGAGATATAGTTATTAGATCTTTTTACTATCTTAAACAATACGGTTTTTTTCAAACTTTAAATCACTGTTGAGGGCGGGGGTATCTAAAAAAAGAGAGGGGGAGGGGACTAGTTGCTCTCCAACCAGCCTTCAACATACCCCTCAACCTATCCTGAAAGTTTCAACTTAATACCCTCAGCCGTCTCTTAGATATTGTTGATACGCCCTTTTGATAACCAGCATGCAAATGGTGTGTTTTAATTTTGTTTGAAATCCCTCTCTACATTTCCTTAAAGTTTCATCCTAATGCCCTAAGCGTTATTGAAGATACAAAATCAAACATACCCCCTTTTCCCCATAAAAACCTTATGTGTCAACAATAGGCTACTTTCAAATATTTTCAATGTCTTTCGAGAACTAAGGGTATGAGAAGGGGGCTGGTTGCCGCCGATCACTTTTGACTCTCAAAACGGGCACTAAGAATTTGATTTTAAATCGAATAAACACTCTCCGAAGTTTATCCGACCATCCGTTCCATATAAAGTGGCTCTAGGAAAATAAAAACGGAACACGCTGAAGCCTTATTACTCTTTACTATAGGCAACGCTAAAGCGTTGCCTCTAAAATGTCAGGAGGTTCAAAGACGGTCATTACAAAAAACCTGTTTTTCCCACTAAAACATGAAGTGTTCACTCATGTAAAAAAAGGCGAAGTACTATTGCGTTATAAGGTGTAAGTATTTTAATAGTAAATCTGGCCAGTCATTTCACGGATACAATTTTATATATTTTTGAAGTCTCCTATGGCCTATAGCAAAATTAGACCTATTCATTTGCTTCACTTCGGCGCATTGCTTTGCGTTACAAATCGACACTATCCCTAATTGTATGTTTACTAAATTTAATTATTATTAACAGACATGTCATTCTGAATCCATTTTAAGCTAAAAGAGAAACTTAATAAAAGGCCAGCTACAGCGGGTTATGCAGAGGTTTACAATAATGAGCGATAACCCTCTATTATATTTCATAATATACAAGATAACATAATAACATAAAATTCATAACATAATAAAAATATGCATTTTTTTCTATTTGTCTGGTGGCATTGACTGTTTAACTGCTTGCTTATTGCAATAATTTTTCTTTGTTATCTGGTATCTATCCTGGAAATAAATCTTTGTCACCAATAAACAAAACGAGAAAAAAAAAATTCAGTCGCAAGAAAGACAGGTGAAAACTCTCCTACAAAGAGGGATTATTGCAATGAATTAAAGGCCTACTAATTAACGCCCACTTTTACGAATTAAAGGTCTACTTTTTTCATTTCCAAATTTTCAAAATACCTGTACCTTTCAAAATACCTGTACCTTTCTTACTTTCTAATACATCTACGAAAAGAGTATGAGATTCCCTCTTTGATTTTGGACCCAGCATCTTCAAATATCTATAAGCATTAAATATATGGCTACCCTTCCTTTTACCCTTTTAGACATGAAAAAGTTGTCGGTAATTAAAAAGCAACATGAGAAAGACTTCCAGACAGTGAAAAAGATTGACAATATTCTCCAACAAAGAGGGATTCCTGCTACGAAGGAACGGCCTATGAGCTAACGATCTTGTTTTTATCTGCAAATTAGATACACCCATGCAAAGAAGACGGGTGGATAAAGATCCCTTTGGTGGACTTTTCCTACTTTCTAATACATCTACGAAAAAAATTATGAGATTCCCTCTTTCATTTTGGGCACGGCATCTTGATAAATGTACCATCATTGGATATGTTCGTAAAATAACCTATCTCTTTTCCAATTACCCTTCTAGGCAATAAAAAGTTGTCGGTAATTAATAAACAAGACAAGAAAATATTTGATTCGCTGAAAAAATTCGCTGACCTTCTTTTTATCTGCAAATTAGATACACCCATGCAAATACGACGGGTGAATAAATACCACTTTCTCACTTTTTATTATCTACAAATAAGTATGAGATTTCTTCTTTCATTTTGGGCACGACATCTTGAAATATTTACAGTAATTGAATAAATCGGTAATATAACCTTTTTTCTTTTCCCATTACTTTTTAGTCATTAGAAAATTGTATAAAATACTTACTCTCGATGAAAGAAGCGGCTCAAACGAACCAGGGTTGTCAACATCTTTAAATTCAGGCAAGCTTGAACCCATTATCCAAAATCTTCCTAATAACAAAAACACAGCTCCAAGGTAAATACAGATCTGTCGCCACAGTAAACATTTGATTTGAATTTTTCCAAGTTCGTTGCACAATGATGAAAACTGGAAGCTCTTGAGTAATACCAACAATCGATGTAAAATACTTTGACTAGTACAAAGGATATCGTGTAAAGAACAAAAAATCTAGAAATGGAATGAAATAGAAATGTGAGTAATACCAAGGATATCGTGCAAAGAACAAAAAATTTTGAAATGGAATGAAATAGATATGAAATGAGATGAAATAGAAATGTGAGTAATACCAACAATCGATGTAAAATACTTTGACTAATACAAAGGATATCGTGCAAAGAACAAAAAATCTAGAAACGGACTGAAATAGATATGAAATGAAATGTAAAAGAAATGTGAGTAGTACCAACAATCGATGTACAATACTTTGACTAGTCCAAAGGGTATCGTGCAAAGAACAAAAAATCTAGAAATGGAATGAAATAGATATGAAATGAAATAGAAATGAAAACCCTTGCTGAGAAGTGGGAAACCTAGTAAAAGATTAAATTTTAAAAATGTTAGTTAAACAAGAAAAACTCCTAATTATTAGTTGAAAAGCTTTACCAAATCGTCTAAGTAAAATTCCAAGCTGTTGTAGACACCTTTTTAAAGCTCTGTGATAGTCTTATTATACTGAGGGAGAAGCAAGTTATTGAAGAAAGAGTTGATGCTTCAGCACAAAACTAAGCCCTTTTTACAAGTTTACCAGTGAAAGATCTATTAAGCCGGCCTTACATATGACGAGAATAGAAACAATATTTGGGTGGGTATTTTGACAAACACTCAGAAAGTGAGTCTTTCTAAATTATAGACCTTTGAACACAAATATTTGCTTTTTGATAAATCAGAAGCATTCCTTTTACCAATGCATAGTTTCTATACCTGAAAGTGATATCTTATGTTTCTTTAAGAAACAATGGCACTTTTCAGTGATTGATACTTGAGGAAAACTTATTTTAAGAATGGAAGACCAGCGGCCTCAGTCTGGATTTCCGACAAACCGTCTCACAAAATTTCTAACTGAGCTAATCGATTTTCCAAAAACAGTCCAGCTACAGCCTTATTATTTTTTTTTTTTTTTGCCCAAGTACTTTGAAAAATGTAGTAGCCAAATTGAATTTCAGAAAATAAATTTGACGAAATTAGTCCAATATGGTCTCAATGATAAGGCATAAAACTCCCCCTCACCCCATAAATAAACTCAGTTTTATATAAACTTTTTGATAGGCTGTCAATTGGAAAATATTTGCCTATATTTTTTCACTCTATACCTTTCTATTTTCTTTTTTAGTCATTTTTCCTCCTTTTTCACGTAATTCAACCCAAACCAAAAGAATGTAAAGTCGAACCTAAGCAAAAGAAATAGTACATTTCATGGCTTCAAATTGGACTACCTCAGGACCTCAGAGCAAAATCGTTCAACCTCATCGAAAACAGAATATTTTAAAATAGTTTGACAGGACAGTACGCGTGAATATTACAACCTAAGAAAACTGAACAATCAATTAACATACTGTTGGTTATTATCAATATCGTGCTAGTAATATGGTAAAAACTGAGCTAATTTTTATACATAATAACTTAAAATCCACCAACCAGTCGGCTGACAAAGTAGGAGCCAACAATTTTCTAAAAAAGTTAAAATCAGGGGCATCAGACCCTGACAGGATACATAACCTACTGATACAAAATATGTCTCAGAAGTTACAGGTTGCTGTAAAACCATTATTTAATATATCACTAAATACCAGTAAAGTACCTAATCTGTGGAAAAGGGCTACATTAATTTCAACTCTAAAATGAGGAAATAACCCAAAAGAAGTGAAATCTTATAGACCTATCTACCTTAAATCATGCCCCTGCCAACTAACAGAACATGTAATAAAAGCTAAGATCCTCCTAAACCTCCTCAGTAATCTTCAACCAGAAACTTTTGGTTTCTTGCGTAAAAGGGCCGATGCCCTTTTATTATGGAACACCAAAAAAAATGGGCTTCAAGCAAGGTAAGGAGACATTAATAACTTTTTTAGATGCAAAAGGTGCTTTTGACAGAGTGGATATGGGGAAGTTGATTTTAAAGTTCGCCAAATTTAATTTTTCCAAGAATATTGTTTGCTGGATTAGGGATTACCTTATAAATAGGAATGTAGAGGTTAAAATAGGAAATTTTTGATCTGATGTCCAGATCACACCTAAATTAAGCCTCCCCCAGGGAAGTGCGCTTAGTCCACTATTGTTTTAGCAAATTGTAGTGCTATAAATTTTGATATTGCCCTAGGAAGTGAGCTCTATATGCATGCAGATGATGTTGTAGATACTGCAACTTCAAGAAATCAAAATACACTGAAAGCCTGCATCAACAATAATCATCTAGAACTGTGGGCACTGGACAATAATATGGAATTTTCCCCATCAAAATCAACCCTAATGCTTTTCGGGGAGAAGTACATTACCCCTCCAGGTCATAAATTACTAAAAGAAAATACTTTATGTTGAAAGGTTTTGTTACCTTGGGCTTGTGCTGGCAGAAAGTTAGCTCGGAACCATCATATACACTACCTTATTAGTTCCCTTAAAACCAGGGCAAAAATATGATATGCAAAAATAAAAGGGGTGCTCCTTTTGAAGTTGCTAGCCAATTGATGAAGGCAGTCATCATAAGCAAACTGGATTATGGCTGTGCATTGTATAGGGCGTCAAAAAGACCCACATTAGCAAGATTGGATACAACCCTGCCCAATATACTAAGAAGAATTCTAGGCTGCCTAAAATCTACACCTATCCCTACAATATACTTAGAGCTTGGAATAGCTCGGCATGTCTAGAATGATTCTAGCATTAGCATGTCAATTATGGTATAAGTATGACTTTTTATTGAAAATATGTAATATACATTGTTTTTTTTGTTTCAGATTCATTTGTGAGGTTATTGAGTTGTGTGACCTACCAAGTGTTATTGGAAGGAATCTGTTATTATTTGGATCTCATTTTTATAGTTTTGTAGCATAAATTCAGGGACTCAAGTCTCAAATCAGAAACTTTCTGGAAAGCCTATTCCAGTTCAAAAGTACAAATTTTGTTTTTTCAAGTTTTACTACAGTAAAAAGTCTGGGATCCTCTTATTTTTTAAAAATTCAGCCCAGTTGATTGTCAAGCAAAGGTACCTTGAAATCGAATGTTGTGATAAATTAAGTAGGATGTTATTAATTATAACGCAAAATAGTGCAGTACCTCAAATTTCGAATTGTGTGTTTTGCATTTACTAAGTCAAGTGAAAGATGGCAGATGCTGTGGTTAAGGAGCCTCAAATTGTGCCTTCGGGTTCTGTTGAAGAAGAAGAATGTGCAACTACGTCTTATCCAAAAGTCATCAAATATCAATATACAATAGCAATAGGGGTCGGCGCCGTTTCTGTTTCTGTTTTTTTTCTAAAGTTTTCTGTTCTGTTTTTTTTGGGAAAACGGAAAAAATAGAAAAAAGGTAGCCGTTTTTTTAGTACCGTTCCTGTTTCTGTTTCGTTTTTTTCTGGCCGTTTTTGCCGTTTCTGTTTTTTTTAACACGTTTTTCTTCATTTTCCGTGTTTTGATTACGAATAGCACCATAGCGCAGCCTAGCGACTTTTATTGGATTAGCGATACTTGTCATCTATCGAAAAGCGCTGTCTTTACGTCTTCCGAAGAAAAGATTTGCTATTGAAGAAAACATTCGCCATAGTAAAAATAATCTAAAGCAGTCTACTTGGATTTACACCTTTGGTTAGTCTTGGTAAGTAGATGGTTACCTGGTTGGGTAAAGGTGCAGATTAGCTACCCCAGTAGCGTAGGGTGCAGAGGCCCTGTAAATAGAACCAGGATATACACTAAAAAGTAATTTGTTTACATCCAGCTTCTACTGAACCCTATTTGTGCAAATTTACACCCCAATTGACTGAATAATATACAGTAAGTAATAAGTTATTTATATCAGGGGTTGCTAAACTGCACCTTCACCCAGATTAGTTCCCCCTGTAGTGTAGGGCACAGAGGCCCTACCAACAGAACCAGGATATACAGGGTGAGTTCCAACCATTTAATTTTCATTACCCTAGTAAGCCCTGTAGCACTAGCAGAAGCGGAACTACAGAAAATCTTTGATATCCAATGGTCAGATATAGGAGCTACTCAACGAATCTTGCTGATTTTGCCTCTGCTAGTGCTGCAGGGCTTACTAGGCTTACGAAAAGTAAAAGGTTGGAACCCAGCCACAGTAAGACATTTGTTTTTATCCTGTTCCTACTGGACAGTATATGTGCAACTTTACAGCCCAATTGACTGAATAATATACAGAAAGAAATAAGTTGTTTTATCAGGAGGAACTAATCTGCACCTTTACCCCTGGTTTCTCACATCAACATAATTGAATTAGTTGATTGAAATTTATAATGAAGGGACTGTTAAACAAAGGAGTAGGCTGAAGATGTTGATGATCTACCCTTCAGCATGAGGGTATAAAATTTCCAAATGACGTTGATTTTAGGCATGATCACTTGCAGCACCCAGGAAGGAAATGTGAATAGCCTCGATATTCTTTACCCTGCAAATGTCATATACTTTAGTAAATATTTGGAGCAGCTTATTTCCAATGGTCTAATTAGTCAATCTATTATCTGCATTATAAAATCTTCTAGCTACATCAGAGAGTCCTGGGCCTACGCTTTACCATTTCCTGCTATTATTAATATTATACTTTTATTTCCCTTAATATACCATATGAGGAGTATTCACAAATACAGAAAAAAGATACTTGCTTATGGAATAAAATTATGCTCTGTCCTACAGAGAAGTGTCTTTTTTCCTTGAATTGTTCTTCTTTCATACTCTTATTTGCAATCACAGGAGTAACTAGACCTGCACTGCTCCATGCACTTAGTAATGGTATGCTTTGCAGGTACCGATACACATGCTGTCATAAATGGCATCAAATCTGGCATCAAATATCTCATCAAGTTCTGACTCAGAACTTGGAGAGGGCCCTCCATCAAAGAAAGTCAAGTTCTGGGAGCAACATGGGACCAGGAATAAGGGAGCAGCTGTAATTACCTGCAATTACTGCAAAAAGGATGTTAAGTCAACAAAGGGGTCTGCAACATTGTTTAAAATCACCTTATGGCTAAACACAAAATTGCTGAACAACCTAAACCAAGTACTGTTCCAAAGAAGTCACATTCTACAGCCTTGTCTCAGCTCAGCATGCCGAGCACCTCATGTGAAACTAACCCAACTCGATTTGAAGGCACTGGAAAGAAAAGGGATATAAGAAATTTTTTGAAGTCAACAAAGCAGCAGCAGCTGAAGCTGAACAAGTTGTGTGGAAAAACGGTTTGCATTGACAAGCTTCCTATTTCAATATTTGAAAAACCAGGAGTAAAGGCTCTAATCTCTAAACTTACAGGAGGTCTTACTGGCCCATCAGCTCGTACTGTTGCAAGACATCTAGTTACAGCAAAGAAAAGGAAGGTCAAGCAGCTCAAAGCTGAACTCCAGAAAGTCCGGAAAGTGAATTTGACACAAGACTGCTGGTCTTCAACACGGGGTCTGGCTTTCTAGGTATTACAGCTCATTATGTGATGAAAAGCACTGATGGCAAGCTAACTTTGGTGCATAGAATCCTTGAGTTTAAGAGACTAAAAGTTGCTCACACTAGCGCCAACATTCTTCGTGCAATCCGTAGTAGCCTCCAGAAGTTCAGAATTCTGCGGAAAGTCTACTTTATAATTAGTGATTCGGGAGCTAATATAGTAAAGGCTCTCAGAGACGGTGAAATTATGCGAAGCTCATGCTTTGCACACAACCTGCATAATGTGGTGACTAATGCCCTTAAGCTGTGGGAATGCAGAAACCAGGCAGATTTAGTGAGTGTTCCCCACCTAAATGATTCAGGATTCAGTTCAGAATCTGATGACAACGTTGATACTGCTGAACAAGATGACTTTCCTGACGTGATTGTAGGAGATGATGACATTGAAGAAATTGGGTATACCGACTGCAGTAATGATGATGATAGTAGCTCAGAATTAAATGATCCAGACCTTGACAGCGATTGTGAGAGCTAGTGAAGTATTGACGCTGGGACCAGCACTGGTAAAAATAAGAAAGCTGGTTAGAATCCTGAAAGTTTCTTCCAAATCCCACGATCTTTTTGAAGCTATCTGCAAGACATATAATCTTAGTCCATCCATCACAAAAGACATGAATGTTCGATGGAACAGCACACTTACCATGATAGAAATGTATTGTGCCCGAAAAGAGCCACTGCGCGAATTCTTCAACCAAAACCTACGTGACGCTAAGATTAGAGAGCTCGAACTTCACAGCAATGAGTGGTCCATCATGGAAGCTGTCATTGAGGTTCTTCGCCCGTTCAAACAGGCAACAGTGATAGCTAGTGGATACAATTATGTTTCGGCAAGCAAAGTCGTGCTGATGATTAAGGGATTACTGTTGTTTTGTCAGACTCCAGATACTAGTATTATGGCTGAGTCAATCAATGGGCTGAAGGAACTTCTAGTTGTTCAGCTCAGGAGATACTTTTCAGCCAGTCCTAAGTTTGATATGATGCTCTTCACAAGAGCTGGCTTTTTGGACCCTGCAATTTATGAAAAATGACACGTGTAGACAGAGTCAGCTCGTCAGTCCATCTCCTCGCTTCTACAGCAATTCATCTCCGAGCAGAGAAGCACAGAAGAACTCGATCCAATCCAATTGAACTCCAAATCTTTCCCTATTGACGTCACTCCTACTAAGGCAGGGACTAACCGAAAAGGATCACCAGAGACTCTTGATCAAGAACACAGCTTGTTTTCTAAGCTTCTCGACATGACTCGGTTATGGATGAACTCTACGAGGCAAAATGCCAACAGTACGAGCATTGACCGCGTGGCAGCAAATATTATCAGGGCATATGAGGAGAGAGTTCCTTTTATTTTGAGCGAGAGACGAAGATCAGGACAAAATAATTCTGATCCACTAGAATTTTGGTCTGATTACTTTTACACTTACCCGGAGTTAAGTGAAATTGCATGTATTCATCTATCAGTCCCTGCAACTTCAGTAACCAGTGAGAGTGCATTTAGTATTACTGGGTACTTTACGCGAAAGCAGTGCTCACGAATGACTGCAAAGTCACTTGAACTCCGAATGTTTTTAAGTGATAAATTTTAATCTATGTGGTCTTTTCATATATTTGGTCTTTTTGTATATTTGGTCTTTTTTATTAATCTATATTAATAAATATTCACTTTACTCTCGTAAATCTAAAGAAACTGAAAAAAAAACAGAAATATCTGTTAAAACGGCCGTTTTTTAAGTAAAAACAGGTCGTTTCTGTTTTTCGGTAAAAAAACGGAAAAACAGAAACGGATTTCCGTTTTTTTTCACCGTTGTCGTTTCTGTTCCGTTTCTTCATTGCCGTTTTTTACCGTTTCTGTTTTGGCCAAAAACAGAAACGGTGCCGACCCCTAAATAGTAAGTCTTGTTTTATATATAGTCTATATATTGAACAAATAAAGGTTCAAATGGGGATAAATCCATTGATTTAGACTGTGAAAACAGGTACAAAAGTCTAGATATTTCGATCTGATGAGTATATATATAGAATTTTCCGTGGAGAGGAAAGTTTCTGGAGGAATTTTTGAGGATAAATTTTACACGAGTGGGAAGGGAATTTCCTGGGGTGAAAATTTTAAATTTTTTTTACTCTTTTGAAAAAAAAATGATTTTTTTTATATTCTATATGGGAAAAGTCGTTTTAAATGGTAAGTTATTAAATTTAAGAAAAACAATTCTTTTCAATTTAAAAGTAAGGAGCAACATTAAAACTTAAAACGAAAATAAATAATTCCATATGTGAGAGGCCTGCTCCTCAACTCTTGTCTTTGCGCTAAATAATGGCTTTTTTCTACAATTTTCTAAAATATGAGAAGAAAATCGAATCCTACCTGTATTTGTGCATTTAATTATATCTTGCAATTGTGTTGAGTTTAGCTATGTTCTGAAACTTAAATTTCTTTTTTCACAGCGTCATAGCATAAAAGTGACCAATTCCAAAAACGGAGATTAGAACGAATAAAAAATAGTCTTAGCAATCATAAGGGACGTGAAGCGATATGAAAACCTGGAATAACTCTAATATACAAAATACAATCCAGAAATTTTCAGCAGTATTTTATTTGCATAAGAATGTGTCAAAATTCGGTTATATTACAATGCTAATTTCTTCGCTCTATCGAATGAGGCCTACTAGTTTTGTATGGCTTGTAGTTACTTATCTTACCACATTTGAAAAAAAAACTAAATTTGCATGAACACAGATACGTAATCAGAGGGGGGCAAGCTTCACCCCGCCCTCTACCTAAGTCCCAAAGCTTTTAATATATTTCTCATAATTTATTCTCTTTTCCTTACATTTAGTCCATTTTTTGGTTTTCCAAATACATTTCTACGTTAAGAAATGGGATTTCATCATGATCAAACACATTTTTTCAATTCCAATAATTGTCAATTTTTCAATTCTGAATAATAATAATTGTCAATAATAATGTTAACAATAATTATAAATTGTCAATAACTATCAACTCAATTCACAATTTTGTCCTCAGGTTCGAACCTGGTTACTGAGTTATTTAAATTGATATCAATGGGATTGGTAGTGATTATTATCAATACCTTATCGATACTGATATTAGTATCTGTACTTTATTGATACTGATACTGTACTTTATTGTACTGTATGTCTGCTTATGTAAAGATCAAGGAATTAAAGCATTGGTAAGTTACTTTTTAAGGAGGAAGAAGATATCCACCTATATTGACCCATTCCTTCTAAAAAAAACTCCATGTAGAGGTGGTGGGGGGGGGGGAACTCCTTCTAAAAAAAACTACAAATTTTGAATTTTATAGTTAACACTTTTTGATTCTGAACAATGGAGTTTATTTTTAAATCTATATTATATGTATGGGATATATTCTCTCATTTACGTTAATTCAAAAAAGCTGTATGGCATATTTTGTAAAAGTGAATTTGATGTACAACGCCCTTGAAAATCGAGACTGGGCCCACGGGACAAACTTCTTCGCTGCTTCCTCCTTCCCCCCTTTTTTCAATACGCCACCAATGCAAACGATTATGAATTCCCATAGCAGTTACACAGGAAGTGATGAATTACATGCATGGTCCTGGTTGCGTCCTGTAACCTCTCCATAAACCATAAACCTCGTTGTCTCCATAAACCTCTTTGTTGTATATAGTTCTCATTCTAAAGCTAAATCTAATTGTACTATGTTTGCAATAGCGTTGGGACATTGTGTGTTTGAGTACTGTTTCAAGTACGATGTTTGAGTACTGTTTCAAGTATATATATATATATATATATATATATATATATATATATATATATATATATATATATATATATATATAGATATATATATATATATATATATATATATATATATATATATATATATATATATATATATATATATATATATATATATATATATATATATATATATATATAAAAATATATATATATATATATATATATATATATATATATATATATATATATATATATATATATATATATATATATATATGTATATATATATATATATATATATATAAATATATATATATATATATATATATATATATATATATATATATATATATATATATATATATATATGTATATATATATATATATATATATATATATATATATATATATATATATATATATATATATATATATATATATATATATATATATATATATATATATATATATATATATATATATATATATACACATAAAGATAGTTGAATATATCAACATTCTGTACCTCTCAATAAATCAAAAAATAAAACTTGAAAACAGCCATCTCACAATTCAAGTTAAAAAAAAATATTTAGCATCACATGAATTCGATTATTCTATTACTAACACATATACTATCTTACTAAATTGAAAAAATACTATCCCATATCACGAAAGAACAAATTTTCTAAGAATTGAGATTCGTTTTTGATGAAATTTCTATATTTTGTAGTTATCAAACTGAAAAATCGACAACGACACGGAAACGGTAAAACAGCTTGAATAACATGTCACCATGGCCCAATTGGGCTTTCGTGTGAATAAATCTATCTATCTATCATGGTGAAATAAGACGGTTTGAATAAACATTTTTTTTGTAGAAACAAGCGATAAAAAGGTTGTTAGATTAAATGGTAAAAATAATTTAATGTCATTTACTACATCTACAAAAAATGTTATCGAAAAATTTTCTGCTGCAAAAACTTAATTATCTTTTATGTAGAGGTGGGGGGGA
This sequence comes from Artemia sinica, assembly GCA_027921565.1. Taxonomy (NCBI): domain Eukaryota; kingdom Metazoa; phylum Arthropoda; class Branchiopoda; order Anostraca; family Artemiidae; genus Artemia; species Artemia sinica. The sequence continues at coordinate 50,375,254 of CM051264.1, forward strand.
AGAAAGTCATAGTACTTGGTTATATCCATTTTTTTTTTAATGAATTTTCAAATACAGACTTGAAATATTCTTTCAACAGTTCCATCTGAAAGAAAATTTTGCTTGAACCGTGGTAGCCCATCAGCCCCACAGCAAAAGCTTTGGTTTTATACACGGATCATGGCCTGTTGTTAAATCCCCGAGCTGTTCAGCCAGGCAAGATCAAAGTTAATTAGGCACAATTTTCAAGGGTTCCATCTAGCTGTGCCACATACTACAGTTTACAATAATGTGTCGATTAGGGAGGTCAGAGAGAGCCCGCGACACCTATTTTTATAGTTTGTTTCGACTTGTTACTGACTATGACTATGACTACCCCTCAACAAAATAAAGTACCCTCCTCCTTAAAAGGAAACATGCCGCTTCTTCAATGTGGTTCAAACCACGTACCTCCCATCTAATAGGTGCGGCCGTGGTTTCATTAGAAATGGAATCTTTACTAGTCAAAAAAATGACTTGTAGCTTAGTTACTTTTGACAGAAAGGATGTACGAAAGCACAGGATGGCTGGCCCCAGGGGCGAATCTCCAGCATTTTTATTTGGGGGGGGGGGAGGGAAGAGGGGTTCAAATCCGGATGGTCAAGGGGCATGGGTCGTACAATGTGTTTTCCCAAATTATTGGAGAGAAAACTGCTCCCCTTGCCCCCCCCCAAATGACGCCCCTGGCTGGCCCCAACCCGTCACTGCAGATCCCGGCTGAAGGGCTATGAAACGGAGATCTGTACCACTGGTTTGGAATATAGAGTCTAGTGTCGCATCCTTAGTTACTTTTTAGTTATTTGTGGTTACCATGTTTCTGACGTCACGTAATCAATTCCCATCCGTTGAGGGCTTTTTCATACTTACCTAAGACTTACCAAGGAGCTACTTACAAAAGCAACTTACCAATGCCATAATTCCCTGTTCTTTGCATAACACAGATAGACAGCAAAATGCCATTGAAAGGATCAAAAAAAGACTTTGAGTGTATAAGCTCGATGAGTTGTTTCTGGCACAGTAGAAATAACACAGACATGACAAGTTAAAAAATATAGCACTAAGAAGATCTGCACGTCCAACCAATGCTGACACCTAGAAATACAACAGGGTAAGCTATAAGAAAAAAGCTAGTGCCTCGCAGAATATTTATTCAAGCATAGTTAAAATGAAGGAAGATTACAATTTAATTCACCATATCAAATATATCTGGCCAATTATACACTTATATATATAAATAAACTTATTCAATAAACTTATTCAGCTATCTATCTATCTATATACACGATTTGGACTTGAATTAAATCCTGATATGTCAAAAATTATATTCTTCAGCTAGAATCAAACTCCAATAGAAGAAATTCCTTTTGGGTGGAACAGGACCAAACGAGTTGATCTCATAGCTTAGTTTGGTCTCCCCATTGACTCTTCAATATCCCACAGGTACAGCCCTGTACATATGGGCATGTACAGCCCCTACAGTACAGGTACGGAAATTTACAGGACCATTTTCCTTTGTGATCTCCAATACCCCCAGAAACTTACTATATCTCTTCCTCCCAAGATTACTTAGGAGGCCTACTGATACAATTTGGTTATGAAAAAATTAAAAAAATATAGCAGAAAGAAGATCTACGTGTCCAACTAGTGCTGACACCTAGAAATAAAAGAGGGTAGAAGAACAGGGCTAGAAACTAAGATAATAAGAAACAGTTGGTCAAATTTCGTAAGAGAGCAAAGAACGACTTTAAAAGTTAAAAAGAACGAAAAATTGTCGTAAATATCAACAGAATGTGGATATCCTTTGCCAAAATATACTGTCTGCATTTTAATGAAATTACTAACACCCACCCCTCCCCCCAAAATAGGTACTTTTCAAAATCTAGGGGGTTGCAAAAAAGATCTAGGAAGCAAATTTAAACAACCCCCGTATAGTCGAAATGAAAAATGTGATGTAATGTGATTCGAGCTTAGTCTAAATATATTTCCTCATATCAACAGAGGTCAGGAGTTAAATTCTTCGCAGTATTTCCAAGAGTCCTGAAGGACTCTTGGAAAGTATGAAGTTTTGAATTAAAAATCCACTTTTTTACGGTTTAATTGTCTATGCTCTGTTGTCTGTCTGCTTATGTAAAGATCAAGGAATTAAAGCATTGGTAAGTTACTTTTTCAGGAGGAAGAAGATATTATTGAAAAAAGTTGTAAGTATTAAGTTTAGTATGAAAAAACCTCCTATTATATCCAGGATATTTCAGGCATACTAATGTCCAGTATACGGACTGGCAGTTATAGGCTAAAGGTGTTAGCCTATAATAGTGGATTATAGGCAAGTTCTCTTGGTTATTGTACTAGCGCGGGCTACATTCATTGGTGCCCTAACGCGTCGTGCGGTAATATAAAGAACCACAATTTCATCACTAGGTTCTTCACACATGATTTCCAAACTTCATCCTTTCCAAGAGTTCTGAAGGACTCTTGGAAAGGATGAAGTTTGGAATTAAAAATCCATTTTTTTACGGTATAATTGTCTATGCTCTGTTGTCTGTCTGCTTATGTAAAGATCAAGGAATTAAAGCATTGGTAAGTTACTTTTTCAGGAGGAAGAAGATATATTATTGCAAAAAGTCGTAAGCATTAAGTTTAGTATGAAAAAACCTCCTATTATATCTAGGATATTTCAGGCATAATAACGTCCGATATACGAACTGGCAGTTATAGGCTAAAGGTGTTAGGCCTATAATAGTGGACTATAGGCAAGTTCTCTTGGTTATCGTCCTAGCGTCGGCTACATTCACTGGTGCTCTGCGGGAAGTAGATAGTACGTTTTGTAATTCTATTATGTCATCTTTTTTTGCCCATGGAAAGTTGTAGGAGTCTGTTAATGCCCCTGTAAACATAATGTTTTATTTCAGAAAATGTAGCAGACAGAAAAATTCTGACTTAGCCATTGGACTGGCTGCAACATCATTGGACTGACTAAGCTTTCTGTAGCAACAGTACTGGGCTCTTTGGGGGGAATTATCCACCGCCAAGCTGATTCTAAATAGTGCAAAATACATTTATGTTAAAAACACAAAAACAACACATGACTATTATATAAACTCATATTCAACTAAACAATTGTCATGACAAGGAGAACAATTTTAAATAGAAGCAACTAGGATTAGCCCTAGTTCTCTCTTTGAACTTGAACTTACAAATAATTTAAAAATATTGTAATTATTCTTCAACATCTTAGGAAGTATTTTGTATGTCTAATGTTAAATATTTACAAGTTGAATTTCGTTAACTTACGGCTTCTGTGTGGACTGGATGGACAGAAAACATCAATCCTGCAGTGAAAGAAATCCTATCCAAGGATATATTATAGGGCAAAGCAGATCTTAGCACAATGTAGAAAAGTGTACAGGCTACACCATGCATCAAAACATTTTCGGCATGAAAAACTAGAGCGTTGAATCCACTAAACATAACATCCAGCCTGAAAAACTATTTAATTATAGTGACAATTATAGCTGACTAATTATGCAAAATAATAGTAGTCCTGGTAAAATGAAACCAATGATGGTAATATTAACAGTAACAAGTTTTTTTTCCTGAGTACCAACATTAGAGAATGTTCGTCGACGTGCAATGGACAAAACATAATTAAATCAAAAGGAACTGGAAAAAAAAGTTTTTACTTTATGACTAATATTCAACATTTCTATTTAGTTTTCGAGTCCCGAGAAAGAGGCAAGTTCGAAAATGTTTGAAAATAAACCTTTAATCTACGACTCATATCTATTATTTCTTTGTTCTTTCTGAGCCCCCAAGGAGGAAACAAAAACACAATTCTCTTGAGAACTATGAAAAATATTAAAAAACATTTTTTCCCAAGACACTTTAAAAATATTCACTAACATTTTATGAACAACAGAGGGGGAAGCTGCCTGTTTCATCCTCATTCCCCTCATGGTGACCATTGGGACTAAATCCATCAGAGTCAAGGCATGGTAAATTGCAGGAAACAATAGGGTAAATCGTTTAGGCGTAAGGGGTACTGAATTTGATCCCAAATTATGCCCTACATCTGTAAGACCCGAATAATTGAATTATACAGTCTCCAAGAGGGATATTTAAAGTAGGTTTGACAACCGAGAGTCCAAGTAACATTTTCTGAGGGTTGATTATAGACAGCAGTTCTAAGAATTACTACTACCACTACTATTACTACTACTAACAACTCACTGCAGCACCAAGCCACCTGAGGCCAACGCAGCTACACACGCTCTTCCTCCATCCTAATCTATTCAAAACCACACCTTCCCAAGAAATCTCCATTTCCCTTAAATTCTGTCCTTACGCCATCCTCCTGCCCCAACCAGGGACGAACTGCTTTTTATTTGGCCCTCGACAGTTGGCCGACAAGAACAATCTTTAGCAATCTGTCATCCTTCATCCACAGAACGTGCTCTAGCCATTTTAACATTTCTCTCATCATATCCCTAGAAAGAGGGGTTTGAACCACACTTTTCGTACAGCCTACTGTTTCAGATGCGGTCAGTCTGTGGGGTACCAAAAACAATCCGTACGCAATTTCTCTGGAAAACATCTAGCAAATTTTCTTCCTTTTTTCAGAGCGCCCATACTTCAGAACCATCATTGACCACTGTCATCACTAAAGCTTCCAATATTCAAGTCTTAATTTGCAGACTTATCTTCCAATTCCTTCAAACTTTTTTCAACTGTGAAAAAACACCCTGGGAATTGGCTATTCTACTTATATTCAAGGAAGTGAATCCTAAAACATCTGATAAACAAATTTTTATCATAAGATTAATATCCGACATTTTTTTTTTTTTTGAAGTTTCCAAGGAGGAAGAAAGTACTTATTCAAGCAAGTGAATTCAAAATGTTTGAAAAACAAACTTTTTAGCCTATAACTAATATCTAACATTTCTCTTTCTCTTCCGAATTTCCAAGGAGAACAAAAGTATACATTAAAGCCAGTGAATTTAAAAATATTTGAAAAACAAGTTTTTTAGCATATGACTAACATCTGAAATTTCTCTTTCCTTTTCTGAGTGTCTCTAAGGAGAATACAAAGAAAGAAAGGTTAAAATGTGTAGGATTGTCTAAATAGATTGCCTAAGATTTTGCTTTTTGACCATCCACCTGGGGCCAAATGTAAATGTCAACTCCAAAAGGAATTGGGAAGATGTCTTAAGGACTTGGTACACGTAACTTTTTTGACGCCGATTTGCAATAAAAATGGTGCCAATTTGAGCTTGAAAACTTTTCTAGTTTTTGGTGCCAATTTACAAAAACAGCAGAGTTTCATCGTGTTCATAAAAAAAAAGAAATCCTCAATCGTTTCCAAATCAAAACGACAATAATAATTATTAAATATTTAACAATAAAAGAACTTAATATTAATAATGCAAAAACTAAATAACAAGTTGAGATAAATCATGCAACTACTGATAGCCTGCAGTTGACTTACCTTCTTTTTCTTTGGTGGTGTCCATGATGTTTAGTTTTGAAAATCTTGCGCAAAGGGCATTTTTTTGTACCGTTATCGTTTGCTCATTAAGCTGCTGAAATCCGTGCCCAAAAAAAGCTACTTGGGTTGGGCTGTTTACCCTTTTCACGGCCTTAATTAAGGTCCTTCAGATAACTCAACATAAACAAAGCATAAATCAAAGCATAATTAATATGCAAATTTTGTTTTAATTATTCATGTAGGGTGAGCCAAAATCCAAACCTGCATTAATTCAAAAACGTTCAAAAATTAAATAAAAATCAAGTTTTTTAACTGAAAGTAAGGAGCAACATTAAAACTTAAAACGAACAGAAATTATTCCGTATATGAAAGGGGATGTCCCCTCCTCAACGCCTCGCTCTTTACCCTAAAGTTTTCTATTCTTTTAAGAAATAGAGTTGTGAGAAAGAGTCTAACTTTAGCGTAAAGAGCGAGGCGTTGAGGAGGGGACAGCCCCTTTCATATACGGAATAATTTCTGTTTGTTTTTTAAGTTTTAATGTCACTCCTTACTTTCAGTTAAAAAAAACTTGTTTTTTTTATTTAATATACAATAAGAAACAAGCCATTAGGAAATTTATTATTGCAATATAATACCTGTAATTTAATATAACTAGTGGACGGTAAGATTTGTGACTCAGTGGGTTTGAAAGTGGAGTTCCCCAAAAATCATTGAAAAGTAAATTTGTCCATGGTTTTTCTGCATAAACATCTTTGTTGTTTATGATTGCTTCAGTGTCATCAAAAATGAAACCTCCAAGCAATGATCCTGATCTAAGGAGAGTCGCAACAGTGAAAATAATTAAACAATTCCTTAAAACATCTGAAAGAAGAAGAGTTAGCAATTTGCTTAGAGTTAGTAAGACAATTCAGTCACAAGAGTTAGCAAAACAATTCGTTTAGAGGTTTAAGGAACAATTGAGTCATTAACACATCAAATGTAATAACCCTATAAAACAAACAGTAGGCAAAATCAGTGATGTAAAGGTATTCTTAAATGATTCTAGAAGGGTTTAAATAACCATGTCAATAGTTTTAAGTAAATATTCATTAGGTTATTACTTAACAGCTTTATCATGCACTGAACAATCAAACACTTCCAGAAATAGGTTGCTTATAATATATAGACCATAATTCTTATGGTCTTATTTTTGACAATTCTTCTACTCTGAGATCTTTTATTCTTTCCCTCTTTTTAAATAAGGGTTGGCTGTTTTAGTCATTCAACCAGTGTATGTTGGTTCTCTGGGGCAACTACTATTTTTGAAGCTCTTGTGAACTGGTTTGTATTTGTATATTTGTGCTTTCTTTTGTTTTGTTCATGGATTAATCTTTTTTCTCTTTTTTGAATAAATACTCCTGTTCAGAAATTGAAACATATTTTTCACTGATAAAATAGTGGTTTTATTTCAAAAAATTAAATATATTTTATTATTGTTGACCAAATTATTTTGTCCCCACTTAAAAAAGATGCATCAAGTAGTAGTTTTTGCAAGGTGTCAAAAAGCAACATCCTGAAATAAGGTAAAATAAATAAAGAAAACAAAGAGCAACACTAAAACTTGAAACAAAGAGATTATTCCATATATGAGGAGGGTTGCTCCCTCCTTGAGCCCTGCTCTTTACTTTATGAAAGTGTAGTACTCTACTGAAAACACTTATGAGTGCATCAAATTTAGTTAATGAGCAATTGCAGGTGTTTTATTTAACAATTGCCTCTTTAAAAAACTGAACTGAAAGTGCTACTGTTTAAAGCAAATGCACATCAATAGTCTCTATTTTTCCTGAAAAATTGTGATTGATATATTTTATTCCATTTCAGTTGCCATTATGTTTGAGCATTCATTCTTTAACACATTGGGGGGGGGGAGTCAAATCTCAATGTAAAGAGAGTAAAGAACTTTAGCATAAGGTTATTACTCCCTCCTTCAACCCCCATTCTTTGCATTAGAGTTTAATATTTGCTTAACAATGCATCAAGAATGATAATCATCCTGAAATGCACCTGATAAAAAAAATTTCAAGAGGGAGTGGGCATGAAAGATGAAAAATAATCTTGGGGGCATCACTTCCACAGCTTTTGAGGGGAATTCATTGAAGAAATCTTTTTCATAGGGATTTGGGCCCATGAATGCCTTCAAGGGGGCTGAGCAATGATTACCCCCCACATACATTGAAAAATGTATACAGATAGGAAAATGAAAAGTATTCTTATCTAAATCTTGGTAAAAACAAAGTTCCTGGTAGACTTGCCACCATTGGAAATTTTCTGATGGTGTTCATAATGCCCCCACCTCCTCCACTCCTTTTGCCCAACAAGCAAACAAATGTAGTTTTTCAGGTCACAATAAAAAAAATCTAGAGGGGAGCTATCTTTCTCTAGCACCCACATTACAGATTAGTTAAAGATATTCCTTGGAATAAAGGGATATTAAGAGATTAGTACTAACACCTTCTTCTATATGCATGTGAAACCTAACTAGAAGTTGGCAATTTGCACCTAAGACTTTTGAGGCTTCAAATACCCCCCCCCCCCCAATCCAACTCACCTCAAGGAAAGAGCACCTCCCTTTGCCCATACTGTTGTTTTTATTAAACATTATTGATTAACATCCTATTTTTTTTTGCAAGTGTTCAAAAGCTAAATTTTCACAACTTAAAACTGTATTATTTTAGAGAAAATGGCTTCATTTTAACAGTCCAAAAGTTGGATTTTGAGGTTTTTTGTTAAAAGAAAATACAAACAATTTCTAAATGTTTTCTGTTGTCCTAATTCATGGTTATATAGTACATATAATACAAACATACCAAAATCACAACTGAAATTACACCCAAGTCAATACTAAACTGTAATCTTGATCTGGCATCAATGTTGAAGTCAGACAAGGGTGCATCCTCTCTCCCTATCTCTTAAAATTTTTATTGACTGGATCATAAAGAAAGCAATGGATCTCAAGAAGTACCAGTCAGCCCTGACTTCAGCAGGACTGAGTTCAATCATGTGGAAAATGCTGGCCCTAGTTGGAAACTCCTCTGGGGAGCTAATAATGCTAATAAATCTAAATAATGATATAGTTATTGAAACTCCCACACTTTTGATCCTGACAGTCAGCATATAAAATACTAGAATGATGAGAAATAAAGAGCATATAGCCACTCTCATACTTTATGTGAGTCAGTCAGATATTGTAGACAATTTCAAATTTCTGGGATCTGTTACACACATGTCTGGGATCTGATTATTAACAAAAACTACAGAAAGTTTTTGCATGCACAATTGCTTTTGGGACCAAGACTTTCTAGAAATAGTCAATCCACTAACCCATGACCATACAAAGTGACATTCTGTCACCTCTATGTTCTTTTGCCAAGGAGAGCTGCTGTCCAGCTTATGTCCAGACTGACAGTACAATATTTTGGCTAATATTTTGGCCAGAACAAACAAAATATTTTGGCAAATGCTTATATTAACAGATTATTCAGATAGCTAAGAAACAAACTTACCTCTATAGTCAAATTTTCATCCTAAATCCAAATTTACCATTTATTCGCATTAGAATGAACTTTACCCCTACCCCTATGTAGACCAATTTAAAGTAGACTACATTCCAATTCAAAGTATATATTTGCAAATTAGAATGAGTGGTAGTGGCAGATCCAATGGGAGGGGCAAGGGGGGGGGGCATACACCCCCCCCCCCCTAAAACAGTCTAAAGTAGTGTAATTTACTTAATTAACACAAGTTTACATTAATTGAACTTTCTCCTAATGCAAGTTTGTTAGATCCACCTATTTTGCCCCCCCCCCTAAAAAAATCCTGGATCTGTCACTGATGGGTGGAGGAATCTCCCAATGTGCAAATATATAACCTGAATTGGTATAAACACAGGTGGGGGTGAAGTTCATTTCAGATGCAAATGAAAGTTAAGTTTGGATGCAGGATGCAATTTTAACTATAGAGGAAAGTTTTTTCTTGGCTATCTGAATAATCTGTTATCATATATGTCTACCAATCATTTTAGACCTAAATACCTTGGTAAATTTTTTTTTATTCATATTATTGCCTTATGAATAAAGTAAACATACCACTCAATGTCTTTTTTTATGCTCTTTCCAAATATAATAATCATTTTTGTCAGAAATGAATTTTACCCCCACCCCTATATATACTAATTCAGGGTATATATTTGCACATTAGGAGGGGTGGGGGAAAGTTTAAACTTACCTCTCATTTATATAAGAAATAAAATTTACCCCCACTCCCCTAACGTGCAAATATATACCCTAAATTGGTATATATAAGGGTGGGGGTAAAATTCATTTCTGATAAAAATGATTATTATATTTGGAAAGAGCATTAAAAAAGGTGGTAAATTTTTACCAAATCATAGGCTATTATTGACTTACAAATAAAGTGAATATACCACTCAATGCCTTTTTTTATGCTCTTTCCAAATAGGCCTATAACAATCATTTTTGTCAGAAATGAATTTTACCCCCACCCCTATATACCAATTCAGGGTATATATTTGCACATTAGGGGGGGGGGTAAAATATAAACTTACCTCCTATTTACATCACAAATAAAATTTGCCCTCACCCCCTGCCCCCTAATGTGCAAATATATACCCTGAATTGGTATATATAGGGGCGAGAGTAAAATATATACCCTGAATTGGTATATATAGGGGTGAGGGTAAAATTCATTTCTGACAAAAATGATTAGGCTAGGCTATTGGTCTATATTTGGAAAGAGCATAAAAAAAGGCATTGAATGGTATATTCACTTTATTTGCAAGTCAATAATATGAATTGGTAAAAATTTACCAAAAAGGCATCGAGTGGTATGTTTATTTTATTTACAAGTCAATAATATGAATAACAAAAAAATCACCATTACCTCATAGGCCTAAACCTTACACTTCAGAACTTAAATGAGCTACCCTAGTCTCAATCTTTGTCAAAAATTTTCTCTATCTTTTTCGCTATTCTAAATTGGATTTTTTTTTTTCTATTCTGATATACCTCTTGATGGAATACAGTCAGAATCTGCCATAATTTCTACTTTCCTTTAATCACATTTCAGTTTTTTAAAATGATCGTATATTAGGGCGCGCACGCATTGTTTGTCCTGAAATCGGCAAGAAGCTCACGAAAGTCTGTAGATGTGGATCCGTCACTGGCACAGAGCATCCTCGAATTCAATAAGTTTATTGCATTTGATCTTTGTAAATTATTACGTGCCCCAGAGAGGACCTATAGAATCATTCTTCAAGGAACAAAAGGAAAATATTTCAGTAATTCTACTTTTGGGTGGCTTTTTCAAGTGATGAACTGAATACCACAGGCATACACTTGGTGATAGAATTCTTGGAAAATAACTGGTGATAAGAGGGTATAACTGAAGACGTTGGGAATCACTTAGTTTACCGTTTAACAAGTATATACTAGAAGAATATAAAGAGAGGGCCTGAGTGGCCATTGACATGTAGTCAAAAAAGGTTATTGTCATTAAATTGCCAATTAAAATCATTGGATTTCATTCAAAAGCGCTTGTTGAAACTTATTTCTATTAAGTATTTGCTTGGTATGCTTCAAGAGCTTAATATATGGCAATCTATTCTCTTACAGATAAGATTCTCGGAATTTTTATTTATTAGCATAATCTAACAATAGTTTTCATATGTTTCAAAGGGTCTATAAGTTTGCATAGGTTTGAAAAATTAAGTCTTTTTGCTTCACCGCAAAATACTTTAGGCTTTTGATAGCACCTTGAATGTTTGTCTAGGAATAAGCCTAGATCATACTCTAAGTCTACGAGAGAGCTGCTAAGACTAATTAGCAAAAACTTGAGGAGTCTTCTTTGCCAGTATTGACTTAGCAGCCACCTTGGCAAAAGCCAAATACTTTGTCCCACCTGAATAATCTTGCTTAATTCAGATCTGTGGATTTCTAAAACAGCTGTTTATTATTTTATTTTTTCGTTTGAAGCAATTACATTAATAAAATGTCACGGAATAATTTCTTTCTGTTTAAAGTTTTCTTATCGCCCTTTATTCATGATAAAGGGCTAGATTGCAGCGGTAGCTGCAATCTAGTAAAGAGCGAACCACTGCCCATGGTAATCAGAAGTTAAAAAACGCGTTTTGAAAAAAACTGCCTAGTCAAACAATTGCCATCTGACACTGATTCAAGAACGGTAACTATTATATCGGTTCGTCTTAAAATTAAAAGTTCATTACGAAAAGAAATTTATGGTGGTTTCGAAAAAAAACCCGAAACTCCTCGAAAATGGCGTCAGATCAAAATGAAAAGTGTACCATTGGAATCATCTTGGTCGAAAACCTTCTACAGATAAATTACAGTCCCCCTCCTTGAACAAGAAGGAAAATGACTTTTTCCTTGTTGTAGCACTGGTATGTCTCCCGTTTTTTTTTCTTTCTTTCTTTCTTTTTTTTTCTAGCAGGGCTAGGGGGTGACCAGAACATCGTAGACAGATGTATAATAGCTCATTCGGACAGAAATTAAATTTGCTAGTGCCCTTTTTCAGTGACCAAAAAGATTGGAGGGCAACTAGCCCCTCTCCCTTAAGGCTCCCTCCCACCAAAGTCATCCAATCACAATTTTGAGATAGCCATTTTGTTAAACATAGTTCAAGCGTCAAATATCTTTGGTTTTAATGATGATACGACCTTCCATAGTCCCTAGGGATAGGGTTGCACACTGTATCGGTATCCGACGTATTTATATTACGCGTATCGTTGTGAGCGTATTGTTATTGGGTGTATTGGAATCGCAGGTAGTTAGACGGATTTTCAATAGCTCATATAAAAGACATTGCTCATATCTACACCCAGGGGCGTAATTTTGTCAAAATCCTCGGGGGGAGGGAGGCAAAGTTCAAGACAATTTTCCCAAATCAAGTGAAAATGGTAGCGAAAACATGAAAAAATAACCATATATTACCACAGAGGCAAAGATATACTAAAGGAAAATAATCTGTTTCTCTGGATACTTGAATTGTGCAGGCTTATCTTAGTCTTGACAAGATTTTTTGCAGAAACTAAATTTCAACTGGGGGGCAAAATGAGGTCTGGGGACAAACCGTGGGTCTTGAAGAGGTTGCCTCCCCCCATTTGCCCCTTATCAAATTGAGCCCCTTTATCCGTCCTTCCTATAAATTCCACCATCAGCAAGCTCCAAATGGCACTAAAAACAGCACTTTTGGTGCCATGTCTCAAGTGGAAAATCTGGGGCTAGTGGGCTACCAGAACCTTTTAGAGTGACGTTTGATGGCTCATTTGAAACCTACTGCTCATATCTACGTGATGTTTATCAGTTCTACCATCCGTAAGTGTGGTATAGCATTAAAAACAAACCCTTTTGATGTCACTTTTTAAGTAGATAAGCTTGGAAGTGCGAAACGATATCGTCATTGTAATAATTATGGTCCAAAACCCTTAACCGGAGATTTGCACGAATACCTCCCGTATGTTCCTCATCAAAGCCCCTTAATAAGCTACGAAATTAAGGTGCAAACACTAATATATCAAATTAGGTTATAGAGGCGTGGTTCTGTTGGTACAGCGCTCGACTCCGAAGTATAGCGGCTTGCGTTCGACTCCTGCTTGTTTGGCATCTGACCTGTAAACATCTGTTTTGTTTTTAAGCCGGATTAAATTTAGAATAAATTACAGCGGACAGTTTCGCAATAAGTGAATTAATTCTTTTCGCTGTATTCACATTTTTTGAAAAGAAAAAGGACTATCTGTGGCTTAGTTATTTTGTTAATAATTGGATGCTATGCTGTTTTGGATGTAAGAAAACGGTGGAAAAAAAAACGTTGCAGGCCTCCACGGTCCACTGGGCCACCCTACAAGAGCGGTGATTGCCAACGCCATCCGTGGGCCTGCCCACTACAAGATAAGTCTCATTTTGGTTTTTCATTTTTAATTTTGGTTTTTCTTTCTCACACTAATTATGACGTCTTTCAAGCAATTCGATCTTGCACTGGCGAAATTTGCAGGCTATCCATTGTGGCCTGTACGAATTCTTAAGATTACGAAAAATGATGGAAAGCGAACTAACTATTTGATCTTTTGTTACGGGGATCATAACGAGCAAATTGTTTCTGAGAATAATCTTGTATCGTACAAGGATAATATTCAAGAGGCTTCTACTAAAACTGCGAAGAATGTGAAACACGCTTTTGAGGAACTTGAGCGTTTTCCCGACATTTACAGGTCTATTTCAAAAGCGTTTGCGGCACTAAAAGTACCGGATCAAGCTGCCGTACTGCCTGGTTCACAGTCTGCTTTATTTGCACGAATTTCCGCTACAGAACAGGAGCTAGAGAAAACTAGGGAATCTATAGTTACAGAGATAACTCGTCAGGTTTCTGCCAAGTGTGGCTCGAATGCGAAATCTGGTCTTAAAGATACAGCTGAGACTATAATTAGCGAGTTATTTAAGTCTGTGTCACTAGAGTTCAACCCTATATTAGACCGTATCGAGCATGAGTTGAAAATGTATAGAATGCAAACCCGTAATCTGGAGAATCGAATTGAAAAAATCGAAGTCAAGCTAGACGATATTGATCAAGAAAATATGTTGGACAGTCTTGTTTTCAACGGTCTGAAGCAAAAGCCAGGATTTGACCTTAAAACTACTATGCTCAGTGTCCTTTCGACACGGATGGGTGTTACTGGTATATCTTCTGGTGAATTATCAAGTGTTTTCCGGTTTAGAATGAATGGGCCTCATACCACCAGTGACAAAGTTGCCCCAGTTTTAGTGCGATTTGTTAGTAAAGAAGTTGCTCGAAAAGTGTTCTTACAGAAGTCTAAACTAGCTGGGTCTGGAATCTTTGTGTCGGAATCCCTTACAAAGCGACGTCGCGACCTGCTAAATGCCGCAAGGGATCGCTTTGGTGTTAAAAATGTATGGACCGACCGGGGCAACATACTAGTGAAGCTACCTGGTGAACCGTCTGCCCGGAAAATAAGATCCCTTGCTGAATGCGTTTGAATTCGTATTTGTGTTGTTTTCTGTCGTTTTTTCTTCTCTGTACAGCTTTGTTGCCTTTTTTCTTTCTCTTTCTTTTTCGCGATTTTTTCATTCTTATTATTATTCGCATATTCTGTTTTGGTCTCCCGTTTATTTTATTCTTGCTTTTCCTTTTCTTTTGAGGGATCCGTTTTGTTTCGTTTTTGGTTTTAGTCTTTCTATTATTATTTGCAAAAAAAATGTCTTGGTCTCCTATTTTTTATTTCTTACTTTTTTTTCTTTTTTTTTATTTAGAGAGATATGTTATATGTTTATTTATTTACTTTCGTTGGTTCTTCACTTGATGATTTAATGAGCCGACCTTTTCGTCTAGAAGAGGTTTTATCGGCACCAATAGCAAGAGATGCTGAACCCTGTATGAACCAAGTTAGATTTCAACCGTTAAAAAATAGTGCTTATGTCCAAAGATCGAAGTTAGACCCCGGGGAAGCCGATTCGTTGCGTTTATGTGCCTGGAATTGTCACCTCACTACTGGTTATGAAGATGTGTAGCAATTTCTTTCTTATTCTCAAGGAAAAATTAGTTTTATTGGTATATCTGAAAGTTGTTTTAGTCAGGAACACTCTTTCTCGCTGTATTCTTTTCCAGATTATAATTTGGAGGCTAAAAACCGGACGTCACTTCACAGAGGGGGAATTGCGTGTTTGATTTCAAAGTCATTGACATACCAAGTAAGAAATGATATTGATGTTTGGATAGAGGGTAAGTTTGAAAGTTTTAGTATTGATTTAAATTTGGGTAGTAGTAAATTTTTGATTAGTATTGTGTATAAGCCACCGAGCGCAAGCTGGGAAGATTTTGAGCGTGGATTTGATCAGCTTACGCGTGCGGTGTCTCGGACAGGTTTAGATTTTATTTGTATGGGTGATTTTAACTTTGATCTGCTATCGCTGAATGGAGTGAATCTTGATTTTTTTAATTTGATGGTTGCTAATGATCTTTTTCCCCTAGCTAATATTCCAACACGGGTTACGAGTCATTCAGCTACTCTCATTGACAATATTTTTGTTGGTTCGAAGTATCTGGACCGTAGTTATGCTGATGTGGTTCTGTACCCTTGTTCTGACCATTTTCCAGTTCTCGGAACGGTACTTTGTGTCCGCATAGAAAGAAATGAAAGAAAAAAAGTGAAGACTCGATCGTTAAAAAAAAGAGAACTTACAGAGGTTTTGTGATGAGTTAAGCAGCACTGATCTTAGCGAGATTTTGGAGATAAAAGATGACGCTTCTGGGGCATTTGATTGCATGATGGGGATCATACAGCCAATTTATGACAAGACTTGCCCAGTTAAATTTGTGAAACCGCATAAGGATCAACCCAGGAAGCCTTGGATAACTACAGAAATTATTGAAGCGTCAGATTTAAGAAATCAAGTGTATGTAGATTATTTAAATAGTAGGTGTGTCAAGAAATTGGAAGAGTTTAAAATAATACGCAATAAAGTGAACTCAATGAGAAGGAAAGCTAAAAAAGAATATTTTGCTAACCAACTGAGTTTAAATAAGGATAATGCGAGAGGAACTTGGAAGGTTATAAATGACCTATTGGGAAAGAAGAAAGAAGCTCCACCCAATTTGCTGCTGATTCAAGGAGAAGCAGTGAGTGATGAAACGATTATTACTAATAAATTTGCTGAATTCTTTTCAAGTATTGGTCAAAATGTGCAGGCGGAAGGGTTAGTGAATTTTAATAATGATTCCTTGGAGGACGAGTTTTTGGATGAAAGAGGAATTGGAAATGAAATTGAATTTCAACCGTGTACTGGAGATGAAATTCTGAAGGTTGTGAAAACAATCAAATCTAATTCAGCAGGGACAGATGGAATTAATTTGAAGGCTTTTAAATCAGTGATGTGCTATTTAATACCATGTCTCGTCCACATAATCAATCTTTCCCTGGAAACTGGGGTATTCCCCGATGCGCTTAAAAGGGCAAAAGTCATCCCTCTCCATAAAGGGGGGTCTAAACTAGATATCGAAAATTATAGACCTATATCAATCCTTCCCCTGTTTTCAAAAATATTTGAAAAAATTGTGCATAAAAGGCTATATGATTACCTTACGAAAACAGGGATGTTAAGTGAAACTCAGTTCGGCTTAGGAAAGGTCACTCGACTTCGGACGCCGTGCATTCTCTCTGTGATATTTTAAATAGATGCTTTGAACGTGGTGAAATCCCTTTGACTGTTTTTATTGATTTTAGAAAGGCGTTTGAAACAGTGGATTTTAAAATTTTACTCAAACGTCTACAGTCCCTTGGAGTTCGTGGTAATTATCTGAAATGGTTTGATAGTTTTTTAAGGGGAAGATCTATTCAAGTTGTTTTAAATGATGCATTTTCTTCTCCCTATCAAGTGAAGTGTGGTGTACCTCAGGGGTCTGTCTTGGGACCACTTCTGTACCTTGTGTATGTTGATTCAATGCGTTTTTACTTACCGGAGTGTTTTATCACGACTTTCGCGGATGATACTGCTTTAACTATGTCTAGTCGAATGATTGATGATCTATTGTTGAAAGTAAATAGGGTTTTAAAGTCATTTTATGTATTTACAAGTTTCAGCCTTTTGTCAGTGAATGTTAAAAAAACTAATTTTATGATTTTTAGGAGAGTTGGTAAGCCTCCGAGTGTTGATGGAGAGATATTTTTTAATGGTAAGCCTTTGTCACAGGTGCATGAGGTGCGTTATTTGGGCTTCCAGCTTGATTGTAATTTGTCTTGGAAGCACCATAGTGATCTTGTTGCAGCTAAAGTTGCTAGAGGTCTGGGAATTTTGCGTCGTTTGAAGCATTTTTTACCATTATCGGTTCTTTTATTATTGTATCATAGTATTGTTGCGCCTTATATGTCTTATGGTTGTGTCATTTGGTCTAGCAATTTTTATGCAAATTTCAAAAGAGTGCAGATTTTACAAAATAAAACAGTACGTCTTCTTGGGAATTATATAGAAAATGTGAATGATACCACGTCATGTTTTAAAAAATTAAGAGTGCTTAACATTGGTCAGATTCGCGATTACCAAGCTGCTATTTTTGCCTATAGATGTTGGAATGATGTATGTCCTCCAGTTTTTACAATTTTTTTTCGCGTAAATAGTTCACTCCACAGGTATGCGACTAGAGAGGCGGAAAATTTTACGGTTGAGTATCGAGACACCACACGTGCAGGTTTCGGGATTCGGTATTTGGCTCCGGCTATTTGGAATGATATCCCAGTTGGCGTTCGGTTTTTTTGAGAATTAGAATTTTGAGAGGTTGAGAATTAGAGGATTGCAGCCGTCTTTCATCAGGCTTTTTGAGCCTTCCCCGGGCGGTTGCTTGTATATAGTTTATTTTGTAATTAGTAGTAAATAAAGCAAGTCAAGTCAAGTCAAGCTTGTTTTTTTGTTTTTTCAATCATGGTTTACTCCCTTGTGTACAATCATTTTCAGATAATTTCACTGCTTTTGTAAATGTGATGCACTAGTTTTTAATGCATGTCCCAGGAAGATATTTGGTCAAGCATTTTGATTCAAAAGGGAATAGAGCTCATCCAGTCCATGGTTTGCAACGATATTATGAGTAGATCACAAAACCCATACCCCAAAGAGTGGCGTAATTTTTTCAAAATCTTGGGGTCAATGTTAGAGCCAATGTTCCCAAATCAAGTGAAAAGGACAGAGAAAACTGAAAAACGAGTAGTATCATAGGCAGCGCAATAGCGCTGCCTAAGTACAGAATATGTTGACACAATGTATTATTTTTTTTTCTTGGTCTTAGACCAAGGCACTTCGTATCGAAGGAGTTGTCGTAGAAACTTCGAAAAGGGCTCATTCAATTGGAAATTGGAGTGGCTTGTGTCCTTTTCCCAAGTCAAGTGAAAAAGACAGAGAAAACTGAAAAAACAAGCAGTATCATAGGCAGCGCAATAGAGCTGCCTAAGTAAAGAACGATGTTGGCACAATGTATTATTTTTTTTTTTTGGTCTTAGACCAGGGCACTTCGTATCGAAGGAGTTGTCGTAGAAACTTCGAAAAGGGCTCATTCAATTGGAAATTGGAGTGGCTTGTGCCCTTTTTAATTGTCGAAAGTGAATGGAAGGCAACTAAAACCCCTTCCAGGCCCACCATTTCTCGAAACACATCCAATCAAAATTTTGAGATAGCCATTTTGTTCAGCGTAGTTGATTTCCAGATAGAAAATATGTTTTTGAGGGGGTCACTCCCCCACAACCCTCTGGGCAAGGGTTTTAAGTTATGCCCAGGGGGCATATAAGAACGATGTTGGCACAATGTATTATTTTTTTTTTTTTACTTTAGATCAGGGCACTTCGTATCGAAGAAGTTGTCGTAGAAACTTCGAAAAGGGCTCATTCAATTGGAAAAAGGAGTTGCTTGTGCCCTTTTTAATAGTCGAAAGTGATTGGAAGGCAACTAAAACCCCTTCCAGGCCCACCATTTCTCGAAACACATCCAATCAAAATTTTGAGATAGCCATTTTGTTCGACATAGTTGATTTCCAGATGGAAATTATGTTTTTGAGGACGACACTCCCCCACAGCCCTCAGGGCAAGGGTTGTAAGTTATGCCCTTGGGGCATATACTGTTTTATAGAAAGCGTTGTCGTAGAAACTTCAAAAAAGGCTCATTCGATTGGAAATTCAAAGGGCTATGTGCCCTTTCTAATAGTCGAAAGTGATTGGAGGGCAACTAACCCCCTTCTCACGCCCACCTTTTCCCCAAACACATCCAATCAAAGTTTTAAGATAGCAATTTTGTTCAACGTAGTTGAAAGTTCTGGAATTAGGTCTTTGAGGATGACAACCCCCCCCCCCCCCCACAGCCCTCAAGGCAAGGGTTTTAAGTTATGCCCTGGGGGCATATAAGGTTTTTATAGAACGCATTGTCGTAGAAACCTCGAAAAGGGCTCATTCGATTGGAAATTGAAATGGCTAGTGCCCTTTTTAATAGTCGAAAGTGATTGGAAGGCAACTAACACCCCTTCCACGCCCACCATTTCCCCAAACTCATCCAATCAAAATTTTTAGATAGCCTTTTCGTTCCACGCAGTTTAAAGTTCAGGAAATTATACCTTTGAGCAGGACACTCCCCCCACAGTCTTCAGGGCAAAGGTTATAAGTTATACCGTGGGGGCATATAAGTTTATATTGACATTTTTGTCGTAGAAACTTGAAAAAGGGCTCATTCGATTGGAAATTCAAAGGTCTAGTGCCCTTTTTAATAGTCGAAAGTGATTTGAGGGCAACTAACCCCCCTCTCACGCCCACCTTTTCCCCAAACACATCCAATTAAAATTTTAGATAGCCATTTTGTTCAGTGTAATTGATTTCCAGGTAGAAATTATGTTTTTGGGGAGGACATTCCCCCACAGCCCTCGGGGCAAGGGTTGTAAGTTATGCCCTGGGGGCATATAAGGTTTTTATAGAAAGCGTTGTCGTAGAAACTTCAGAAAAAGCTCATTCGATTCAAAATTTAAAGGGCTAGTGCCCTTTTTAATAGTCAAAAGTGATTGGAGGGCAACTAACCCCCCTCTCACGCCCGCCTTTTCCCCAAACACATCCAATCAAAATTTTAAGATACCCACTTTGTTCAACGTAGTTGAAAGTTATGGAAATTAGGTCTTTAAGGATGACAACCCCTACGCAGCCCTCAGGGCAAGGGTTTTAAGTTATGCCCTTGGGGCAAATAAGTTTTTTATAGAATGCGAAATGGCTAATGCCCTTTTTAATAGTCGAAAGTGATTGAAGGCAACTAATACCCCTTCCACGCCCACCATTTCCCCAAAAACATCCAATCGAAATTTTGAGATAGCCATTTTGTTCCATGCAGTTTAAAGTTCAGGAAATTATACCTATGATTAGAACACTCCCCCTACATTCTTCAGGGCAAGGGTTATAAGTTATGCCCTGGGGGCATATAAGTTTTTATTGAAATCTTTGTCGTAGAAACTTGAAAAAGGGCTCATTCGATTGGAAATTCAAAGGGCTAGTACCCTTTTTAATAGTCTCGAAAGTGATTTGACGGCAACTAACCCCCGTCTTACGCCCACCTTTTCCCTAAACACGTCCAATCAAAATTTTTAGATACCCACTTAATTCAACGTAGATGAAAGTTATGGAAATTAGGTCTTTAAGGATGACAACCCCTACGCCCCCCAGCCCTCAGGGCAAGGGTCGTAAGTTATGCCCTGGGGGCATATAAGGTTTTTGAAGAAAGTGATGACTTCAAAAAGGGCTCATTCAATTGGAAATTGAAATTGCCCTTTTTAATAGTCGAAAGTGAGTGGAGAGTAATTATCACCCCTCTCACGCCCACCATTTCCCCAAACATATTCAATAAAAGTTTAGAGATAGCCATTTTGTTCAACGTAGTTGAAAGTTCTGGAAATTATGTATTTGAGGATGAGAAACCCCACAGAGAGCCCCAATGCCTTCCCAAGGCCAGAACATAATTTGTACTTTACTGCAAAAAATACAAATGAATGTGCATTGTCAGTTTAATATATATATACTGATATTTAGTAATCAAAATGTTAGTATTATTTGATTTATTAAAGTTATAAAAGTAAAAACATTTATATTTTTTCAGTAAAGTACAAATTATGTTCTGGCCTTGGGAAGGCATGGGGTTTTGAGCCCAACTTATGTTAATTTCTGCTCGATTTGAGTTTGACTTGGTTGTTTATTGCAATTTCTGTTCGTTTTGGGTTTCATTTATTTATCGATGCTGATTTGTGGTAGTTTCACGCTTTGTAGATTATTTGATTTTGAGTTTTGACAAAATTTTTGGAGGAACTAAATTTCATCTGAGAGGGGAATGTATTTCCCCTCCCAGACCTCAGTTTTTTATTCTCAGTTGGTAATTCTTCCCAAAATTTTTGAAATGAAAACAAACTTAGTTTATGATACCATATATCGTACCTGCACAAGAAATGGGTCTTTTTTTAATTTTCATTCATTTCTGAGTAATGAGTTGCTTTTAATTTAGAGATAGGTCAAATAGATCCCTTAGCCTAAAGGCACATTTCGATACAAGGCACAGTATATCAATACACAAACCTGTCCACTCGGTTAACCTTTTGTGTCGAAGCTACTCGCCTAGAGCTACTTTCTTAAGTGCTACTAAATTTATTTTTTAAAACAAAGAATTTAAGATCTATCTCTTCTTTTTAATTTTTATTTAGAAAAAGAAACGACACTGTGTTTTCATTTTTTTACCACTCTAAACTTATTTTTTCCTTCAATTCTTTTACGGCTTTTCAGTTCGATCCTTAATAAGGGTTTTGGTGTCCTATCTCCCCTAGATTCATGGGCATAGGCAGCATTAGGCAGCATATTGTCTAGGGGGGTCAGTCGATAGTTTGATGGAGTTTTATCAACTGCTTTTCCAAACCATCTGCTTTTGCAGCCATATCTAATGTAAATTTGAAGGTCTAGGGGGGGCAGCTGCCCCCACCCCCCTCTCTACGCCCATGCCTAGATTGGAGGTGATTAGAAATTATACAAAAAAAAGTTTTTAACTGAAACCAAGGACCAACATAAAACTTAAAACGATTCAATTGAATTGAACAGAAATTATTCCGTATAAATAAAAGAGGTCATAATAGTGTTTTTTCTAAATTGAATTTTAATCAAAAACGGGGATAGATTAATTTAAAAAAACAAAGATTTTCCGAGGGAAATAAAGAGCGAAGTTGAAACTTAAAACGAACAAAAATTATTAATTCATGGCCTAACTAACATATATCTAAAAAACGGAATTTTGTTACCAATAGATACATCAAAAGAATCGGATTTTTATGCTGATGAAGTTACGTGCATGAGAAAAATTTGCCTGATTTTCGAAAAAAGGGGAAAACACCCCCTAAAAGTCACAGAACCTTAATGAAAATGATACCATCAGATTCAGCGTATCAGAGAACCCTACTATCTAGGTTTCAAGCTCCTATCTGCAAAAATGTGTAATTTTGTATTTTTTGCCAGAAGAAAGATCGCGGATGGGTGTTTATTTGTTTGTTTTTTTTTGATTTTTTTCAGGGGTGATCGTATCAACCCAGTGGTCCTATATTATCGTGGGAGGGCTCATTTGAACGTAAATTAAAAGTTCTAGTGCCCTTTTTAAGTGACCAAAAATGGAGGGCAACTAGGCCCCCTCCCACGCTCATTTTTTCCCAAAGTCACACAATCAAAATTTTTGGAGAAATTAAATTTCATCTGGGATGGGTAGATTGAGGTCTGGGAGGTGAATGTAATTCCCCTCCCAGACCTCAGTTTTTTTATTCTCAGTTGGTAATTCTTCCCAAAATTTTTGAAATGAAAACAAACTTAGTTTATAATACCATATGTCGTACCTACACAAGAAATGATCTTTTTTTGAAATTTTTATTCATTTCTGAGTAATGAGTTGCTTTTCATTTAGGGACAGGTCAAATAAATCCCTAAGCGTAAAGGCACATTTCGATACAAGGCACAGTATGTCAATACACAAACCTGTCCACTCAGTTAACCTTTTGTATCGTAGCTACTCGCCTAGAGCTACTTTCTTAAGTGCTACTAAATTTAATTTTTTAAAACAAAAAATTTAAGATCTATCTCTTCTTTTTTAATTTTTATTTAGAAAAAGAAACGACACTATGTTTTCATTATTTTACCACTCTAAACTTATTTTTTCCTTCAATTCTTGTACGGCATTTCAGTTCAGCTCCTTAATAAGGGTTGGGGTGCCCTATCTCCCCTAGATTGGAGGCGATTAGAAATTATACAAAAAAAATAAGTTTTTAACTGAAACCAAGGACCAACATTAAAACTTAAAACGATTCAATTGAATTGAATTGAACATAAATTATTCCGTGTAAATAAAAGAGGTCATAGCAGTGTTTTTTCTAAATTGAATTTTAATCAAAAACGAACATAGATTAATTTTAAAAAAACAAAGTTTTTCCGAGGGAAGTAAAGAGCGAAGTTGAAACTTAAAACAAACAAAAATTATTACTTCATGGCCAAACTAATATATATCTAAAAAACGGAATTTTGATACCAATAGACACATCAAAAGAATTGGATTTTTATGCTGATGAAGTTACGCGCCTGAGAAAATTTACCTGATTTTTGTAAAAAGGGGGAAACGCCCCCTAAAAGTTACAGAACCTTAATGAAAATTACACCATCAGATTCAGCGTATCAGAGAGCCCTACTATAGAGGTTTCCAGTTCCTATCTGCAAAAATGTGTAATTTTGTATTTTTTGTCAGAAGAAAGATCGCGGATGCATGTTTATTTGTTTTTTTTGCCAGGGGTGATCGTATTGACCCAGGGGTCCTAGATTATCGTGGGAGGGCTCATTTGAACGTAAATTAAAAGTTCTAGTGCCCTTTTTAAGTGACCAAAAAAATGGAGGTCAACTAGGCCCCCTCCTACGCTCATATTTTCCCAAAGTCATCCAATCAAAATTTTGAGATAGCCATTTTGTTCAACATGGTCGAAAATGGAATAACTATGTCTTTTAGGATGACTTAATCCCCCAAAGACCCCTGGGGAGGGCTGAAAGTTATGAACTTTACCCAATGTTTACATATAGAATTGGTTATTGGGAATTATACAGACGTTTCAGGGGGAGTTTTTCTGGTAGTGGGGGGCGGGGTCGGGGGTTATGTGGAAGAATCTTTCCATGAGGGTGTTTTCATGGGGGAAGGGACATTAATATGAAGGGGACGCCGGATTTCCCAGCATTATTTAAAGAAACGATCAGAAATTAAATAATATAAAAAAGTTTTCCAGCTGAAAGTAAGGAGCAACATCAAAACTTAAAGCGAACTGAAATTATTACGTATATGATGGGGTTCGCCCCCTAGTCAATACCTCGCTCTCTAAGCCAAAGATTTTTTAGTGCTTTCATAAGAGCCATTTATTCTAATTTTCAACAAAATTCGAACTTTAGCGTAAAGAGCGAGGTATTGAATAGGGGTCGAACCCCCTAATATACGTATTAAAAATATATGAATATAGATGTTCGTTACGTGAGTTAATTCGTAAGTTACGTATATTTATTACTAATAAAAAACGTCCGTAAATAAAATTAAACAACTTTCGAGAATGCCATTTAACCAAACAAAAGTAAAATTAATCTGCACATTTTGTTTTATTTATTCATATACGGTGAGCCAAAATCAAAACCTGCATTAATTCAAAAACGTTCAAAAATTAAATAAATAAAAACAAGTTTTTTTTTAACTGAAAGTAAGGAGTGATATTAACACTTAAAACGAACAGGAATTATTCCGTATATGAAAGGGGCTGTCCCCTCCTCAATACCTCAATCTTTACGCTAAAGTTAGACTCTTTCTCACAAATCTATTTTTTAAATAAATAAAAAACTTTAGCGTAAAGAGCGAGGCGTTGAGGAGGGGGCAGCCCCTTTCATATACGGAATAATTTCTGTTCGTTTTAAGTTTTAATATCGCTATATTTGTATATCTTTGTAGCTGGAAAAATACCTACAAATCTCCAAACAAATTTCTCCATAAGACCCTGATGAAGAGCTTGTAGATGCGCGTAAGACCCAAAATGCTTGCATATTTTTGGAGCTGGAAAAATACCTACAAATCTCCAAGCAAATTTCGCAAAAAGACCCCGATAAAGAACTTGTAGATGCGCCTAAAATCAAAAATGCTTGCTGGTCTTCGTAGCTGAAAAAATACCTACAAATCTCCAAGCAAATTTTTATTATCCGAAACAAATTCCATTGTAGAGTAAAAAATATTAAAATGAAAACACTGAGACCATGGGTGCCACCAAAGAAAGTCCATAGGGCAATGGACACCTCTCCTCTCTTAAAAAAAAAAAAAAAAAAAAAAACTATAAAAACTCCCTTTCAGATCTAGTCCCCTTTCTATTTGCCCCTCCCTCCTCCCTCCTTGTCCTCGAAATGGATTTAAATCCTAATCTTTCCTTTAAACTTCCTTTTGGAAGACTTTTTTTTAAAGTTAATTAAATAAATGACTAAAGCCACGGGATAAAAAAAAATATTCTTAAGAATTAAGTGTCAACTCTTGAGACTTACGGTAGAGAGTCTATAAGGGAGCTATTGAGTTTTGAACCGCAAAGATGGTGGAGGGGAGAATTTAGGATATAACGGAACTCTTAGGGTATAATGACAATCTTAGAATTTAGGGTATAATGGGTATAATACTAATGGACTGCATCCGTCTCTCAGAAACAATAATGTCAATTCAATAGCTTAAAGATGGCAAAAGATTTTGTGGTTCTTATGTGTTATTAATCTAAAAAAAACAAAGTTTTTCCAAGGGAAGTAAAGAGCGAAGCTGAAACTTAAAACGGACAAAAATTATTGCTTCACAGCCTATCTAATATATATCAATCAAACTAGTACAAATAAACCAACTAATTATGTTTCCCTATGTTTCTAGGATTATAGAAAACTAGCGCTTTACTGAAAACACGAAAATCAAGTCTTAAAAACAGGAATATTAATTTGGGGGTGAAAAGTGAGTATGAAGCCTGACAACAATAAACTAATCTATAAAGCTTTTCATAGTCTTGCACCTGTTGTGACATCACTAACTTTCCATATACAATTAAAATTATCTTAAGAACATAAGCGTAGAATTAAATATTTTTTTGTAATAACCGAAAAGTAATTGAACAGCATACAGATTATTGGATTGATTTATCAGGTAGCATTTTGGAATAATATTCAATAGTGCTATAAGCTATAATATCAATAGTGATTAATAAACAATCTTCAAATGTAAGAAATATGCTTTAGTACGTAATATGAATTCTGAAAATATGGTTATTTGTCTCTATACAAGAGTGAATTTCAAGCTATGATACAAATTCTAAAGCTAGTCTATAGTCCTAATCCTAATGCTATCAGGATGACTTTACTTCGAACTTGTCTGCAAACTAATCATGACATGTCCTTTATAAAACCAAAACGACAGCCAGGCATTGAAATGAGCCATCGTGCAGAATTGATACAAAATTAAACGAGAAAAAAAAATAAAGCAACAATCCTAAAATGAATTGTTATTTATCTTGAAAAGGATTGATCCTAAAGGGGATTGATAAGTTTTATTCTGTAAAAAATGTCCTTAATTGGTTTGCTTTTACTGTACCAAAACTCCTATGTTATTTTGTGTTTTCAGTAAAGCGCTAGTTTTCTATAATCCTAGAAACACAGGAAAACATAACTAGTTGGTTTATTTGTACTAGTTTGATTGATATATATTAGATAGGCTGTGAAGCAATAATTTTTGTCCGCTTTAAGTTTGAACTTCGCTCTTTACTTCCCTTGGAAAAACTTCGTTTTTTTAGATTAATCTTTGGTCGTTTTTTATTCAAATTTAATGTAGAAACAACCCTGCCATGATCTTTTTTATTTATACGGAATAATTTCTGTTCGTTTTGAGTTTTAATGTCATTCCCTAGTTCCAGTTGTAAACTTATGAAGCTGCTTAAGGGCGCATTTAGAAGCTTAACTAGTTATTTACGCCTAGTCACTTTTTTAATAAATTTGAATTTATAGCACATTCCCATAAAGTGCGGTTTCTGTTTTTCCACTCATTTTTTTTTTCAAATGAAAAAAGTGCCTTTTTCAACGAAATAGCCAAAAAAAGGTGTTTTTCAAAACTTAGGCAGGAGCGAAAATAAGGGGGCAAGGACGTCCCTTCCCCTCAATTACCGCCATTAGAACTAGCACACATGCTTCATCGCAGAGTGAAGTTTGAAGGTTTAATTCAAAAGTATTGATCATACAAGCTTAATTTTCGGTAGATTTTTAGTTGAAAAGTTTTTAGTTTTAATTAATTTGTTTTCGCAATAATCTTTTACTTTAACTTTTCGAAACTTAAATTAAGTCCAATAATTGGTGTTAAATTAACACCAAAAAAAAGGTGTTTTTCAAAACTTAGGCAGGAGCGAAAATAAGGGGGCAAGGACGTCCCTTCCCCTCAATTACCGCCATTAGAACTAGCACACATGCTTCATCGCAGAGTGAAGTTTGAAGGTTTAATTCAAAAGTATTGATCATACAAGCTTAATTTTCGGTAGATTTTTAGTTGAAAAGTTTTTAGTTTTAGTTAATTTGTTTTCGCAATAATCTTTTACTTTAATTTTTCGAAACCTAAATTAAGTCCAATATCTAAAAAACCTTTTCTCACATTATCCACCATTTTAGACAAAAGAAAATTTGCTCCTACTAATAATTAGGATGTCATCCGGGTAAGCAATATACGATACAGCAGAAAAACAAAGAAAGCAAGTATCAGCTATCTTAGAGAGCACTATAGCAACACAAAGTTTAAAAATATTAGGGGATAACCCGCCTCCTTGGCGTACTCCACATCGAACACGCGGATGGTCGCGAACATCCTCTTGGACATTAACCCTGTTTATGGACATTAACCCCGTTACCATTCGTTAATCAGTGTCAGATGGCAATTTTTTCACTTGGCAGTTTTTTTCAAAACGCATTTTTTAACTTTTAGTTACTAGGGGCTGTGGCTTGCTCTTTACTAGGTTGCAGCTACCGCTGCAACCATGATACCAAACAGTCGAGAATTTTACTGAATGTACGATCTGATCAAACCGATTTCATAGCCACAAGGATAAATGACGGGCAACAGAATGCATTGGACTTGTATAATTTAGGCTATATATTTGCACATTAGAGTTTCATCATATTTAAGTCTATTTCATTAGGATTAACCTAAATTCACTTCTTGAGTGGGGTCGGGATAATACATAAGTTACCTATTCTGTTCTAGACACATGTATGGTGATTGTAAAAATCTTTAATTTGGCTCATTTTAACCTTCAAATAATAATAATAATAATAATTATTATTATTATTTAACTATTATTTTTATTAATTATTATTGTTTTTAATAACGCGAGTCAATGCCTTTCGTTTTAGAGATGGTTATTTTTCAAGTACTGAACCTGTTCGTTTTTCGATGGAAACGGCCTAGCAACAAGTTCTAAACCTCAAGAACAGAGTATAAACTTCAAATGTACCAAATACACTACCATCGCCGAGGGGTTATACACTAGGTCGCTTCAACACACCCCTCGCAGTGCTTGGAGTTATGCCCTTACAAATGCCTAATGACCGAAAATATGTACACCAGCAATAGACAATATGTGACCCTTTAATCGTGACAAAAACATCATTATCTATTCCATAGCCACTAGTTTTGTTGGTGTTCTTTTTGTTTCATTGCCAAACAGACCTAATTTATGAGTCATTAGGAAACCAGAATTGTAAATGAGCCATTCCCGATATAGTGCAGATGACGTATTTTGAAAACTCGGGTTCACGTAACGTCTTTTGTTCTATTCAGGTACACGTTTTGTAAAGGAATATGCTCTTGGGATATTCTGGGAAATCTTGACCGAAAGAATGGCCACTAGGGTGTTCAAGCTGATTCGACAAAAGAAACGAAACGCCCACCTTTTCTACCAAAATAATGGGTAATTCACAGAAAGTACGTTTGAACACCCCTTATCAGTGTAAATTGGGGGTGGAAGCAAGGGGGCTGTCCCTCCTTGGGTTTTTTGCACCCCACTTTGAAAAATTTCCAGATTTTCTGACGGAAAAGGTTGCTCTCAAGTTTCTACAAGCAAGTCTTCCATACGAAGTTGTTAAGAACAAAAAATATCACTTGGCTATTTGTTGGCTTACTTTGGCTATTTGGCTATTTAATTGGCGATTTTTTGGCTTATTTCTTGAATTATGGACTTGGCTTATTTGGCACATGGCTATTTTCTAAGGCAGCGCTACTGCATGCCAACGCGGTACAATGGTACCGTTTTTGGTACAATATAGAGGTCCTGGTACAGCACAGTACATTTGGAAATTTTTCGTACAATCAGACTTCGCGATCCCCCCCCATTAATGCCACTGACTCAGCTCTTGCAAAGGTTACACATTCAAACAGGCAAATTATCAAAAAAAATTTGAGGATGAAAACAATCAAATAGAAAATTTTGTGAAAGGTACGCAACAAAATACAACAACTTGGATATTAGGCCAAAAATCCCGTTGTTTATCAACGTAAAACGAAAGAAAATAAAAGATGAAAAGCTCACTGATCTATTTATCCTCTGAAAAAACAAAAACTAAAAAAAAGACAAAAAAACATTAAAAGCCAGGTAAAGTGCTTGAGCAACTAAAGGCCAAATCATACCAGCACTCAAGGCTATCACCCTTAGTGATTTATCACCAGTTCTAGTGATTTTTTATATTGCCTAAACAAAAAATAATCACTGAATCAGCACATAAATCACTAGTTATTGAAGAAAATCACTAAATTAACGAACAAATCACCAGATTCTAGTTTTTTTTACCAGGCGGCAACCCTGTCTACACTATTAGTTGTCCAAAGGAAAATAGACTTATTGGGTGAACATTCTGGGTGAATATTCCCGGTAAACACCACGTTACTGGGAATATATTGGCAAAACTCGAACTTAAACAAAAATAAACTACTAATGAATGGTCTATTGATTTCACCAACGTCATCAGTTGGTGAATTTAATTAAAGTTTTTTTTTTGCTGACCTATTCAAGCATCTACACAACTGCCACAGGAAAATATTAACGCATTGTAGCACAGTGTAAACAAATTTCAAAATCAATAAAAAACAAAGAAAAGGTTCAAATTTTTCAATTTTATCAATTTAAAGGTCAAATCCTAATTCCTGACTATTTAAATGTCAGGAATTACTTATGTCACGTGATCTTAATAGCCTTATTGATTGGTAGACTGTAAACCCAAACTTTTATTTATTTAGAATTCACGGCTAAGACAAAATCCACTGATCCTACTGAAAAGTTAGCAGGGTCTTAAAAAGAGAAGGAAGAGGGGTTGGATCTATGCGAGTGAGGGTCCTTCCTTATTTTTTTTTTTTTAATTATAGAATCGGTGATGTAATGTCGTTGTTTATATTAAGACCACATTGGAATGCATTTCGATTTTGTCTCTAACATTTTTTCTTAGTCATGCCACAATTTGATTATCCTAATTTGTAATTTACCTGAATATGACTGAGTTAATTTTTTGAAAGTCAACTTGAGGTAACGACAGCTACCGGTAATACCGAAATACGTTTACACAGGTAAGCTGTTTAGGAATCAATTAGTTGAAAATGTTTTGACCAAAATTTACCATAGCTTGTGTTTTAGGTTGAATAAAAACTATATAAGCTAGTTTCAGAGCTCTTTTTTTTATAAACTGAAAGTAAGTTTGGCAAAGTTAAGCAGGATTATTAATTTGAATTCTAGGAAAGTTTTTCCACACTTTGGATTTCAAAAATCGGTCAAAAGGCTAATGTACTTTGCCAGACTTTTTTACAACTTCTACCCCTATATATATATATATATATATATATATATATATATATATATATATATATATACTATATATATATATATATATATATATATATATATATATATATATATATATATATATATATATATATATATATATATATATTATATATATATATATATATATATATATATTATATATATATATATATATATATATATATATATATATATATATATATATATATACATATATATATATATATATATATATATATATATATATATATATATATATATATATATATATAGGGGTAGAAGTTGTAAAAAAGTCAACTGTATATATGTATATATATATATATATATATATATATATATATATATATATATATATATATATATATATATATAATATATATATATATATATATATATATATATATATATATATATATGTATATATATATATATATATATATATGTATATATATTTATATATATATATATATATATATATATATATATATATATATATATATATATATATATATATATAAATATATATATATATATATATATATATATATATATATATATATATATATATATATATATATATATATAATATATATATATATATATATATATATATATATATATATTATATATATATATATATATATATATATATATATATATATATATATATATATATATATATATATATATATATATATATATATATATAGCATTAGGCAGCATATTATCTAGGGGGGGGGGTTGATAGTGTGATGGAGTTTTATCAACTGCTTTTTCCAAACCATCTGCTTTTTCAGCCATATTTAATGTAAATTTGAAGGCCTAGGGAGGGGGGCAACTGCCCCCCCCCTCCCTAAGCCCATATATATATATATATATATATATATATATATATATATATATATATATATATATATATATATATGTATATATATATATATATATATAATATATATATATATATATATATATATATATATATATATATATATATATATATATATATAATATATATATATATATATATATATATATATATATATATATATATATACATATATATATATATATGTGTATATATATACATATATATATGTACATATATATATATAAATAATAAAAATTATTTAGGTTTTAAGGAATGAGTATGTCAGTTATATATATATTAACTGACAATGCTCATTCATTTGTATTCTTCAGTAAAGTGCAAATTATGGTCTGGCCTTGAGAAGGCATAGGGGTTGTGATTGTTTTCCGCTCGTTTTGAGTATATATATATATATATATATATATATATAATATATATATATATATATATATATATATATATATATATATATATATATATATATATATATATATATATATATATATATATATTATATATATATATATATATATATATATATTTATATATATATATATGTATATATATATATATATATATATATATATATGAAATTGTCATATTTGAACATCCTCCCCAGTCAAAAAGAACTGGACATTATCCCCACTTAAATGACGCTACGCATCTTGATAAACGATAGCAACAGGGAAGAAAATACTGGGACTCTAGTTTTTCAAACTTTCAAGGATGTTTTCGGAAATTAAATTTACAAAAAGACCTTTATGATGATTAGAAGGATTTTTCTGCGGGATGGGGGAAGAGTTTGGAAGCTGCGCAAAAATTTATTCCAGGGGTCAAGGGATCTTGAAGCATATATTGAAAAAAAATTGTTAAATTATATGGAAAATATAGCAGAACATACGAAACATTGTAAAAGTATGACGATTTTGTGCGTAGCATGAGCACAAAGTTCGCCCTTCTGTATTTGTACCCCGGGTGGCAGCGTTTCAAAAACCTCAAAAAGAAATTTTAAAGGATACAATTGCTAAATTTCCTTGTACCCTTCTGATTTATTTCCAAGGGGGTTTTCCCTTATCTCCCCTCCTTGCCTGTATGCTTGTCTCTCATAATTAATAACATGACTTGAAACACATACATTTACTTCCTACCTCAATGTCGTTCTTTTATTTTCATTTGACAATAGATAGATAGATCAGTGTATTTCACCAAAAACAAAGCACCAAAAACAGAATATAAAGCGAAAAAATACCTAATCTAGTGACAAAATAGATTAATTGTATAAACTTTTCCTTCTTTCTAAGCATTTATCTATGTACACACCAACTCGAAATATCATGGTTGAGTGTTTATATTTCAATATTTCACTCATGATTTTCAGAGTCTTGGATAGGGGGCTCCTTGGACAATCATCAACGAAGATCTCCTATCTCTGTCCATTTCAATTTTTTGGTGCTATCAATATCATCAAAATGATAAGAAGTGAACTATATACATTACAGATTCTTATGATAAGAAGCAAAGATCTAAAAGCTATTTAATGTTGATATGCGTCATTGTTTATCTAATCTTAAATAAATTAATATAAAATTTAAATTGAAAGTCTCAGGGAATTTATCTTTTTCAATTTTATTTCACAGTAATTGCCGTTAAGGGTGTTTTTCTTATTTATTAATATTCTGTTAACAAATAAATTATTATTTATTAATATTCTATTAACAAATAAATTATTATTTCATAAGAATAAAAAAGAATACATAAATATTAATCTTATTATCACTTTTTTTTTATTCTGCAAGAATTGTTTCTAAAAAAAGACTGTTTTTGTTCTTTTTGTTTAGTTTGCTAAAATATCTCAGAATAGGTACATATGCATTATTTACGTTTAAGTATGGTGCCAATCAAAATATTCAAAAACAACTATTAATCATCTAATAAAAAAATGTGTTTAATTTAAAAGGAAATACTTAGAAAAGGGGAAAACATAGTGTTTCATTTGGCTTCTGACCGGATCAAATAATCTTCGATATGGTTAGAAGAGTCTAGAAAGCGTGGAAAAGACCGTTAAGACTTCAACACCTTACGTTAAACCTAACATTGGGATGCGAGCTGAAACTCCGTTTACGCAGAAGCAGGATCATTTCTGGTGTGCCAAAAGCAAGACCGTATCCAGGGGGAGGGAGTTAAGGGTTTGTACCCCTCCCCTCTCCGAGAAATGTTTGTTCGACTCGTACAAACGTAACAAAAATACATATAACAAACCTTTGATGTATTTTTTAAAGTTTTTATTCGTAACTCCTTCCAAAAAATCCTGGATACGGTCCTGGCCACAAACATATACAAAAGTATATATTTTGCTCATATATTCTGCTCAAGAAGCAGTTTGATAAAACTCGTGAACGGCATTGAAACTGATCATACTCGCTGCTATTCATTGCTATGTTCGTTACTATGCACCTTAAAAAAAAAAAAAAAAAAAAAATATGTTTGAGCATTAAGCGCAGGTTAGTTTCACGTGAATCGTCAGATTCCCCATCAAAATAAATTACAGCAAGGAATTAGAGAGCACCTAATCAGTCCATTCGCTTTAAAGCCAAAAAAAAAGAAAAAAAAAATCGTTCTAGGGCGACACACGTGGAAAAACTAGTGATTCGCGCGTAAACGTTTTGAAACATATTTTCTATTCTTTAGTTTGTTTTGCGTCATTGTTTGTATAACCTTAAATAAGTTAATATAAAATATAATTTGAAAGTCTCAGGGAGTTTATTGTTTTCATTTGGGTTTTATAGTAATTAATTATAAAAACTTTTTCCATAAAATAAGGTTGTCAAAGAAAAGTAAAGAACTCCATTAAACCAAAAATGAGCAAAAATAAGATCAAATAATCTACCAAGCGTGAAACTACCACAAATCAGCATAGATAAATAAATGAAACCCAAAACGAACAGAAATCAGAGGCAACGCTGTAGTGTTGCCTATAGTAAAGGCCATACGGCTCCAATGTAACCGAGTCAAACTTAAAACGAGCAGAAATTAACAAGAGTAGGACTCAAAACCCCTTTGCTTTCCTAAGGCCAGAACATAATTTGCACTTTACTGAAAAAATATAAATGTTTTTACTTTTAAAACTTTAAAAAATCAAATAATATTAACATCTTGATTACTAAATATCAGTATATGTATATTAAACTGACAATTCACATTCATTGTATTTTTTCAGAATAGGTAACATTCATTACTTATTTCAGAATAGGTAGTAATGCCTTCATATACATTAATTTAAAAAACAATGTTTTTTCCGAGGGAAGTAAAGAACGAAGTTGAAACTTAAAACAAACAAAAATTTTTACTTCACAGCCTATCTAACATACATCAATAAAAGCTTAGGTACAAAAGTAAAGCTTTTAAGGACACCTTTAACAGTAAAGCATTTTTAGATTGTTGTTTTGTTGTTTTTTCGTTTAATTTGGTATCACTTCTACACAATGAGCTCAGTTAAATGATTGACTGTCGTTTTGGATCTGAAAAGAACATTTTATGATTATAGACAAGTTCAAAGTGAAGGAATCTTATTAGTATTAGGCCTACAAATTCACTTTAGAATTTGTATCACAACTTAAAATCCTCCGTTTTATAGAGAGAAATAACTGGATTTCCAAAGTTCATATTACGGTTGATATGTTCTTCATTTTGAGTAATACTAGATGAGACCAAGATGTTACCTGATAAACCAATCCATCATTTTATTTGCTGTGTAATGACTTTAAACTTATTATTTTTATGCCTAAGTTTTTAAGATATTTTAAATTGTATATTGAAAGTTACTGATATCACAGCTCCTGTAGGACTGTGAAAAGCGTTATAGATTAGTTTGTTGTTGTGAGGCTACGTGTTTGCTTTTGACTCCTAAATCAATATTCTTGTTTTTATACTTGGCTTTTGTGTTTTCAGTAAAGCGCTAGTTTTCTGTAATCGTACAAACATAAGGAAATATCACCAGTTGATTTATTTGTATCAGTTTTATTAATATATGTTAGATAGGCTGTGTAGTAATAATTTTTGTTCGTTTTAAGTTTCAACTTCGTTCTTTACTTCCTTCGGAAAAACTTTTTTTTTTAAGTTAATCTATGCACGTTTTTAATCAAAATTTAATCTAGAAACAACACTGCTATGACATTTTCTGCTTACACTGAATAATTTCTGCTCGCTTTAAGTTTTAATGTTGGTCCTTAGTTTCAGTTAAAAACTTATTTTTTTAACATAATTTCTAATCACCTCCAATCTAGGGGAGATAAGACACCTCAACCTTTATTAAAGAGCTGAACTAAGAAGCCGTAAAAGAATTGAAGGAAAAAATAAGTTTAGAGTGGAAAAAAAATCAAACCATTTTGTCATTTCTTTTTGTAAAAAAATTTAAAAAAGAAGAAATAGATATTTAATTCTTTGTTTAAAAATATTAAATTTAGTCACAATTAAGAAAGTAACTTCAGGCGAGTATCTTTGACAAGAAAGGTTAACTGAGCGGACAGGTTTGTATATCGACATGCTTGCGGAAAATTTTGCTGGATCAACTGAAATGTGTCTTTAGGCCTAAGGATTTATTTGACCGGTCCCAAAATAAAAACCCCTCATTACTCAGAAATGAATGGAAACTTCAAAAAAAGATCATTTCTTGTGTAGGTACGATAAGTGGTATTACAAACTAAGTTGTTTTCATTTCAAAAATTTTGGGAAGAATTACCTGAATTTTCCTACAGAACCGTTTTCATTTGGCTTTCTTCCACCTTGGATGCATAATCTTACGTATGAAGAGAAAATTGCTGTGGAATTGTCAAGTAAATAATTTGAATAAGTAAGTATAAAAATAAGCAATCCTTCTTTTAATATACTACTTTGAGTGTTCAAGAACCTCATGTCTACACTTCTCCAACCACTTAGTGGCAAGGGGTTGGGGTCAGGAGTGTAATTTGCTATGGGGAAGAGGGGGCAACTTCCCCTCTCAGACCTCAATTTTCCTAAATACCCCAGTTTGACCCTCCCCTCCCATCTGAAATTCAGTTTCTCCAAAAATGATGTCAAAACTAAGGTAAGCCTGCATAGTTCAAGTTCACTAAACAGGTCAGTTTCCCTTAGTGCAACTTTACCTTTTTTATTACTATACGGCTAGTTTTTCAGTTTTCTCTGTCATTCTCACTTGATTTGGGAAAATTGGCTCCAACCTTGAACCCCCCCACAGGATTTTGACAAAATTACGCCATTCGTTGGGGTATGAATTTAGAGATCTACTCAGAGTGTCGTTGCAAACCATGAACTAGATGATCTCTATTCCCTTTTGTATCAAACTGCTCGACCAAATACCTTCCTGGGACATGCTTTAAAACGAGTGCATCACATTGACAAAAATAGTGAAATTATCTGAAAATGATCTTATTGAAGGGAGAAAACCATGATTGAAAAAAAAAAAAACACCCAGGCAGGAATTGAACGCAAGAAACTCTATTTTGAAGTGGAACGCTTTACCAACTGAAACACGCTTCTAATAATGTGATTTGATATATTAGTGCCTGTACCTTAATTGCGTAGCCTATTAAGGGGTGTTTGAGAAGAAACATACGGGAGGTGTTCTTGCAAACCTCCAGTTATGGGTTTTGGACCATAATTATTACAATGATGATTTCGTTTTATACTTCCAAGCTTTTCTACTTAAGAAGTAACATAAAAAGTATTGTTTTTAGTGCTATATCACAGTTATGGATGGTAGGATTGATAAACATCACCTAGATATAAGCAATAGCTTTCAAATGAGCCATTAAACATCACTCTAAAAAGTACTGGTAGCCCACTAGCCCCAGCTTTTCCACTTAAGACATGGCAATAGGGAGGCCCTAATGACTACTACGAGTACATAATTCGGTTATCAAAAGAATGTATCTCC
Source organism: Artemia sinica (assembly GCA_027921565.1). Lineage (NCBI taxonomy): Eukaryota > Metazoa > Arthropoda > Branchiopoda > Anostraca > Artemiidae > Artemia > Artemia sinica. The sequence continues at coordinate 50,413,045 of CM051264.1, forward strand.
ACTAACGGGTCAATGACACCTAGGGGAACTAAATTTCTGAGAAATTGATTTGCATAATCGAGGGGGATTATTGATCCACGAAAGGGGAATTAAGAAAGAATATGGCTTCTTTGATCATTAGGTCTGAGGGATAAATGGTCTTTAGTGACAGAGATAAATTAATATTCTATTTTTTAAATATGGGTTCTCAGGTCATTAGTCTTAGCGATAAATTAATATTCTATCGAAGCCTTAATAGTGTAGCTAGGAACACCTTAGAGATGAAGAGATTAACGCGGGAATTTTTCCATGGGAATTTCAAATGTGACAGCGCAGGGATGCCAAAACAAAGGAACACGCAGAAATTACGTTTAGGAGATTATTTGGGCGAAACCGTTTGAGACATTTTAGGGGATTATTTGGGCGAAACCGTTTGAGACATTTTAGAAGATGAGTTAGGCGAAACAGTTTGAGACATTTTAGAAGATGATTTTAGAAGATGATTTAGAAGATGATTTGGGGTGAAACTCTGTGGTCGTTATAATACACAATTTCTATTTGAACAGTACTATGAGGTCCCCTACCCAAACACCAAAGGCCCCCCCGAGCCCCAAAAGGCCCCCCGGGCCCAAAAAGGCCCCCCGAGCCCCCAAAGGGCCCCCGGGCCCCAAAAGGCCCCCTGAACCCCCAAAGGGTCCCCGGGCCACCAAATGCCCCCCAATCCCCCAAAGACTCCCGGGCCCCCAAAAGAGCCCCAGGCCCGAAGAGCCCCACTACCCTCCCCCCTCCCCCTCACCCCTGTCTCCTTTGTTGTGGTTTACCTTGTCACTAGTACATTCTCTTGATGTTTCAGAGTTCATTTTAGATTTCTTTCGTTGAAATGCAAGAGTTGGAATATTTCAGTAGTGTTTTGTCGTGATTTACCTTGTCACTGTTACATTCTCTTGATGTCTCAAATATCATTTTGGATCTTTTTCGTTGAAATGCAAGAGTTACTTTATTTCTGTAGTGTTTTGTCGTGGTTTACCTTGTCACTGTTACATTCTCTTGATGTTTCAAAGTTCATTTTAGATTTTTTTCGTTGAAATGTAAGAGTTGGAATATTTCAATAGTGTTTTGTAGTGGTTTACCTTGTCACTGTTACATTCTCTTGATGTTTCAAAGTTCATTTAGGATTTTTTTTCGTTGAAATGCAAGAGTTGGAATATTTCAGTAGTGTTTATTGTGGTTTACCTTGTTACTGTTACATTCTCTTGATGTTTCAAAGTTCATTTTTGATATTTTTCGCTGAAATGCAGGAGTTAGATTATTTCAGTAGTGTTTACCATGTCACTGTTATATTCTCTTGATGTTTCAAAGTTCATTTTGGATTTTTTTGGTTGAAATGTAAGAGTTGGAATATTTCAGTAGTGTTTTGTTGCGGTTTACCTTATCACTGGTACATTCTCTTGATGTTTCACAGTTCATTTTAGATCTTTTTCATTGAATTGCAAGAGTTGGAATATTTTAGTAGTGTTTATAGTGGTTTACCATGTCACTGTTACTTTCTCTTGATGTTTCAAAGTTCATTTTTGGATCTTTTTCGTTGAAATGCAAGAGTTGGAATATTTAAGTAGGGTTTTGTCATGGATTACCATGTCACTGTTACATTCTCTTGATGTTTCAAAGTTCATTTGGATCCTTTTCGTTGAAATGCAAGAGTTGGATTATTTAAGTAGTGTTTTCTCATGGTTTATTATGTCATTGTTACATTCTCTTGCTGTTTCAAAGTTCATTTTGGATTTTTTTGGTTGAAATGCAAGAGTTGGAATATTTCAATAGTGTTTTCTCATGGTTTACCTTGTCACTGCTACATTCTCTTGATGTTTCAAAGTTCATTTTGGATTTCTTTCGTTGAAATGTAAGAGTTGGAATATTTCTGTAGTGTTTATTGTGGTTTACCTAGTCACTGTTACATTCTCATGATGTTTCAAAGTTCATTTTAGATTTTTCATTCCTTGAAATGTAAGAGTAGGAATATTTCAGTAGTGTTTGTTGTGGTTTACCTAGTCACTGTTACATTCTCTTGATTTTTCAAAGTTCATTTTTGATTTTTTTTTTCGTTGAAATGCAAGGGTTAGATTATTTCAGTAGTGTTTTGTAGTGGTTTACCATGTCACTGTTATATGCTCTTGATGTTTCGAAGTTCATTTTGGATTTTTTTAGTTGAAATGTAAGAGTTGGAATATTTCAGTAGTGTTTTGTTGCGGTTTACCTTACCACTGGTACATTCTCTTGATGTTTCACAGTTCATTTTAGATCTTTTTCGTTGAAATGCAAGAGCTGGAATATTTTAGTAGTGTTTATAGTGGTTTTCCATGTCACTGTTACTTTCTCTTGATGTTTCAAAGTTCATTTTTGGATCTTTTTCGTTGAAATGCAAGAGTTAGAATATTTAAGTAGGGTTTTGTCATGGTTTACCATGTCACTGTTACATTCTCTTGATGTTTCAAAGTTCATTTGGATCCTTTTCGTCGAAATGCAAGAGTTAGATTATTTAAGTAGTGTTTTCTCATGGTTTACTATGTCATTGTTACATTCTCTTGCTGTTTCAAAGTTCATTTTGGATTTTTTTGGTTGAAATGTAAGATTTGGAATATTTCAGTAGTGTTTTGTAGTGGTTTACCTTGTCACTGTTACATTCTCTTGATGTTTCAAAGTTCATTTAAGATTTTTTTCGTTGAAATGCAAGAGTTGGAATATTTCAGTAGTGTTTTTTAGTGGTTTACCTTGTCACTGTTACATTCTCTTGATGTTTCAAAGTTCATTTTTGATATTTTTCGTTGAAATGCAAGAGTTAGATTATTTCAGTAGTGTTTTGTCGTGATTTATCTTCTCACTGTTACATTTTCGATATTTCAAAAGTTCATTTTAGATTTTTTGTTGAAATGCAAGAGTTAGATTATTTCAATAGTGTTTTGTCGTGGTTTACCTTGTCACTCTTAAATTCTCTTGATGTTTCAAAGTTCATTTTTGATTTTTTTTTCGTTGAAATGCAAGAGTTAGATTATTTGAAATGCAAGAGTTAGATTATTGTCGTGATTTGACTTGTCACTGTTACATTCTCTTGATCTCTCAAAGTTCATTTAGGATTTTTTTTTCGTTGAAATGCAAGAGTTGGAATATTTCAGTAGTGTTTTGTCATGGTTTACCTTCTCACTGTTACATTCTCTTGATGTTTCAAAGTTCATTTTAGTTTTTTTTTTCGTTGAAATGTAAGAGTTGGATTATTTCAGTACTGTTTCGTCATGGTTTACCTTGTCACAGTTACATTCTTTTGATTTCTCGAAGTTCATTTTGGATTTCTTTCATTGAAATGCAAGAGTTGGAATATTTCAGTAGTGTTTTGTCGTGGTTTACCTTGTCACTGTTACATTCTCTTGATGTTTCAAAGTTCATTTTGGATTTTTTTTTTGTTGAAATGTAAGAGTTGGAATATTTCAGTAGTGTTTTGTTGTGGTTTACCTTGTCACTGGTACATTCTCTTGATGTTTCAAAGTTTATTTTTGATATTTTTCGTTGAAATGCAAGAGTTGGATTATTTCAGTAGTGTTTTTTGTGGTTTACCATGTCACTGTTACATTCTCATGATGTTTCAAAGTTCATTTTGGATCTTTTTCGTTAAAATGCAAGAGTTGGATTATTTCAGTAGTGTTTTCTCATGGTTTACCTTGTCACTGCTACATTCTCTTGATGTTTCAAAGTTTATTTTGGATTTCTTTCGTTGAAATGTAAGAGTTGGAATATTTCAGTAGTGTTTATTGTGGTTTACCTAGTCACTGTTACATTCTCATGATGTTTCAAAGTTCATTTTAGATTTTTCATTCCTTGAAATGTAAGAGTAGGAATATTTCAGTAGTGTTTGTTGTGGTTTACCTAGTCACTGTTACATTCTTTTGATTTTTCAAAGTTCATTTTTGATTTTTTTTCGTTGAAATGCAAGAGTTAGATTATTTCAGTAGTGTTTTGTAGTGGTTTACCATGTCACTGTTATATTCTCTTGATGTTTCAAAGTTCATTTTGGATTTTTTTTGGTTGAAATGTAAGAGTTGGAATATTTCAGTAGTGTTTTGTTGCGGTTTATCTTATCACTAGTACATTCTCTTGATGTTTCACAGTTCATTTTAGATCTTTTTCGTTGAAATGCAAGAGTTGGAATATTTTAGTAGTGTTTATAGTGGTTTACCATGTCACTGTTACTTTCTCTTGATTTTTCCAAGTTCTTTTTTTGATCTTTTTCGTTGAAATGCAAGAGTTGGAATATTTAAGTAGGGTTTTGTCATGGTTTACCATGTCACTGTTACATTCTCTTGATGTTTCAAAGTTCATTTGGATCCTTTTCGTTGAAATGCAAGAGTTGGATTATTTCAGTAGTGTTTTCTCATGGTTTACTATGTCATTGTTACATTCTCTTGATGTTTCAAAGTTCATTTTGGATTTCTTTCGTTGAAATGTAAGACTTGGAATATTTCAGTAGTGTTTGTTGTGGTTTACCATGTCACTGTTACATTCTCTTGATTTTTCAAAGTTCATTTTGGATCATTTTCGTTGAAATGCAAGAGTTGGATTATTTCAGTAGTGTTTTGTCGTGGTTTATCTAGTCACTGTTATATTCTCTTGATTTTTCAAAGTTCATTTTTTGATTTTTTTCATTAAAATGCAAGAGTTGGAATATTTCAGCAGTGTTTTGTTGTGGTTTACCTTGTCACTAGTACACTCTCTTGATGTTTCAAAGTTCATTTTACATCTTTTTCGTTGAAATACAAGAGTTAGATTATTTCAGTAGTGTTTTCTCGTGGTTTACCATATCACTGTTACATTCTCATGATGTTTCAAAGTTCATTTTGAATCTTTTTCGTTGAAATGCAAGAGTTGGAATATTTCAATAGTGTTTTGTCATGGTTTACTATGTCAATGTTACATTCTCTTGATGTTTCAAAGTTCATTTTGGATCTTTTTCCTGGAAATATAAGAGTTGGAATATTTCAGTACTCTTTTCCCGTGGTTTATCTTGTCATGCTTGTCGTGCTTTACCATATTACTGCTATATTCTCATGAATTTCTGAGTTTATTTTGGATTTCTTTCATTGAAATGCAAGAGTTAGATTATTTCAGAAATTATGAAAAAATTGTAAGTAAGTAACAAATCCTTTCTTGAATTTGCCCCCTGTATACACAATACAAACATTTCCTTCAAGAAATTATGACAAAATTCTAAGTATGTAACAAAATCTTTCTTGAATTCGCTGTTTGGATGCACAATACAGAAATTTAATTAAGGAATTTATGAAAAAACTGTAAACAAACTCGTTCTTGAATTCGCTTCCTGGACAGACAATATAGCAATTTCACTCAAGAAATTATGAAAAAATTGTAAGTAAGTAAGTAACAAACTCTTTCTTGAATTCTCCTCTTGGATACACAATACAGACATTTCATTCAAGAAATTATAAAAAATAATTGTAAGTAAGTAACAAAATCTTTCTTGAATTCGCCGTTTGGATGCACAATACAGACATTTAATTCAGGAATTTATGAAAAAAACTGTAAAAAAAGTCGTTCTTGAATTCGCTTCCTGGACAGACAATATAGCAGTTTCCCTCAAGAAATTATGAAAAAATTGTAAGTAAGTATGTACAAACTCTTTCTTGAATTCTCCTCTTGGATACACAATACAGACATTTCATTCAAGAAATTATAAAAAATAATTGTAAGTAAGTAAAAAACTCTTTATTGATTTCATCTCTTGGATACACATTACAGATATTTTGTTCAAGAAATTATGACAAATCGCAAATATGTTTCAAACTCATTATTGTTTTCACCTCTTGGATACACGATGCAGAAATTTCATTCAAGAAATTATGAAAAAATTCTAAGTAAGTAACAATCTCTTTATTGAAGTCCCACTTGGATACAAGATACGGAAATTTCATTCAAGAAATTATAAAAAATAATTGTAAGTAAGTAAAAAACTCTTTATTGATTTCATCTCTTGGATATACAATACAGATATTTCATTCCAGAAATTATGAAAAAATCGCAAGTAAGTAATAAATTCTTTATTGTTTTCACCTCTTGGATACACAATACGGAACTTTCATTCAAGAAATCTCATTCATGAAATCATGAAAAAATTGTAAGTAGGTAACAAACTCTTTCTTGAAGTCAGCTCTTGGATACACAATACAGAAATTTCAATCATGAAATCATGAAAAAATTGTAAGTAAGTAACAAACTCGTTCTTGAATTCACCTCTTGGATGCACAATACAGAAATTTCATTCATGAACTTATGAAAAAAATTGCAAGTTAGTAACAAACTCTTTTTTGAATTCACCTCTTGAATACACAATACGGAAATTTCATTCAAAAAACTATGAAAAAAATGTAAGTAAGTAAGTAACAAACTCTTTCTTGAATTCGCCCCAAGGGGCCTAGTGAGAGAGACATGAAAAAACTAAGTTCATTTTTTTTACTAAAGCAAGTGCTACCATCCATTTCAATTAAGGTGTAGATGGCAGCACAACTGGTTTTTCCTTCACCCGGGCACCTGCAGCTAACCTACAATACCACCCTTTTTTTCAAGTAACTGCATTCACGTTAGGTTCATTTAGGTGCACTTAGCGTGGCGCGCCACACTAAGTGAACCTAAATGAACCTAACGTGAATGCTGTTACTTGAAAAAGGATGGCAGTTGTGCTACCATCTATACCTTAATTGAAATGGATGGTAGCACTTGCTTTAGTAAAAAAAAATGAACCTAGCTTACTGCATGTCTCTCTCACTAGGCCCTCTGGGGCGAATTCAAGAAAGAGTTTGTTACTTACTTACTTACAACTTTTTTTTCATAGTTTCTTGAATTAAATTTCCGTATTGTGTATTCAAGAGGTGAATTCAAAAAAGAGTTTGTTACTAACTTACAATTTTTTTCATAATTTCATGAATGAAATTTCTGTATTTTGCATCCAAGAGGTGAATTAAAGAATGAGTTTGTTACTTACTTACAATTTTTTCATGATTTCATGATTGAAATTTCTGTATTGTGTATCCAAGAGGTGAATTCAAGAAAGAGTTTGTTACCTGCTTACAATTTTTTCATAATTTCTTGAATGAGATTTCTTGAATGAAAGTTCCGTATTGTGTATCCAAGAGGTGAAAACAATAAAGAGTCTATCACTTACTTGCGATTTTTTCCTAGTTTCTTGAATGAAATATCTGTATTGTATATCCAAGAGGTGAAATCAATTAAGAGTTTGTTACTTACTTACAAATATTTTCATAATTTCTTGAATGAAATTTCCGTATTCTGTATCCAAGAGGGGACTTCAATAAAGAGATTGTTACTTACGTAGAATTTTTTCATAAATTCTTGAATGAAATTTCTGCATCGTGTATCCAAGAGGTAAAACAATAATGAGTTTGTTACATATTTGCGATTTTTCATAATTTCTTGAACAAAATATCTGTATTGTGTATCCAAGAGATGAAATCAATAAAGAGTTTGTTACTTACTTACAATTATTTTTTATAATTTCTTGAATGAAATGTCTGTATTGTGTATCCAAGAGGAGAATTCAAGAAAGAGCTTGTTACTTATGTACTTACAATTTTTTCATAATTTCTTGAGTGAAATTGCTATATTGTCTGTCCAGGAAGCGAATTCAAGAAAGAGTTTGTTTACAGTTTTTTCATAAATTCCTGAATTAAATTTCTGTACTGTGCATCCAAATGGCGAATTCAAGAAAGATTTTGTTACTTACTTAGAATTTTGTTGTATAATTTCTTGAATAAAATGTCTGTATTGTGTATCCAGGAGGAGAATTCAAGAAAGAGTTTGTTACTTACTTACTTACAATTTTTTCATAGTTTCTTGAGTGAAATTGCTATATTGTCTGTCCAGGAAGCGAATTCAAGAAAGAGTTTGTTTAGAGTTTTTTCATAAATTCCTGAATTAAATTTCTGTATTGTGCATCCAAACAGCGAATTCAAGAAAGATTTTGTTACATACTTAGAATTTTGTAATAATTTCTTGAATGAAATGTTTGTATTGTGTATCCAGGGGGCGAATTCAAGAAAGAATTTGTTACATACTCACAATTTTTTCGTAATTTCTGAAATAATCTAACTCTTGCATTTCAATGAAAGAAAGCCAAAATAAACTCTGAAAAATCCTGAGAATGTAGCAGTAACATGGTAAAGCACGACAAGAATGACAAGGTAAACCACGGGAAAAGAGTACTGAAATGTTCCAACTCTTTTATTTCCAGGAAAAAGATCCAAAATGAACCTTGAAAAATCAAGAGAATGTAACAGTGACTAGATAAACCACGACAAAACACTACTGAAATAATCCAAATCTTGCATTTCAACGAAAATGATCCAAAATGAACTTTGAAACATCAAGAGAATGTAAAAGTGACATGGTAAACCACAACAAACACTACTGAAATATTCCAACTGTTGCATTTCAACGAAAAAAATTCCAAAAAATAAACTTTGAAACATCAAGAGAATGTAACAGTGACATGGTAAACCATGAGAAAACACTACTGAAATAATCCAACTCTTGCATTTCAACGAAAAGGATCCAAATAAACTTTGAAACATCAAGAGAATGTAACAGTGACATGGTCAAAAATGACAAAACACTACTGAAATATTCCAACTGTTGCATTTCAACGAAAAAAAATCCAAAAATGAACTTTGAAACATCAAGAGAATGTAACAGTGACATGGTAAACCACTAGAAAACACTACTGAAATATTCTAACTCTTGCATTTCAACGAAAAAGATCAAAATAAACTTTGAAACATCAAGAGAATGTAACAGTGACATGGTAAACCACTACAAAACCCTACTGAAATAACCTAACTCTTGTATTCCAACGAAAAAAAAAATCAAAAATGAACTTTGAAAAATCAAGAGAATGTACCAGTGACTAGGTAAACCACAACAAACACTACTGAAATATTACCACTCTTACATTTCAAGGAATGAAAAATCTAAAATGAGCTTTGAAACATCATGAGAATGTAACAGTGACTAGGTAAACCACAATAAACACTACTGAAATATACTAACTCTTACATTTCAACGAAAAATAACCAAAATGAACTTTGAAACATAAAGCGAATGTAGCAGCGACAGGGTAAACCATGAGAAAACACTACTGAAATAATCTAACTCTTGCATTTCAACGAAAAAGATCCAAAATGAACTTTGAAACATCAAGAGAATGTAACAGTGACAAGGTAAACCACGACAAAACACTACTGAAATATTCCAACTCTTACATTTCAATGAAAAAGATTCAAAATGAACTTTGAAACATCATAAGAATGTAACAGTGAAATTGTAAACCACGAGAAAACACTACTAAAATAATCCAACTCTTGCATTTCAACGAAAAATATCTAAAATGAACTTTGAATTATCAAGAGAATGTAACAGTGACATGGTAAACCATGACAAAACACTACTGAAATAATCTAACTCTTGCATTTCAACGAAAAATATCTAAAATGTACTTTGAAACATCAAGAGACTGTAACAGTGAGAAGGTAAACCATGACAAAACACTACTGAAATATTCCAACTCTTGCAATTCAATGAAAGAAATCCAAAATGAACTTTGAAAAATCAAGAGAATGTAACTGTGACAAGGTAAACCATGACAAAACAGTACTGAAATAATCCAACTCTTACATTTCAACGAATAAAAAACTAAAATGAACTTTGAAACATCAAGAGAATGTAACAGTGAGAAGGTAAACCATGACAAAACACTACTGAAATATTCCAACTCTTGCATTTCAACGAAAAAAAAATCCTAAACGAACTTTTAGACATCAAGAGAATGTAACAGTTACAAGGTAAATCACGAGAAAACACTACTGAAATATTCCAACTCTTGCATTTCAACGAAAGAAATCTAAAATGAACTCCGAAATATCAAGAAAATGTAACAGTGATATAATAAACCACGACAAAACACTACTGAAATAATCCAACTCTTACATTTCAACGAAAAAACCCAAAATGAACTTTGAAACATCAAGAGAATGTAAGAGTGACAAGGTAAACCACTATAAAACACTACTGAAATAATCTAACTCTTACATTTCAACAAAAAAATCTAAAATGAACTTTTGAAACATCAAGAGAATGTAAAAGTGACAAGGTAAACCACGACGAAACACTACTGAAATAATCTCACTCTTGCATTTCAACGAAAAATATCAAAAATGAACTTTGAAACATAAAGAGAATGTAACAGTAACAAGGTAAACCACAATAAACACTACTGAAATATTCCAACTCTTGCATTTCAACGAAAAAAAAATCCAAAATGAACTTTGAAACATCAAGAATATGCAACAGTGACAAGGTGAACCACTACAAAACACTACTGAAATATTCCAACTCTTACATTTCAACAGATAAAAATCTAAAATGAACTTTGAAACAGCAAGAGAATGTAACAGTGACTAGGTAAACCACAACAAACACTACTGAAATATTCCAGCTCTTACATTTCAACGAAAGAAATCCAAAATGAACTTTTAAAAATCAAGAGAATGTAATAGTGACAAGGTAAACCACGACAAAACACTATTGAAATATTCCAACTCTTACATTTCAACGAAAAACAAAATCAAAAATGAACTTTGAAACATCAAGAGAATGTAACAGTGACAAGGTAAACCACGACAAAACACTACTGAAATATTCCAACTCTTGCATTTCAACGAAAAAAGATCCAAAATGAACTCTGAAAAATAAAGAAAATGTAACAGTGACATGGTAAACCACGACAAAACACTACTGAAATAATCCAACTCTTACATTTCAATGAAAAAATCCAAAATGAACCTTGAAACATCAAGAAAATGTAAGAGTGACAAGGTAAACCACTATAAAACACTACTGAAATAATCTTACTCTTACATTTCAACAAAAAAAAAATCTAAAATGAACTTTGAAACATCAAGAGAATGTAACAGTGACAAGGTAAACCACGACAAAACACTACTGAAATAAAGTAACTCTTGCATTTCAACAAAAAAAATCAAAAATGAACTTTGAAACATCAAGAGAATGTAACAGTAACAAGGTAAACCAAAACAAACACTACTGAAATATTCCAACACTTGCTTTTCAACGAAAAAAAAATCCAAAATGAACTTTGAAACATCAAGAGAATGTAACAGTGACAAGGTAAACCACAACAAACACTACTAAAATATTCCAACTTCTACATTGCAACAAAAAAAATCCGAAATGAACTTTGAAACATCAAGAGAATGTAACAGTGGCATGGTAAACCACGACAAAACACTACTGAAATAATCCAACTCTTGCATTTCAACAAAGAAATCCAAAATGAACTTTGAAACATCAAGAGAATGTAACAGTGACAAGGTAAACCATGAGAAAACACTACTGAAATAATCCAACTCTTGCATTTCAACGTAAAAAATCAATAGTGAACTTTGAAAAATCAAGAGAATGTAACAGTGACTAGATAAACCATTACAAACACTACTGAAATAATCTAGCTCTTACATTTCAAGGAAAGAAAAATCTAAAATGAACTTTGAAACATCAAGAAAATGTAACAGTGACTAGATAAACCACAACAAACACTACTGAAATATTCCAACTCTTACATTTCAACGAATGAAAAATCTAAAATGAACTTTGAAACATCATGAGAATGTAACAGTGACAAGTTAAACCATGAGGAAACACTACAGAAATAATCCAACTCTTGCATTTCAACGAAAAGGATCCAAAATGAACTTTGAAACATCAAGAGAATGCAACAGTGACAAGGTAAACCACTACAAAACACTACTGAAATATTCCAACTCTTACATTTCAACAAAAAATCTAAAATGAACTTTGAAACAGCAAGAGAATGTAACAGTGACTAGATAAACCACGACAAAACACTACTGAAATATTCCAACTCTTGCATTTCAATGAAAGAAATCCAAAATGAACTTTGAAAAATCAAAAGAATGTAACTGTTACAAGGTAAACCATGACAAAACAGTACTGAAATAATCCAACTCTTACATTTCAACGAAAAAAAAAACTAAAATGAACTTTGAAACATCAAGAGAATATAAAAGTGACAAGGTAAACCACAACAAACACTACTGAAATATTCCAACTCTTACATTTCAATGAAAGAAATCCAAAATGAACTTTGAAAAATCAAGAGAATGTAATAGTGACAAGGTAAACCACGACAAAACACTATTGAAGTATTCCAACTCTTACATTTCAACGAAAAAAATCTAAAATGAACTTTGAAACATCAAGAGAATGTAACAGTGACAAGGTAAACCACGACAAAACACTACTGAAATAATCTAACTTGCATTTCAACGAAAAAAGAATCCAAAATGAACTTTGAAACATCAAGAGAATATAAAAGTGACAAGGTAAACCACAACAAAACACTACTGAAATTTTCTAGCTCTTGCATTTCAACACAAAAGGACCAAAATGAACTTTGAAAAATCAAGAGAATGTAATAGTGACAAGGTAAATCACGACAAAACACTACTGAAATATTCCAACTCTTGCATTTCAACGAAAGAAATCTAAAATGAACTCTGAAACATCAAGAGTATGTACTAGTGACAAGGTAAACCACAACAAAGGAGACAGGGGGAGGGGGAGGGGTGTTGGGGGGTTGTTAGTGGGGCTCTTTGGGGCCCAGGGCCCTTTGGGGCTCGGGAGGTCTTTGAAGGCCCGGAGGGCCTTTGGGGGCTCTGGGGGCATTTGGAGGCCTGGGGGCCCTTTGGGGTTCGGGGGGCCTTTGGGAACATCGGGGGCTCGGGGGCCTTTGGGGGCTCGGGGGGACTTTTGGGGCCCAGGGGGACTTTGGGGGCCCGGGGGGCCCTTTGGTGTTAGGGTAGGGGACCTCACAATACAGTTCAAATGGAACTTGTGTTTTATAACGACCACAGAGTTTCACCCCAAATCATCTTCTAAATCGTCTTCCAAAATCATCTTCTAAAATGTCTCAAACTGTTTCGCCTAAATCATCTTCTAAAATGTCTCAAACGGTTTCGCCCAAATAATCTCCTAAAATGTCCCAAACGGATTCGACCAAATAATGCCCTAAACGTAATTTATGCGTATTCCTTTGTTTTGGCATCCCTGCGCTGTCACATTTGAAATTCCCATGAAAAAATTCCCGCGTTAATCTCTTCATCTCTAAGGTGTTCCTAGCTACACTATTAAGGCTTCGATAGAATATTAATTTATCGCTAAGTCTAATGACCTGAGAAGCCATATTTAAAAAATAGAATATTAATTGATCTCTGTCACTAAAGACCATTTATCCCTCAGACCTAATGATCAAAGAAGCCATATTGCTTCTTGATTCCCCTTTCGTGGATCAATAATTCCCCTCAATTATGCAAATCAATTTCTCAGAAGTTTAGTTCCCCTAGGTGTCTTTGACCCGTTAGTGAAGATGCATTCTTTTGATAACCGAATTATGTACTCGTAGCAGTCATTAGGGCCTCCCTACTCATGGCACCAAAAGTGCCGTTTTTTGGGCTATTTGGCACTTACGGATGGCAAAACTGATTAAAAGGACGTATATATGGGCAATAGCTTTCAAAGCAGAAATTAGACATCTCTCTAAGAAGCTCTGGCAGCCCACTAGCCCCTAGCTTTTCCACTTGAGACATGGCATCGTCAGTGCCATTTTTAGTGCCATTTGGCACTTGCAGGTTGTGGAATTTGTAAAGAAATCATAGATATGAGAATATTCCTTTTATATGAGCTTTAAACATCTGTCTACGATGTTTTTATAGCTCGCTAGCCCCACCCCTTGAGAAATGGCACAGAATGTGCCATTTTTGTGCCATATGATACTTACAGATGGCAAGATTTATGAAAAGAAGGTAGATGTGAGAAACAGCTGTTGAATGAGCCATTAAGCATCTCTCAATGATGTTCTGGTAAACCGCTAGCTCTGAAAAAAAAAGAAAAAAAGCGGGAGACAGGTCAGTGCTACCCATGCAAAAAAGTGGTTTTCCTTGTTGTTCAAGGTTGGAGACTGTATTTACCCCGAACAAGCTTTTCAACTATGCTGATTCCAATGGTACACTTTTCATTTTGATCTGAGGCAATTTTTGAGGGGTTTTAGGTTTTTTTCGAAATCACCATAAATTTCTATTCGCATTAAACTTTTATTTTTAATACGAAAGGAAATAATAGTTACCATTCCTGAATCAGTGTCAGATGGCAATTTTTTCACTAGGCAGTTTCTAAACGCGTTTTAAGTTTTGGTTACTATGGGCTGTTGTTCACTCTTTACTAGGTTGCAGCTACCGCTGCAACTATGATTATTTATGTTTGAGTATGGTGTCAATCAGAGTATTTAAAAACAATTGTTAATTATCTGACTAAAAAATGTGTTCCATTTCAAAGGCAACACTTAAAAAAGGGGGAAAAGGAGATAATTCAATTGGCTTCTGACTGGATCAAATTGTCTTCGAAATGTTTAGAAAAGTCTAGAAAGCGTAGAAAGGTCCGTTAAGAATTCAACACCTTACGTTAAACTTATTATTAGGATACAAGCTGAAACTCAGTTTACGCAGAAGTAGGATCAGTTCTGGTGTGCCAAAAGCAAGACCGTATCCAGGGGGGGGGGAGTTAACAAAATTTGCACTTTACTAAAAAAAAATATAAATGTTTTTACTTTTATAACTTTAATAAATCAAATAATATTAACATTTTGATTACTGAATATTAGTATATGTATATTAAACCGACAATGCACATTCATTTGTATTTTTTCAGTAAAGTGCAAATTTTGTTCTGACCTTAGGAAGGCATAGGGGTTTTGCGCCCAACTTATGTTAATTTCTGCTCGTTTTGAGTTTGACTCGGTTAATTATTGTAAATTCTGTTCGTTTTGGGTTGCATGTATTTATTGATGCTGATTTGTGGTAGTTTCACGCTTGGTAGATTATTTGATTTTATTTTTGCTCATTTTTTGTTTAATGGAGTTCTTTACTTTTCTTTGAAAAACTTATTCTGTGGAAAAAGTTTTCTTAAATTAATTTCTGTTTGTTTTATATTGACATAGTCTTTTCAGGGAAAAAGAAAATAATACTTTAAATCTTTTCGTTTTTTAAGACTTTATAGTTTGGCCTGCTATTTGTATGCTGGAGAAAAATTTTCAGCATCTTTTTAAAAACACACACCCTTTTAAAAATCTGGACACAAATAGTACTGTTTAAATTAGTTTCATACCTCCTCTAGTTGACCTGAACTGGAAAACTTGATACCATTCGCAAAAAAAATCTGTTTACTTTCTTTGATAGCTTGGATACACTTACGCTATTTTGATTTGGTTAAATTTTAAGAGCAGGAATAGGAGGGTGGGCGTGGGAGGGTGGGCGTGGGAGGGTTGGAGTGGAAGGGGGATTAGTTGCCCTCAAATCACTTTCGACTATTAAAAAGGGCATCAGCCCTTTCTATTTTCAATCGAATGAGCCCTTTTCGAAGTTCCCACGACAACTTCTTCGATACGAAAGTAGAGATGACCCTATAACTCCGATCAGTACACCTTATATGGGCATAGAACCACGTGGTTAACGGGGTCAATGACCTCTTTCTCCAGGTGTGTTTTTGGCACGCCCTCAGCGAAGGTCAATGTTGTTATTGTTTCCGAGGCAAAATGCCAAGGTCAATGTTATTGTTGTTTTGAACAGAGTCATATGGGGAACACGTGGTTAATGGGGTCAATGTTGTTGTTGTAAGTGCACACTCGAGGCAGATGTTATGATCCGGAAATAGTATTTGTTAATGTTATTCGAGGCAAATGTTGTTGTCGTTCGAAGCAAAGTTAATGACATTTCCTTCCTGTTTGAGGCAGATGTTATGATCCGGAAATAGTATTTGTTATTGTTATTCGAGCCAGATGTTATGAGGTTCCGAGAAACAGTTAATGACATTTCCTTCCTGTTCGAGGCAGATGTTATGATCCGGAAATAGTATTTGTTATTGTTTCCGAGCCAAATGTTACGAGTTCCCGGGAAACAGCTAGATCCCCCTTCTTAGCCAATCAGCGACTCGGTTACATCCCCCTTCTCAGCCAATCAGAGGGTTTTGTTTACACAACAATTCGACCTAGAGATTTCGTATATAACGGGCATGCAATGCGATTCAATTATCAGAAACTATTGTGACACAATTGATATAACAATGGATAAATTTGATGAGCTTGAGGCCTTGGCAGCCGCAATTTTCAATGTAAGTACATTTTTATTTTCAAATGAATTTTCCTTGGACACCCTCCAGTATATTCAGCTAAAACGCAAATATATTCCTTTACCCTCAACCCACCCCCCTATTGTCTTACAACCCCAAATTCTCGCGAAAAGAAATAGCATTTCGATAAATTCCTTCCCTCTACATTTCCAGCTAAATCCTCCCCCCCAACAAACCATACAATCTTTATACTCAATGAAAATATATTCCTTTACCCTCAACCCCCCCCCCACAACAAACCATACAAACATCATTATAATCAATTGAAAACGTGAATATATTCCTTTACCCTACCCCTCCCCCCCAAATTCTCGCGAAAAGAAATAGCATTTCAATAAATTCCTTCCCTATATATTTCCAGCTAAATCCCCCCCCCAACAAACCATACAATCTTTATACTCAATGTAAATATATTCCTTTACCCTCAACCCCCCCCCCCAAACCATGCAATCTTTATAGTCAATGTAAATATATTCCTTTACCCTCAAAACCTAACCCCCCCCCCCCTATTGTCTTACAACCCCTAATTCTCGCGAAAAGAAATAGCATTTCAATAAATTCCTTCCCTCTATATTTCCAGCTAAATCCCCCCCCCCCCAACAAACCATACAATCTTTATACTCAATGTAAATATATTCCTTTACCCTCAAAACCTACCCCCCCCACAACAAAGCATACAAACATCATTATAATCAATTGAAAACGTGAATATATTCCTTTACCCTACCCCCCCCCCCAAATTCTCGCGAAAAGAAATAGCATTTCAATAAATTCCTTCCCTCTATATTTCCAGCTAAATCCCCCCCCCAACAAACCATACAATCTTTATACTCAATGTAAATATATTCCTTTACCCTCAACCCCCCCCCCCCAAACCATGCAATCTTTATAGTCAATGTAAATATATTCCTTTACCCTCAAAACCTAACCCCCCCCCTATTGTCTTACAACCCCAAATTCTCGCGAAAAGAAATAGCATTTCAATAAATTCCTTCCCTCTATATTTCCAGCTAAATCCCTCCACCATTTTTTTACAATCATATTCTAGCAAAAAGAAATAGCATTTCAATAAATTCCTTCATTCTATATTTCCAGCTAAAAGCGATCACTTACCTTTGTCAATTTTTAATGAAAATGCCGTTCTGTTTTGACATAGCGCGAGGCCTAAAATTAGCAGTCACCCTTTTTCCGGTTTACAAACGCGGCAGGCAAGGGTTTCTCCGTCAAAATTAAAACACTTTGAGGCAATTGTAATAATTTGGCGCAGACGCAATGCACTATTTGGAGAAGAGAAACAGATTATTTTCAAGCTTTCTTTCGATAAAGTTTCTTTTATATTCCCGGGAGGGGGGCGTGAATCCAGGATTTTTTGCTGGGGAGGGGGTTAGCGCTTTTATTAGAAATAGAAAAGATTATTGCTTCTTCATCATTTAGTGATTTTAGCTATAACATTTGAATAAAAGCTAGTAAGATATGCATTTCGCTTGAATAAAACGCATGATTAACTCTATGAGAGGGTAGACTTAATTTTCCTAAATTTAGGGGGAGAGAATATGGGTTTTGTGCTTTCTTAGTGATAAACTAAACAAAATCATGTTTAATAACTTTCTTTCTTTAAAAAGGGAGAAATTATTTTGATTTGATTTTTTCTTCTCTTCTTTAAGGCAAATTATGAAGAATTTGCGGGCACTACATTGATGAGAGCTATGGCTGACGCAAATAGCGAAGAATGCGTGCCCCCTTCTTCCAAGAAAGCGAGGGTCAATAATGCGCCCCCTGCCATGCAATATGATCGCTGGCCAAAACCCCCAAGCTCCACACTGCCTGCCCAAGTGCAGCCTGCCAGAAAGTTAAAAAGAGAGTGGGCGAATAGCTTCAATGCCGAAGCCCCACCTACACAAGCTTTTTCAAGGGGCTCAGAAGCTACCCCGGCTGCACAAGTCACAGCTCCTATACAAGAAATTAACGTCACCAGTCCCTTTGCCCTCCAACATGCACTACCTGGACCTTCAAGAGCTGACCCAGCTGCACAAGAACATAGCGACGCCGCCCCGTCCACCCTCCAACACGCACTACCTGGTCCCTCGGGTGCTCAAGCCCAGACGGTTTATGCAAATGTGAGTATTATTTCCTAACTATCTTATAGAAATATATAAAAACAAAACTTTTATTTTCAACCCAATATAAACTTATCTCAGCGAGATATATCTAAATGTAATTTTTTTGCAAAGAAACCACTCTTTTCTAATCTTTGCTATCGCTTCACATATAGTTTTAGATACCACTGAAACTCAAAATGCTATTTTTTCTAATCTTTACTATTTTCTCTGTTATTATCACATATATTTTAGATACCTTTGAAACTGAATGCTCTTTTTCACGTAATTTGAGAGAGAGATTATCCCATCTGTCACATATTGACGTTCTAATTTACACTGAATATTTCTTCGTGCCAAAGATTTTAGTGAGGGGAAACCGACTTAACGGTTCAATCCTGGAACACTCGCGCGGTGGCTTACAATAATTGTGAGCTAATGAAGATTTCACCGAACCTGTAGAACGGAATTAGAGAGAAACTTGGACTTATGCAGTCTAAGCGAATATTTCAACTTTTTTGGGACATTATGTAAATGGCCGGGGGCCGCGGAGCCCGGAATGCGCCGATGGGTCCGGGGAGTGCTGTGGGGCAAGGTTAGGGAAGCGCCGGAGGGAAGAGCCACGGGTCAGGGAAGCGCCACGGGCTCGAGAAGCATCGCGGGAAGCGATGCGGGTCCCGAGAAGCGCCACAGGGAAGCGCCACGGGCTCGAGAAGCATCGCGGGAAGCGATGCGGGTCCCGAGAAGCGCCACAGGGATGCACCACGAGTCAGGGAAGCGCCGGGGGAAGCGCCACGGGTCAGGGAAGCGCCGGGGGAAGCGCCACGGGTCCAAGAAGCGCCACAGGTCCAAGAAGCGCCACGGGTCAGGGAAGCGCCACAGGGATGTGCCGTGGGCCAGGAAAGCACTACAGGATGCCCCCCCCCCCACAGGGGGAGCACCGCGAAAAAAAAAAAAAAAAAAAAAAAAATCCTATGTCATATCTTAGATAGTCGTTAAGCTATTTTTTCATTTATAGGTTGTCCTGGTCCCCTACTCGCCGTCTAGTGAAGAAGGGGAAGAAGAGGCAGCAGACTTTCAGAACAACTCTATTGAAGTACCTGACAATATTGATGAGTTTTTAGATGATTTTTTTAAAGTAGATAATAGCACAGTTGAACTGGTAGACTTGAGCCAAAATACCTTGCAAATTTTAGACGATTTTACTGGGAACCCTCCTCCCACTGATTACCCACTTCAAACAACTGAAGTGGAACAGAGTCCAGATATTGTTGAACAAGTAGGGGGAGGGGATACATCATTCCCAGACTTTCAGCTGTCCAATACGATTTTAAATAATATAGTTGTTTTCACTGCAACGTTTGGGGATCCTTTTAATACACTTATGGGGGGGGGGGAATTTTGTTTTTGATCCTGTAGAAATAGTGCATGCATATGTAGATAAAATTCGTGCACTACTGGAGAACCAAATTCAATTGTGGGGGGGTAGGGATTCAATTAAGGTGTCTATTGTTTTAAAGGTTTTTTATTTGAATGAGGGGAAAAGTGAGGTTTACTATCATTTTATACATTCCGAGATGCGTGTAATTTATCCAAATTTAGAAAATTTTGAGGGAGTTTTTAGTGAGTGGGTAGGACAAATTATTGCGCATCTCGAGAACTATAATGAAAATGGGAGTGGCTCAGTAGTTTTATTCATTGAAAATTTAAGTGTAAATATTTGTAAATTTAAGAAAGATTTTATTTTAAGAGGGGGGAGTGGACCAAGGGCAGTAGTTTTAAATTATAATCCAGATCTAGAGGGTTGTCAAGGTGTCCAGAAGATCTGTTTTGAAACAGATCAAAAGTGTTTCAAGTATGCTTTCCTCATATCAGCATACGAGCCTCTAGCACGTGACGCTACTAAGACAAATTTAGATCACTGGGCTGTACATGGGAAGGACGGGTCCGATTTCCCAGTTGTAGATTTTTCATGTTTAGAGGGGATATACCCAGTAAAGCTAAAATCCATTGACATGTTTGAAATGGCTAATGCTCATTTAAATATGGGCGTTACTGTGGTACAATACGAAACAGAATTTAAAGATGGGGCTCGTTCTAAAAAGAAGGGGGTGGTATTCCCCGTAAGGGGCCCGTCAGTTGATTTGGTTAAACACTGGGTTTGGTTGCTTTACACGCCACCTAGTCAACCGAATACAATCGGTCATTTTAACCCTATCACTGACATTAGTAGAGTTCTGGGGGAGGGTAAAAAGGGGCGAGGGGTACGTTTCTACTGTCCAACATGCCTCTCTAGATTTTGGACTGAACTAAAGCTCCGAAATCATATGAAGCATTGTAGACGGCATGGGTACCAGACAGTGGAGACGGTTTCAGGGGATAGGGCCATTTTACGTTTTAAAAATTTTCAGAATACTCTTCTCCAATGCAACAAGATATCTTTGGACTGTGAGGCTAAGCTGGTGGAGGTGAATGATCCCCAATATCCAAACCGTATCAAAGAACACCAGGCCATTGCAGTCTCCTATGCCCATGCGCAAAGAGATAATTCTAACACCATGCGGTTGTTAGAAGTAGTAGAAACATTGGATGAGGGCGATGAGTGCATGGTCAAGGCATTGACTAAACTGATTGGCACGGCTAATGGCGCTATTTCTCGTTTGAGAAATACGCATTATCCAATGGTGCTGTCTGCAGAGGATCGTCTCGCGATTAAAAATCAAAAAATATGTTGGGTATGTAAGGGGGAGTTTGTAGAGGAGGATAAGGGGACTAAAGGGAAAAGAGGGGGGAGGGGGAAAGTCAGAGACCATGACCACTTGTGGCAGGAAATATCCTCTGGGGGTAGTAATTTTAGAGGGGTAGCGCATCAATCGTGTAATTTAAACGTTAGCCAACAGTTTTTTATCCCAGTTTTTATTCATAATTCTAACTATGACTTAAAATTTATTTTACCGGCACTGGCACGTATGCACAGGGAGGGAGGGGGAGTAGATAGTCCATGGGTAAATAATTCATTTACCTACAATATTATACCCAAATCGGCCGAGAAGTTATTGCTTCTCGAACTGAAATGGCAGGTAGTGGATAATGAGCGTGCGTGCTGGAATAAAATTAGGTTTTTAGATTCTTTTAGTTTTTCCCCAAATCCCTTAGTCAACTAATTCAAGTGCAGAAAAGCGACAATTTTGATAGCTTTCCCTTGCTTAAACAGCACTTTCCAGACAGTGAAATGTATGACTTATTAACCAGCAAAGGTGTATATGCATATGATTATTACTGTTCTGGCGCTCGCTTAAGCGAGGAGAAACTACCTCCAATTGAAGCTTTTCACAATTCACTAACCAACAGTGAATGCACAGTCGAGGAGTACGAGTTTGCCAAGAAGGTGTGGGCTAAGGGGGATTGTAAAAATGGGTGGGATTATTGTAGACTGTACTTGGCCAGTGACGTTCTAACTCTGTTGGATATAGTCTGTAAGAATACAGACCAGATCTATTCAGAGTTTGGACTAGATATAGGATATTATTTTTCTACACCACATTTAGTAATGGATTTAATTTTAAAACTTAGCAGGGAGGAAATAGGCCTAATCACCGATGTAGACCAACACCTTTTTGTAGAGCGTTCAATGAGGGGAGGGTATGTTTTTCACGGGGACCGCGTCTTATCAACCGATCCGAGCGGACAAAGCACCGGTGTAAAGTCAAATGCAGTGTTCTTGGACATGAACTCGTTGTACCCCTCGGCAATGTCCCACTACTCTTTGCCGTGTGGGAACTATCAATGGCTTGAGAGTCCTTGTGAGTTCCCCGACATTAACACCGTCGAGGACAACGGGCCACAAGGATGGTTCTTTGAAATTGATGGTCACATTCCGCTGGCCCTTCACGACTCAGTCAAAGATTTTGTTTTTCCCTGTATCAATCGACCAGTGACCAGGGACTCGCTGAGCCCCTACAATCGATCATTGGTTGAGGATATGGGGATGCATTGGACCCCCTCTAAACAGAAACTGATTGCTGATTTGGACCCTAAAGAGAATATCGTTGTTCATCATGTGCTTTTGCACTGGATGGTGAACAATGGCTTCAAAATCACCAAAATACATAGGGTCCTGCAGTTCAATCAGAAACCTTATTTGAAAACGTTTATCGATACTTTTGTCGATAAACGTTCTAGGGCAAATTCAAAGGTAGAGAAGGAATTGTACAAGCTCATTCTAAATTCAGCGTTTGGCAAAATGTGTGAAAGCGTACGTAACAGATCTCGCTGCGACGTCGTGACTGACCCTCTAGAGTGTGCAAGAATTATTGCCGACCCCAATTTTACATCATTCACGAGCATAGAGGCCGGCATGGTTCTTCTACACAGGAAAAAGCGAAATGTAGTACTGAACAAGAATATCGCAGGAGGTAGTTCAGTACTAGAAATTTCAAAAAAGCTCATGTTGTCCTTCTTTTACAATGTGTGCAAGGTGCAATGGCCACGGGAGGGGGAGGTTCAAGTTTACTATGGGGATACAGATTCTCTGCTGTTAAAGGTAAATGGGACTGAAGATTTATTGGGTGATTTGCAAAATGGGGTGCACATCAGCTCGCGGATGGATTTCACCAACTGGAATCCATCACTCTACCCCGAGCTGGTGAAACGTCAAGCCCCCAACCAACTATTAAAATTAAAATCAGAGACGGGGAGTGATTTGATATCCAGGGGGGTGTTCCCGGGTCCCAAAGTTTATTGTGTTGAAACACATAGTGGGGATGAAAAGAAGACATGTAAAGGGGTGCCTACACACTTTGTAAAGAGCAATTTTAACATGAGCGTGTACAGAGACTATGTAGAAAGTAGCCTAGTGCCAAGAGCACAAGTGCTTGCAATTCGCTCTCTACAGTATAGAAATTATACTGTGAGAGTAGAAAAAAATGCAATGTCGTGTATATCCGACAAGGTCTATGTGCTCGAGAATGGTGTGAGTGTCCTGCCTCATGGTCACTATCGTATTTCAGACCGAGTTGAATGCGTAGACTATCGTAATCAACTTGGTCTGGATAAACTAATCTAACCCAAGCACTAACCACCACCACTCAACCTTTCATAAATTAACCTAACCAACTAATCTAACCCAAGCACTAACCACCACCGATAACCCGTAGCAGTGACGACAACTATTTTTCCATCGCAGCTCCCGGGGGGTGGGGGACCCTTCCCAAGGCCGGCTCCAGGGGGGGGGGGGGGTGGGGGGCCACCAATCGCTGTAATGTTCAACTGTGCTAGTTCCAAGTGTTGTTTTCAAGTGTTGTACAGAAAAGTGCTGTAGATGGACAAAAGTGTTGTATAGAAAAGTGTTGATGTACAGAAAGGTGTTGTACAGAAAGTGTTGTACAAAAAGTGTTATCATTGTTCATGTTGAACAAATATTTGCTGTAATAAATGCTGCCATGAAATATTGTTTTTGTTGTTCTTGAATAGATAGATCTATGGGAAAATTACTACTTATTCATTGGACACATATGATTTACAGTTAGTCATAGTCTGACTGTTGTCAACAACATGTATCAATTTAAAACGCCCTTCAGATCATTTCTGTGTGGACCCTCAATGTCGGGAAAAACAACACTTTTAGCTAGAATAATTCAAAATTGCGACAAAATGTTTTTGGAAAAACCGAAAAAAATCTACTATTGCTATAGTATTTGGCAAGAGTCCTATGATAAAATAAAAGCTATTGCCACAACCATACCAATACAATTCATACAGGGACTTGATGTTTTCAACATTATTGAACCAAACTCTTGGCTGATTATTGATGATTTGGCTGAATCTATTGAACAATTCTCACAGGAAATGCTACAACTGTTCACCGTTCGCTCTCACCATGAACACATTTCCATAACCCTGGTTCTACACAATCTGTTTCATCAGAGCAAATGTATGTGAACCCTTGCTTTGAATTGCACTATCTATATTATCTATCGAGTCGTTCGTGATTTTAGCTCACTCATAACTCTCAATAAACAGATATACCCCGGCGCCCCTAAATTTCTGTTGTCAGCGTACACTCAGGCGACTAGCAAGCCCTACGGTTACATTTTATTGGATCTTAATCAGAGCACGCCCGAGGATCTTCGTGTAGTCACCGACATTTTCGACAATGAAATTACAGTATATCTTCCAGTGAATAGTAGAAAAGGCTATTAGTCGCCATTATGACACTGAAGAAACTACACGAACAACGGCATCTGTTTTCCGTTCTAGGCACTTCAAAACCTCCGCTTAGGAAGGCTATAATTAAACATGGTGTCGACAATGATTTCATTAATCTAATATCTGAACTTTGTTTAAATTTAACTGAGGGCAATGTTCAACTGCCAGAAGGTGTTAGACAACAGACAAAGCAACATCGTTCCACTGTACGTGCCTTGGCTTGTAAAAACAAGGGAAACAAATTTAAAAGAAAACGGCTCCTTCAAGCAGGCGGTAGCTTTTTCACACTTTTACTGCCAATAATTGCAGGACTTGTAAACAGTTTTCTCTAGAGAATGGCAAAACCCTATAAATTGACTCCAATAGAACTTGTCCTCTCGCCCGTCGAACATTTTGAAGACAATCTGAGTAAATTCATTAAGGATGATAATATTGCCGATGATAAAAAACTGCTTTTACTTCAAGATGAATTGCGACGTATGGACAAACATAGACCTTATCGTGAGAGACCCGCCGTCACCGATCCCTCTAAACAAGAAACATCTCAAGATTCTGCACAATCGAAGGAGAAGGAATTGAATTCGATTGTATTGAAAATTGGAAACCTATTGCCACTGTCCTATCGAGAACAGAGTAAAAGAGTATTATCTTATCTCGTGTTGGAATCTGGTGATCAAGTTCAAGTCGACAGCACAGGGAAACGAATTATAATTTGGGGAAAAAGTTATAATCTAGTTGATTTAATTTGTGATATGGTGACGAATCGTAAAGGACTCTTATCCTTTGACGATAATCTATACACCTTTCTAAGTGTATCAAACTTTCCCAAAAGTCTTATTGGCAATAAGCAAATTCTAAAGAAACTAAGAGAATATAGTCCTCCAACAACACCATTTAAAAAAGAAGAAGATTCAATATTTGAAGATACTAGCACCACTGATTTTACAACACCTGTGGCTGCTAGTCAAAAGCGAAGACGAATTGATTCGTCCTCCAGTGTGCAAAAGGGGAGTGGACATTACACTACGTGTTTACGTTCAAAATGGATGAAGTTTTGAAAGGTGTCTATGAAAATGTTGGTGAAGTGGGAAGTTTAAGTTCTCCCAAAACGCTTTCTAGAGCTGTCTCCGGCACCACATTGAAAAATGCAAAAGAGTATCTAGAAAATGAACCAAGTTACACACTACATCGGGATCATAGACTTCGCAGTAAACAATATCGTCAAACTAAAGCCTTTTCCCTCTGCATATAATGCAAATGGATCTTTTAACTTTAGACGCAGTTCAACGGCGTCACAATACACCCTACAAATATATTCTAGTGGCAATCAGTATTTTTAGTCGCTATGCCTATGCCATTCCGCTGCGATCAAAGAGAGGTGTTGAAGTTGCTCGGGCCATTGAAAGTATTCTTGAACAGGATTCCTATAGAAAAATTCAATCAGATCGTGGCAGTGAATTTGTTAACCCACATGTGCAAAATGTTCTTTTGAAATATAATACGACACTCTATCATAGTCACAGTCCGATAAAGGCTGCATTGGCCGAACGATTAATAAGAACGATTCGTCTATTAATTTCAAGATATTGTACACTGGAAAATACATCAGCTTTTATTCACGATTTAGATAAAATCATGCAGATATACAACCATCGACCACATCGATCTCTGTCCAACTCTAGCCCTCGGAATGTTCACTACAGTGAGAATACATTTGATGCTTTTCTAAAGCAATACTCCAATGGCAATGAGAATAAAAAGAAGAAGAAATTCGATGTTGGTGATACTGTTCGAATTAATAGAACCACCAATATTTTTGAAAAGGGGAATTATTTATGGAGCACCGAACTTTTTAAAGTGTCCGAAATCCTAGACACCATACCCATAACTTATCGACTGCGAGATACCAAAGATGATGAGATTCTCGGTGGTTTTTATGAATATGAACTGCAAAAAGTTAGAAACACTAGTGAAATTTATCAAATTGAAAAGATATTAAAGAGTCGTACTCGTAGGGGCAAGAAACAGTTGCTTGTTCGCTGGCTAGGATACAACTCGGATTTTGATTCTTGGGTCAGTGCTGAAGATATTAACAATGCCCAATGATTTCTATGTGACTTTCATGTCCAATGTTTCTGATCCTCTCTACAATGACTTGAATAAAACAAGTGATTTTTGGACAAAACTCCCCCACCATCAAATTCGACGGAAAGTATGAAGTGGCTCTTGTCGACTGTATTCTCAAAAATACCTATGACATCCTGAGAAAGATCGTAGATATGAAATAAAAATCAGACCGTATGATTGGCCACCACCACCAGGTGATCAAGAACAAATTCAAAAAATCAATTGGTTGGATTATCCATATATTGAATTACCCTACGAGGAACTCACCTGTATGAATGATTTATGTCGTACTATTAATAAAAGAATTTCCGCTCGTAAAAAGGGAGCTTTTCATTTCAACTATTCAAAGGAGGAGGGCAAGATCTACATTAGTTCACCTATTGCCAGTGAAAAGATTATTCTCAATGATAACCTAAGGGATGTTCTTGGCTTTAAGCTCAATATAATCAATGGTAAAAGTGCCGGAAACACTAATTTCATTTTTGCTGACTACCCGCCTGCCTTCTCCACAGACACTTGAATATTTCTCTATGCTTCATTTGTGGAAACATCTCGGGTTGGTAATTCAAATGTCCCCCTCCTACGAGTTCTTGAACGAAAAACCAATCAAGAACATATTCATCACTACAATATAAAGCATCTTCAGTATATTCCCGTAAACACTTCCTATTTGGAACTCTGTCAGTTAACATTAAGAACTGAATTGGGTGATCCAATAGCAATTTCAAAAGGTTTGGCTGTGATTACATGTCATTTTCGACCCATCGTTCAACAGCAAGATGTCTAATAGAAAAGTGGTATTCACTTGTCCTGATATTGACTGCTATGTTAATACTCTTGGCCCAAGACAACAGGGCAATGGAATGGACTATTACAAGGGTCGCTCGTCAATGTCTGGCTATGGTCTTGGTAGCTGGTTTGCTAAGCTGTTTCGCTCTTCACTACCACTGGCTAGAAAATATCTTGTACCGGCTGCGACAGATTTTGCATCCTCTACACTATATGATTGGAGCTCTGGCAAGGATTTTAAAAAAAGTGCTTCGGAAAATCTTAGGTCCAGTGCGCGAACCCTTGGCGAGAAATTAAAACAGAATGGTAAAGGTTTAAAAAGGTTAAGAAACAATGCATCACTCATCAGTCTCTACTCAGGACGGAAACGAAAGACATCCCTTTTGTCAAAGAAAAGAAGGAAAAAGCCGATACGTAGTGTAACCAGAAGCCCCAGGAAGAAAATTGTTAGATCGAAACTTGATTTCTTCTCTTAAGATGTCCTACCTACCACATAAGGATTCTCAACCTTCAATCACCGCCTCATTGAATCTATTCAATGCCGAAAATGTTGATGTGAGTGTCAAGCATGGATACTATGAACAATTTTATCCACTACAACCCCTCTCCGATAATATCCACTTTCAAATTTATTCCAATGAAGACTACTTTATGGATTTATCGTCCACATTTATAGATTTACAAATGAAGGTCCGGAAATCCGATAATACAATGCCAGTTCGAGCTGATGGGATATCCTATGAAAATTGTATACTACATAATTTATTTCGTCAAATTAGCGTCTACATCAATGGCACGCTGGTGAGCACAAGCAACAATCTCTCAAACTATGCTAGCTATATCCAATTCATGCTGATGACACCCAAGTCATACAAGGAATTGAGAGGTGCCTCCAATGGATATGAATATATTACTAATACTGATAGTACAGATGCACTTAAAAATGCTACAACTAGTGAATTACATCTAGTTGGAAAAATATATCATGAAATATTTAATATACCCCAATGGCTACCACCCAATGTTAAAGTGGATATAAAATTGACGCTTGCACCATCCAATTTCATATTGAGAAAGGAACTTGCCGCCAATCCCGATGTAAGCCTCTCCCTCACCTCAGCAATACTTCATGTACGCAAACAGCAGGTTATGAGTTCTGTTGCTTTGGCCGTGGAAAAATTGAGAGCCAATGGAAATAATATTAAACTACTTGTTCCTCACACAATCACCAATCAGCGTCATATTGCAATGGGGTCACGCACCTTCACCGATTCATCCTTTATCAATGGTGAAATCCCCTCGAAATTGGCTTTGGCATTTGTAAAGAGCTCCAGTGCAATAGGATCATGGACTGAATGCCCACATAAATTCGAGATGTTTGGACTTTCATCTCTTGTGTGCAAAGTAAACGGCATCCCACTCTACAATCTATCTTTTGATAAATCTTATAGAACATTGTATGAGTTGACCATGCAAACCCTAGATCATGATTCGCAACTATTTGAAAATGGTATAACCGAAGATATGTTTGCTAAAACACATGGTATCATTGTATTGGATTTGTCTGGCACACAGGATATGAGTATAGTACGTACGGGGACTGTGCGTTTAGAGTGTACATTTGCCAACCCATTGGCTGAGAGTATTGCCCTAATCTCACTAAATCAATATGAAACCTATTGGGAAATCACTCCCGAAGGCAGTGTTCTACTAGACTTGGCGCCATGAACACCAGTCAAATAATCAGTGTATTTGATATGGACCCCTACATGTCCCAGTACAAATCCTATTGTCTACCCTCAGACTATCTTGGAAAAATTCAAAGTGCGAACAATACCTTGATTATTGTTAATAGCAGTCCATCGACTGTGCTGACGGGTCATTGGCTGTGCATCTTTCAAACAGTGAAGAATATCGAATTTTTTGATCCTCTTGGCCTACCCTATACATTCTACACGCCTCACATCAGCAACTATATTGAGAGCAGTAATAAAACTATTATTCAAAATCGAAAAAGGGTGCAGGATCTAACGACTAAAAGCTGTGGCTTCCATGCGCTACTATATTTTGTGTTCCGATGTCGTGGCTATACTTACAAGCAGTTTCTCCATATTTATGGTGACAATCCACGTCTGAACGACTTTCTAGTGGAAAATATACTTACAAGTGTATTTAATATTGATTTCAGTGCCCTAAGAGTAAAGTGCTTAAAAAATGTTTGTGAATTTGTTTATTAATAAAATGTATATATACAACAATGTCTTTAAATCTTCACTTTTAGATTTCTTCATCGGTGTATAGGTAACTGTCGTGAACCACTAATGCTGGTAAATCATTTGGATTCACTGTATATTGATCTTGATTGACTGCAAAGTCAGGGTCACATTTTCTGCAGTACAATGTAACTTCACTCTTGTCATATCTCTTTGTA
Source organism: Artemia sinica (assembly GCA_027921565.1). Lineage (NCBI taxonomy): Eukaryota > Metazoa > Arthropoda > Branchiopoda > Anostraca > Artemiidae > Artemia > Artemia sinica. The sequence continues at coordinate 50,443,024 of CM051264.1, forward strand.
TAGTCAATGATACTATTTGCGTTCATATTATGAAATTCACGAGTTTCAATCTGTCTATTTGAAGCAATATCACATACAGTTTTTTCAAGTGGTGAATCACATTCGGTAACTGCCAAATAAAAATCGCTTGGTTTATAGTCATAGTAGGCAGTGTCGTCACAGCGATGACGTAGAAACCAGATTGTCTTGTTACCCCAACAGTTGAATCGTAGACCAGATTCCTCTTCCCAGAATAATTTAAATCCACGACGATACCAATCTCGTAGAAATAAACTAAAATCACGTTTAGGATTCTTTCCAATCATAGCGGGGTAAGTATTCTCCCACTGATCACATTTATCATTGTGACAATTGGAGCATAGGTGCCCGCTAGGGTGTGAGTCACACACCTCCTCAAGACATGAATTACATCCTTTAATTTGTACTGCATAGCCTCTATGTAATTTGCAAGGATTACATAATTTACACTTTTCATTATAGTCATCAATAATTGTACAATTCTCACATTGAGTCCAACTGCCAAGAGTGTACATGCACAATGGGCATATATAGAACATTTTGGTTTCCGATGTCAACTATCTCACAGCTAAAACGAAACTGATCCTCTTCGCGCCATAAATTCAAAGTGTAGGAAAGGGGAGAGGAGTAACTCTGTGACGTTGCCTCTTTCGAAGGAGGAGCCATCTACATTGGCAATGAAAGTATATCCACGATATCATTCTGACGTGTCGTGATCAAGATATCAATAAATTGAGTATAAGCATTTGAATCACATTTTAAAAGTTTCATACAATAGTCCAATGGGGATTATTCCAAATGGCTAGAAAATCATCATCCAAAATCAAATGTTTTTCCATAAGAACTACATGATTCTCTCTTTCTCAAATTTATTCATTTTTCAATCCTTTCACTCTGACTGCCAACTCTAGACTGAAAAGAAAGTTGGCTCGGAAACAACAACAACATTGACCTTGGCATTTTGCCTCGGAAACAATAACAACATTGACATTCGCTGAGAGCGTGCCAAAAACACACCTGGAGAAAGAGGTCATTGACCCCATTAACCACGTGGTTCTATGCCCATATAAGGTGTACTGATCGGAGTTATAGGGTCATCTCTACTTACGAAGTGCCCTGGTCTAAGCAAAAACAACAACAAAAAATAATACATTATACCAACTCTGATCTTTACTATAAAAATGTCAAGCTTTCCAATTATTTTCGACTATTAAAAAGGGCACTAGGCTTTCGATTTCCAATCGAATGAGCCCTTATGGAAACGACAACGCTTTCTATAAGCACCTTATATGCCCCCAGGGCATAAATTACAACCCTTACCCTAAGATCTCTTAGGGTGGTTGTCATCCTCTAAGACCGAATTTCCAGAACTTTCAACTTCGGTAAACAACATGGCTATCTCAAAACTTTGATTGGATGTGTTTGGGGAAATGGTGGGCGTGAGCATTCCCAGTTTAAAATACATCTGATTTTATTAATAACATTTTCTTAGCTAGGTTTCTTAACCTTTCGTGGATGTATGTTGAATGAAACTCATGATTTTGGGATGTCTTGTTTGCTATTTTGGTCTTTTCAGAGCTAGATTTCATAACCTTTCGAAGGTGTATGTCTGGTTTTATTAATAATATTTGATTTTCTAATCAAGTTGGGTTTTAATTTTCAGAAATAAGAACATCTATGTTTAAAATAATCTGATTTTATTAATAATATTTGATTTCTTTTAATAATTGGCTACATTATTGCATATTTTTTAAATAAAGTTAGGTTTTAGTTTTCAGAAATATGAACTTTCCCGGTTTAAAATACATCTGATTTTATTAATAACATTTCCTTAGCTAGGTTTCTTAACCTTTCGTGGATGTATGTTGAATGAAACTCATGATTCTGGGATGTCTTGTTTGCTATTTTGGTCTTTTCAGAGCTAGATTTCATAACCTTTCGAAGGTGTATGTCTGGTTTTATTAATAATATTTGATTTTCTAATCAAGTTGGGTTTTAATTTTCAGAAATAAGAACATCCATGTTTAAAATACATCTGATTTTATTAATAATATTTGATTTCTTTGAATAATTGGGTACATTATTGCATATTTTTTTAATAAAGTTGGGATTTTAGTTTTCAGATATATGAACATCACAATTTAAAATGCATCTGATTTTATTAATAACATTTTCTTAGCTAGGTTCCTTGACTTTTCATAGATGTGTGTTGCATGAAACTCATGACTTGGGATGTCTAGTTTGCTATTTTGGACTTTTCTGAGCTAGATTTCATAACCTTTCATAGGTGTATGTCAGGTTTTATTAATAATATTTGATTTTCTAATAAAGTTGGGTTTTAATTTTCAGAAATAAGAACATCCATGTTTAAAATACATCGGATTTTATTAATAATATTTGATTTCTTCTAATAATTTGGTACATTTTTGCATATTTTTTAAATAAAGTTGGGTTTTGCTAGGTTTCTTAACGTTTCGTAGATGGATGTTGGATGAAACTCATGATTTGGGATGTCTAGTTTGCTATTTTGGACTTTTCTGAGCTAGATTGCCTAACCTTTCGTAGGTGTATGTCTGGTTTTATTAATAATATTTGATTTTCTAATCAAGTTGGGTTTTCATTTTCAAACATTTACTTAAATAGATTTCTTAACCTTTCGTAGGTGTATGTCAGGTTTTATTAATAATATTTGATTTTCTGATCAAGTTGGGTTTTAATTTTCAGAAATAAGAACATCAATGTTAAAAATACATCTGATTTTATTAATAATATTTGATTTCCTTATAATAGTAATGATACATTTTTGAATGTTTTTTTTAATAAAGTTGGGTTCTAGTTTTCAGAAATATGAACATCCCAATTTATAATACATCTGATTTTATTTATAACATTTGATTTCCTTTTAATAACTGGGCACATTTTTACATATTTTTCTAATAAAGTTGGGTTTTAATTTTCAGAAATAAGAACATCCATGTTTAAAATACATCTGATTTTATTAATAATATTTGTTTTCATTTAATAATTGGGTACATTTTTACATATTTTTAAAAAATAAAGTTGCGTTTTAGTTTTCTGAAATATGAACATCCCAGTTTAAAATACATCTGATTTTGTTAATAACATTTTCTTAGCTAGGTTTCTTAACCATTTGTAGGTGTATGTCTGGTTTTATTAATAATATTTGATTTTCTAATAAAGTTGGGTTTTGATTTTCAGAAATAAGAACATCCATGTTTAAAATTTATCTGATTTTATTAATAATATTCGATTTCATTTAATAATTGGGTACATTTTTGAATATTTTTTAATAAGGTGGGGTTTTAGTTTCGAGAAGTATGAGCACCCCAGTTTAAAATACATACGATTTTATTAACAACATTTTCTTAGCTTGGTTTCTTAACCTTTCGTAGATGGATGTTGCATGAAACCCATGATTTGAGTTGTCTAGTTTGCTATTTTGGACTTTTCTGAGCTAGATTTCCTAACCTTTCGTAGGTGTATGACTGGTTTTATTAATAATATTTGATTTTCTATTCAAGTTTAGTTTTAATTTTTAGAAACAAGAACATCCATGTTTAAAATACATCTGATTTTATTAATAATATTTGTTTTCTTTTAATAATTGGGATACATTTTTACATATTTTTAAAAAATAAAGTTGAGTTTTAGTTTTCAGAAATATGAACGTCCCAGTTTAAAATACATCTGATTTTATTAATAACATTTTCTTAGCTATGTTTCTTAACCATTCGTAGGTGTATGCCTGGTTTTATTAATAATATTTGATTTCCAATTAATATTTGGGTACATTTTTGCACATTTTTTTTAATAAAGTTGGCTTTTAATTTTCAGAAAAAAGAACATCCAATGTTTAAAAATTTTTACGGTTTAAAATTTCCAAATTTTTAAAATGGTTGTTCTTATTTCTGAAAATTAAAACCCAACTTTTATAGAAAAATATGCAAAAATGTACCCAATTATTAAAAGGAAATCAAATATTATTAATAAAATACGATTTTATTTTAAACATGGATGTTCTTATTTCTGAAAAATAAAACCCAACTTGATTAGAAAATCAAACATTATTAATAAAACCAGATATACATCTATGAAAGGTTAGGAATTCTAGCTCAGAAAAGTCAAAAATAGCAAACTAGACTCCCCAAATCATGAGTTTCATGCAACATAGACCTACGAAAGGTTAAGAAACCTAGCTAAGAAAATGTTATTAATAAAATCAGATGTATTTTAAACTGTGATGTTCATATTTCTAAAACTAAAACCCAACTTTATTAAAAAAATATGCAGTAATTTACCCAATTATTAAAGGTAATCAAATATTATTAATAACATCAGATGTATTTTAAACATTGGATGTTCTTATTTCTGAAAATTAAAACCCAACTTCATTAGAAAATCAAATATTATTAATAAAACCAGATATACACCTACGAATGGTTAAGAAACCTAGCTAAGAAAATGTTATTAATAAAATCAGATATATTTTAAACTGGGATGATTATATTTCTGAAAACTAAAACCCAACTTTATTAAAAAATATGCAAAAAAAGACTCAATTATTAAAAGAAAACAAATATTATTAATGAAATCAGATGTATTTTAAACACGGGATGTTCTTATTTCTGAAAATTAAAACCCAACTTCATTAGAAAATTAAATATTATTAATAAAACCAGATATACACCTACGAATGGTTAGGATATCTAGCTCAGAAAGGTCCAAAATAGCAAACTAGACATCCCAAATCATGAGTTTCATGCAACATCCATATACGAATGGTTAAGAAACCTATTTTAAACTGGGATGTTCATATTTCTGAAAACCAAAACCCAACTTTATTTAAAAAAAATATGCAAAAATTTACCCAATTATTAAAGGTAATCAAATATTATTAATAAAATCAGATAAATTTTAAACATGGATGTTCTTATTTCTGAAAATTAAAACCCAACTTTATTAGAAAATCAAATATTATTAATAAACCCAGACATACACCTACGAATGGTTAAGAAACCTAGCTATGAAAATGTTATTAATAAAATCAGATGTATTTTAAACTGGGATGTTCATATTTCAGAAAACTAAAACCCAACTTTATTAAAAAGAAATATGTAAAAATATACCCACTTATTAAAAGAACTTAAATATTGTTAATACAATAAGATGTATTTTAAACATGGATGTTCTTATTTCTGAAAATTAAAACCCAACTTTATTAGAAAAATATGTAAAAATGTACCCAATTATTAAAAGGAAATCAAATATTATTAATAAAATCAGATGTATTTTAAACTGGGATGTTCATATTTCTGAAAACTAGAACCCCACTCTATTAAAAAAATATGCAAAAATGTATCCCAATTATTAAAAGGAAATCAAATATTATTAATAAAATCAGATGTATTTTAAACATGGATGTTCATTTCTTAAAATTGAAACCCAACTTGATTAGAAAATCAAATATTATTAATAAAACCTGACATACACCTACGAAATGTTAAGAAATATAGCTAAGAAAATGTTTGAAAATTAAAACCCAACTTGATAAGAAAATCAAATATTATTAATAAAACCAGACATACACCTACGAAAGGTTATGAAATCTAGCTCAGAAAAGTCCAAAATAGAAATCTAGCTCAGAAAAGTCCAAAATAGCAAACTAGACATCCCAAATCATGAGTTTCATGAAACATCCTTCTACAAAAGGTTAAAAAACCTAACAAAACCCAACTTTATTAAAAAATATGCAAAAATGTACCCAATTATTAAAAGAAATTGAGTATTATTAATAAAATCAGATATATTTTAAACATGGATGTTCTTATTTCTGAAAATTAAAACCAAACTTTATTAGAAAATCAAATGTTATTAATAAAACCAGACATACACCTATGAAAGGTTATGAAATCTAGCTCAGAAAAGTCCAAAATAGCAAACTAGACATCCGAAGTCATGAGTTTCATGCAACACACATCTATGAAAGATCAAGAAACCTAGCTAAGAAAATGTTATTAATAAAATCAGATGTATTTTAAACTGTGATGTTCATATTTCCGAAAACTAAAACCCAACTTTATTAAAAAAATATTCAGTAATTTACCCAATTATTAAAAGAAATCAAATATTATTAATAAGATCAGATTTATTTTAAACATGGATGTTCTTATTTCTGAAAATTAAAACCCAACTTGATTAGAAAATCAAATATTTTTAATAAAACCAGGCATACACCTACGAAAGGTTAGGAAATCTAGCTCAGAAAAGTCCAAAATAGCAAACTAGACATCCCAAATCATGAGTTTCATGCAACATACATCTACGAAAGGTTAAGAAACCTAGCTAATAAAAAGTTATTAATAAAATCAGATGTATTTTAAACCGGGAATGTTCATATTTCTAAATACTAAAACCAACTTTATTAAAAAAAAAAATATGCACAAATGTATCCAATTATTAAAGGTAATCAAATATTATTAATAGAATCAGAAGTATTTTAAACATGGATGTTCTTATTTCTGAAAATTAAAACCCGACTTGATTAGAAAATCATATATTATTAATAAAACCAGACATGCACTTACGAAAGGTTATGAAATCTAGCTCTGAAAAGTCCAAAATAGCAAACTAGACATCCCAAATCATGAGTTTTATGCAACATAAATCTACGAAAGGTTAAGAAACATAGCTAAGAAAATGTTATTAATAAAATCAGATGTATTTTAAACTTGGATGTTCATATTTCTGAAAACTAAAACCCAATATTTAAAAAATATGCAAAAATGTACCCATTTATTAAAAGGAATAAAATATTATTAATAAAATCAGATGTATTTTGAACATTGGATGTTCTTATTTCTGAAAATTAAAACCCGACTTGATTAGAAAATCAAATATTATTAATAAAACCAGACATGCACCTATGAAAGGTATGGAATTCTAGCTCAGAAAAGTAAAAAATAGCAAACTAGACTCCCCAAATCATGAGTTTCATACAACAAAGACCTACGAAAGGTTAAGAAACCTAGCTAAGAAAATGTTATTAATAAAATCAGATGTATTTTAAACTTGGATGTTCATATTTCTGAAAACTAAAACCTAATATTTAAAAAACATGCAAAAATGTACCCATTTATTAAAAGAAATAAAATATTAATAATAAAATCAGATGTATTTTAAACATTGGATGTTCTTATTTCTGAAAATTAAAACCCAACTTTATTAGAAAATCAAATATTATTAATAAAACCAGACATACACCTACGAATGGTTAAGAAACCTAGCTAAGAAAATGTTATTAATAAAATCAGATATATTCTAAATTGGGATGATTATATTTCTGAAAACTAAAACCCAACTTTATTTAAAAAATATGCAAAAAATAGACTCAATTATTAAAAGAAAACAAATATTATTAATAAAATCAGATGTATTTTAAACATGGATGTTCTTATTTCTGAAAATTAAAACCCAACTTGATTAGAAAATCAAATATTATTAATAAAACCAGACATACACCTACGAAAGGTTAGGATATCTAGCTCAGAAAGGTCCAAAATAGCAAACTAGACATCCCAAATCCTGAGTTTCATGCAACATCCATCTAAGAATGGTTAAGAAACCTATTTTAAACTCGAATTTTCATATTTCTGAAAACCAAAACCCAACTTTATTAAAAAAATATGCAAAAATTTACCCAATTATTAAAGGTATTCAAATATTATTAATAAAATCAGATAAATTTTAAACATGGATGTTCTTATTTCTGAAGACAAAAACCCAACTTTATTAGAAAATCAAATATTATTAATAAAACCAGAAATAAACCTACGAATGGTTAAGAAACCTAGCTATGAAAATGTTATTAATAAAATCAGATGTATTTTAAACTGGGATGTTCATATTTCTGAAAACTAGAACCCCACTCTATTAAAAAAAATATGCAAAAATGTATCCCAATTATTAAAAGGAAATCAAATATTATTAATAAAATCAGATGTATTTTAAACCGGGATGTTCATATTTCTAAAAACTAAAACCAACTTTATTAAAAAAATATACACAAATGTATCCAATTATTAAAGGTAATCAAATATTATTAATAGAATCAGAAGTATTTTAAACATTGGATGTTCTTATTTCTGAAAATTAAAACCCGACTTGATTAGAAAATCATATATTATTAATAAAACCAGACATGCACTTACGAAACGTTATGAAATCTAGCTCTGAAAAGTCCAAAATAGCAAACTAGACATCCCAAATCATGAGTTTTATGCAACATAAATCTACGAAAGGTTAAGAAACCTAGCTAAGAAAATGTTATTAATAAAATCAGATGTATTTTAAACTTGGATGTTCATATTTCTGAAAACTAAAACCCAATATTTAAAAAACATGCAAAAATGTACCCATTTATTAAAAGAAATAAAATATTATTAATAAAATCAGATGTATTTTAAACATTGGATGTTCTTATTTCTGAAAATTAAAACCCAACTTTATTAGAAAATCAAATATTATTAATAAAACCAGAAATACACCTATGAAAGGTATGGAATTCTAGCTCAGAAAAGTCCAAAATAGCAAACTAGACTCCCCAAATCATGAGTTTCATGCAACAAAGACCTACAAAAGGTTAAGAAACCTAGCTAAGAAAATGTTATTAATAAAATCAGATGTATTTTAAACTTGGATGTTCATATTTCTGAAAACTAAAACCCAATATTTAAAAAACATGCAAAAATGTACCCATTTATTAAAAGAAATAAAATATTATTAATAAAATCAGATGTATTTTAAACATTGGATGTTCTTATTTCTGAAAATTAAAACCCAACTTTATTAGAAAATCAAATATTATTAATAAAACCAGACATACACCTACGAATGGTTAAGAAACCTAGCTAAGAAAATGTTATTAATAAAATCAGATATATTTTAAATTGGGATGATTATATTTCTGAAAACTAAAACCCAACTTTATTTAAAAAATATGCAAAAAATAGACTCAATTATTAAAAGAAATCAAATATTATTAATAAAATCAGATATATTTTAAACATGGATGTTCTTATTTCTGAAAATTAAAACCCAACTTTATTAGAAAATCAAATATTATTAATAAAACAAGACATACACCTACGAAAGGTTAGGATATCTAGCTCAGAAAGGTCCAAAATAGCAAACTAGACATCCTAAATCATGAGTTTCATGCAACATCCATCTAAGAATGGTTAAGAAACCTATTTTAAACTCGGATTTTCATATTTCTGAAAACCAAAACCCAACTTTATTAAAAAAATATGCAAAAATTTACCCAATTATTAAAGGTATTCAAATATTATTAATAAAATCAGATGTATTTTAAACATGGATGTTCTTATTTCTGAAAATTAAAACCCAACTTTATTAGAAAATCAAATATTATTAATAAAACCAGAAATACACCTACGAATGGTTAAGAAACCTAGCTATGAGAATGTTATTAATAAAATCAGATGTATTTTAAACTGGGATGTTCATATTTCAGAAAACTAAAACCCAACTTTATTAAAAAGAAATATGTAAAAATGTACCCACTTATTAAAAGAACTTAAATATTATTAATACAATAAGATGTATTTTAAACATGGATGTTCTTATTTCTGAAACTTAAAACCCAACTTTTTTAGAAAAATATGTAAAAATGTACCCAATTATTAAAAGGAAATCAAATATTATTAATAAAATCAGATTATTTTAAACTGGGATGTTCATATTTCTGAAAACTAGAACCCAACTCTATTAAAAAAATATGCAAAAATGTACCCAATTATTAAAAGGAAATCAAATATTATTAATAAAATCAGATGTATTTTAAACATGGATGTTCTTATTTCTGAAAATTAAAACCCAACTTTATTAGAAAATCAAATATTATTAATAAAACCTGACATACACCTACGAAAGGTTAAGAAATATAGCTAAGAAAATGTTTGAAAATTAAAACCCAACTTGATTAGAAAATCAAATATTATTAATAAAACCAGACATACACCTACGAAAGGTTAGGAAATCTAGCTCAGAAATGTCCAAAATAGCAAACTAGACATCCCAAATCATGAGTTTCATGAAACATCCATCTACAAAAGGTTAAGAAACCTAACAAAACCCAACTTTATTAAAAAAATATGCAAAAATGTACCCAATTATTAAAAGAAATCAAGTATTATTAATAAAATCAGATATATTTTAAACATGGATGTTCTTATTTCTGAAAATTAAAACCAATCTTTATTAGAAAATCAAATATTATTAAAAGGAAATCAAATATTATTAATAAAATCAGATGTATTTTAAACATGGATGTTCTTATTTCTGAAAATTAAAACCCAACTTGATTAGAAAATCAAATATTATTAATAAAACCAGACATACACCTATAAAGGTTATGAAATCTAGCTCAGAAAAGTACAAAATAGCAAACTAGACATCCCAAGTCATGAGTTTCATGCAACACACATCTATGAAAGGTCAAGAAACCTAGCTAAGAAAATGTTATTAATAAAATCAGATGTATTTTAAACTGTGATGTTCATATTTCTAAAACTAAAACCCAACTTTATTAAAAAAATATGCAGTAATTTACCCAACTATTAAAAGAAATCAAATATTATTAATAAAATCGGATGTATTTTAAACATGGATGTTCTTATTTCTGAAAATTAAAACCCAACTTGATTAGAAAATCAAATATTATTAATAAAACCAGACATACACCTACGAAAGGTTAGTAAATCTAGCTCAGAAAAGTCCAAAATAGCAAACTAGACATCCCAAATCATGAGTTTCATGCAACATACATCTACGAAAGGTTAAGAAACCTAGCTAAGAAAATGTTATTAATAAAATCAGATGTATTTTAAACCGGGAATGTTCATATTTCTGAAAACTAAAACCAACTTTATTAAAAAAAAATGCACAAATGTATCCAATTATTAAAGGTAATCAAATATTATTAACAGAATCAGATGTATTTTAAACATGGATGTTCTTATTTCTGAAAATTAAAACCCGACTTGATTAGAAAATCATATATTATTAATAAAACCAGACATGCACTTACGAAAGGTTATGAAATCTAGCTCTGAAAAGTCCAAAATAGCAAACTAGACATCCCAAATCATGAGTTTTATGCAACATAAATCTACGAAAGGTTAAGAAACCTAGCTAAGAAAATGTTACTAATAAAATCAGATGTATTTTAAACTGGGAATGTTCATATTTCTGAAAACTAAAACCAACTTTATTAAAAAAAATGCAAAAATTTATCCCAATTATTAAAGGTAATCAAATATAATTAATAAAATGAGATGTATTTTAAACATGGATGTTCTTATTTCTGAAAATTAAAACCCAACTTGATTAGAAAGTCAAATATTATTAATAAAACCAGTCATACACTTACAAAAGGTTATGAAATCTCCCTCTGAAAGGTCCAAAATAGCAAACTAGACATCCCAAATCATAAGTTTCACGCAAAATACATCTACGAAAGGTTAAGAAACCTAGCTAAGAAAATGTAATTAATAAAATCAGATGTATTTTAAACTGGGAATGTTCATATTTCTGAAAACTAAAACCCAACTTTTTTTTAAAAATATGCAATAATGTACCCAATTATTAAAAGCAATCAAATATTATTAATAAAACCAGACAAACACCTACGAAAGGTTAGGAAATCTAGCTCTGAAAGGTCCAAAATAGCAAACTAGACATCCCAAATTATGAGTTTCATGCAACATACATCTACGAAAGGTTAAGAAACCGAGCTAAAAAAAATGTTATTAATAAAATCAGACGTATTTGAAACTGGGAATGTTCATATTTCTGAAAACTAAAACCAAACTTTATTTTTAAAATATGCAAAATGTACCCAATTATTAAAGGTAATAGATTTAATGTCGTTGGTAAAAGCCTGGACGAGATTTAATGTCCTTGGTAAAAGTTTGGACGAGATTTAATGGCCTTGGTAAAAGTCTAGACGAGATTTAATGTCCTTGGTAAAAGTCTGGACAAGATTTAATGTCCTTGGTAAAAGCCTCAAATTATATCTTGGATTGGTCCGGGATGATTTGAAAAACAACCAGAGGTTTTTAAAAATAGAGAGTAATTATATTTATTTTAAGTTTTAAAATTGTTCCCTGCTTTAGCTGAAAAACCTTTTCTGTTTGTTAATTTCTGTGTCTCAAGCGCGCAAAAAAATATTAAAAAAATGGGGGGGGCCGTAAGTTGGGGGAGGGAGGGGGGGTTCAAGGTTGGGGTAGGGGACCTTACAGCACTTCAAATGCTACTTGTGTATTATACAGAACACTGTCGAAACCACCCAAATAAAAATTAGTATCTATCTCTTAATAGAGTTAGCATTCCCTGAGATGCCTTACCTTTTTCGTTTCTACTTCTTCCAAATTTATCATGTCTCATGGAGAAATTGTGTCAATCAGATATCTTGTCCCGTCTGTATTTCCAACTCTCTGATATGAATGTTCCAATGTTGAAATTTCCTTATCTGATGATGTCTCCTTGTTATCCCAATATTTCTAGCTCTGTGATTGACAGCTGTCTTCTTTTCCTTATCTGATGCTGTCACCTGATCTTGTACCGGTTGTATTCACTGAGCGGGTTGCGTCACCCTCGAAAGTAGGTCAATGATCTTGTACTACTCGCGGTATTCAATACCCATATATGGACTCCCCTCTGTATTCAATAGACCCCTCCTACTAAAATCTTTTCATCGTTTGACGTCGGAAGTTAAAAATTGTTGCCGTCTGCATCGTCAAAGATTCCGTTTCCAGGTTCCAGCTTCAGTTCCAGGTTCCCGCTTCAATTTAAAGTTCCCGCTCCAGATTCCGGTTTTTGAGAAAAATTGAAGAACGTCAAAGGACAATTTACGAAAGTAAGTCATGCATTTTAAGTTACCGCTTAAAGTTACCCGTTTACCGCTCAGACCTTCCTTTCCCAGCATCCTCTGAACCCGTTAACAACACCTGGTCCCTCGGTCGACCGCAGTCCACCCCTCCACCAGCCTCATCTCTCTCGACACAACGCCTAACTACGTCTGTGCCTAATAAATTATCAGTTATCTGGCCCCTCGGTCAACCGTATTTTGTCTCTTCACCAGCCTCATCTCCCTCGACACTGAACCTCTCTACATCAGTGCCTTAAAATAAACTCTTAGTTTCTCGTCATACTTTTTGTCCTAAGATTTCTGCTTAAATTCCTAATATGACCCCTACATCCTATACTAAAAAAAATATACCTCTTCCCCTGGTCACGTTTTACGTCAGGCCAGTTCTGACGGAGTCCTTCATTCTGTCCTGTCCAACAAAATTCAGCATCTGCGGTTGCTGAAAAAAATTCCTGCTTTTCTTCACCAATCGCGTTTTCAATAGTTTTAAAACGCTACGCTTCATAATCAGAATCATAATCATTATGGTATAATAATAAATATCTCTCAATATTTAGTCTCGAGCCTTCAATAAAACAATCCAGGCTTTTACTATCAGAAAAACCTAATAATCCGCCATACCCAGATCGATATTCGTCCGGGTGAGAAACTTTTGGTAGTTCAAAATTGTCTTGAGCAACCAGTAATAACAAATAAACAAATATCGGAGGAATCAAGAATTGTAGAATCGGAGTTAGAGAATCGTGGGCATAGGAGAATCGATTCAACATCATCTGAATACCAGCTTCCAGTGGAGACTCCAGTAGTAACTTCAGAAATAATGGAGGATAGCTCCGTTTCTAGCGTACAACAGGAGGTTCAAATGGAGCCTATTCTAGTTAGTGTAGAAGTAGATAAAAGGGAAATAGAGGTTTAAGTAGGCTCGAGTGGAGAATCAAGTAGTCAGGAGAAGCAATAGGAAAACAAGAAATAAACCTCCAGGTTATTATAGAGAGTATTGAAGCAATTATAGAGATAAGTAGAGTAAGATGATTATAGAAATTAGTATGTTATTGCAGTATAAACGTTGTTGGGAATTGATGTGAAGTCAAAATGAGGATGCAGCTAGTTTTTATGCTGAATAACTGGACAGGAGAAATTCTTTCTTTGAAATAGGAAAATAGAAAGATAAAAATGACAAGCGAAAGCTGTGTGACAACTTTTCTCAAATGATGTATTTACTTGCTTTTAATATCTTATAAATAGTAAAAGAGCCGAATAATTTGTGAAAAAAAAAGAATTAAAGCTTTGGTAAAAGGAAAGTAAATGAAAATCTCATTGTGTTTCTGTTGAAGATTATCATTTTTGTTTAAGTGTTCTGTTCAAACTTAAGTTTTTTTAAAAAAAAAAGATATTCTGACGATGTGCAAATTTTTCTATTAGGTGCAGCTATGCGAATTTTATGCGAACTTAGCATGACAATATAAAGTGAAATGAAAGTGCCAATTGGAAAAATATTTTCTTGTGTTTTGTTGATTCAGTTTTAGTGTCAGTATTTTATTTTATGTTCTTGTTAGGTGTACCTTTGTTTGAGGATAGAAAATCGTTTTTTTTTTTTTTTTTTTTTTTTTTTTAAAGGGTTTGAAAACCCCGGGGAAAATCTGTAAACTTTAGTGAAAGTAGGTTTTCTGGGTTAAAACCTTTAGTTAAATTCTAAGGATCTGTCAAAGTCCATTTCCTAGATAAAGCCCATTTCCTTGATAACTTTATTAATTATGAATATTTATTATATTCCTAGAAGTTGTCAGGCTAAAAGGAAAGTACTGTCGAATGTCCTGATAGTAGATTAGGTCTTTTGAATTCTAAGGGGCCCCCGTACCAAACAGGTTTTTAGTATGTTAACTTATACTTTGAGGACTTTATGTTCCATCCTGTTTTATTTGCGGCCTACAGGTCATGACACAATTTCAAAGTTCACTGCCTTTTTGGTGATAAGCCCAAAAAACCAGCACGTCTTGTTTCATTGTTATACAATTATTTTTGTATATATTTAGACTCCATATTTGATTCTCCATCAGTTTCGAATCGTTTATACTTGAGATAGCATTTTTGTAATTACATAGAAAAATGGATAATTCTATGCAATTTTTGGTGAGTAAAAATATTCTCATTATTAAAAAGAAATTGTCATTAAGTTAAGGAAGAAATTCTTTCCTTACACTAGAACTAAGGGATACTTATACACTTAGAAGCCTGTTGTTTTTTTAGGAGCTGAAAAAAACCTCTAATTCTCTTATAGGTTGAAATTTACGGTGTGATTTTTTATCGGGATCAATAGGTCTTTTAGATGTTTTTTTGAAAAAAAAAAGTGCTCAGCTTTCGATCGGTAAATTGGGATTAGAATAAAATGTTGATTCTTTTAATGTATTAATTGTTACAAGACCCTTTTCTTAGGGGTGTTTTTGAAAATACTTCCAGGCCAGTCTGCAAAAAAAAAAAAAAAAAAAAAAAAACATTAAGTTAAGGAAGAAATTCTTTCCTTATTCTTTCCTTGTGGTTACCTCTTATAAAAATATATTAATTGTTACAAAAGCTTCCTTTTTATCAAGATCAGTGGCTTTTTTTTCTAGGAATGTTTTTGAAAATACTTCCAGGCCAGTCTGCATTTACGGTGTGATTTTTTTTATCAAGATCAGTGGCTTTTTTAGGGATGTTTTTGAAAAAAGTGCTTAGCTTTCGATCGGTAAATTGGGATTAGAATAAAATGTTGATTCTTTTAATGTATTAATTGTTACAAAAGCTTCCTTTTTATTACAGTGTGGAGCAGTTTATTAAAGGCCTTCCATTATTACAGGAGGGGGGGGGGAGGAGCAGTTTATAAAAGGTCCTCCATCCCACTATCAAAACCCCTGATTTTGAAATCAAGATGTCTAACATAAACTGAATTATTTTCCAAAAACCCAAAATGCATTTTTGCTACATGCTAAATTTTTTTTTTTTTTTAAAGGAAGAAGAGACTTGCAATAATCCTCCTTCTGAGAAAAAAGCAAAATATGGCGAACCTTCATTAATACAGACTACAAGGGCATCTGTTATCAAATTCGCTAGAAAAGTTACACACGATCATGCATCAAGCACTCAACTTATAGTGACAGAACCCTCTGACTCCCGCGTTGGCTCCATGGCAAACCCCCCTCAAGTATTACAAAGGAGTTCAGATATAGAAGTCCAATCAGAATTTGTAAGTATATACATATTTTTTTTTTCTATCCCTATTTTCAAAAAATAAGACAAAATTTTCTCAGACGCATAGCTTTTTAAAAACTTAAAATTTGTTTTTAAGCTATTTAATTTTCTTTCATTAACCAAATTAGCGATATATAAAGGAGTGCTTATCATGCGTTTCTATAACGAAAAAAAAAAAACCTTACCTCGTAACTTATAACTAAGATGCATTCTAATGCAATATTCCTTTTAGACAAAAAAACTAACTATTTGAAAAAAACGAAAAGCGAAAACAATTGCTACCATACAGTTAACGCGCACTTTTAGACTGGTATTTTTGTCCCTAATGCATTTGAATACATCCGCTATACTTATCAGATCTACCACTGCTTTTAATCCGACTTGAATTCTAAGTAGGGTCGCATGCAAATTGGACTTTAAATAGCAAGATGTATATCTTCAATAAGCAATTTACACAGGGAAAAAGGTTTTTTGACAATTTCCAAAATATGTCATCGCAGCAATGTTAAGAAACATTATTTGGATGAAGCTGTTTTTGGCCATTTCATTGAAACACTTAGGTGTTTTCAAGAAAAGAATTTGAGACTATTCTATTTGAACAGTGTTGTGAAATCCGATACCCCTCCAACTCGGAAAGGGTATCGATCCTCCTACCTCGAAGGAAGCCCCCCCGGTTCCCAAGGGTTCTCCCTGGGAGGGGTTGGGGGGGGGGCTCTAAAAAGGGGCCATTCAACATTTTAATTGTTGATATGGACGGAGAAAAAAGTTCTTCTCTCTTACAAGTATTTATTTAGCCCAGGTCGAAAAAATCCATTGGCAAAAGACAGAGGAAAATACGGATTATTGAGAAAGTAACAACAACACCACCAAGCTCCGACATATGGAGTTCGTTTCCTTTAACTGAAGCCGAGGAGCAACTGCTCGTACAACATACTGCATCAGTCGAACAATGGTCAAGTTTCATCGACAGTTATAATGAAGAGGCTCAAAGAATCGAATTGGACTCATATTTTGCGTTTTTATTTAAAAAAAAAAAAATTTGGAATAAAACCATTAATTTTTTCTATCATTCTCTTGTTCGAACTTACCCTTCTAATAAGAATAGGACTACATTTTCCCGACAAAAAAATATTTTTTTTTTAACATGTTCAGTTGACATTATGAAAGACATAAGGCAATGTAACTTTTTGTCTTCTTTTAATTGTTCAGGTGGTGGGACAATGACTATGAGAAATTGACAAAATTTTATTAACTATAAAAAAAAAATAATGATTATTTTACATAAAAAATAAAAAAACTTTTTTTTCTACAGATTAAAAATATAGCACCCCCAGCGGCAGCACCATTGAGTGATGATGCAAGTATATTTACAGAACCAATTCTGTCACCACCAGCAGAGTTCAGGGATGAACCTACACTGGTTCTAGAGAATATGGAGTGGCATGAGGGATTCCTTAATGATGTTTTTGGGGAAACGGCCAGCCTGGAGGACTTAACTTGTGATATTGACATGGTTGAGGACCCAGAGTGGGCAGATAGTTTCATGCGCGAATATTTAGATGATGCTACAAGTAAATCTGAACTGGGTCCTCATAATGAAATTCCATCAGAGGACAATACAGGCTGGCTTGACCAATTGTCCCCAAACACCTTAGAATATGTACTAGGGGACCTCATGTCACAACCCTCCAATGTGATTGAACAAACAGGGTCAGGACATCAAAACAGTACTACGTCCCCGGAATTGCCTGATTTTTATCTGTTAGAATCTGCTCTAAGCCATTTGCAAACGTACAGGGTAGATTTTAGCCTTCCCGAGGAAAACGCTGGCATTATTTTAACTGACCCCGTGAAAAATCTCCATAGCTATATCGACAGAATTCGAGCACTTATTGATATTCAGATCCAGAAATGGGGAGGTCAGGGGGGAATTAAAGCATCAGTGAACCAAAAAGTTTTTTTACAAAAGGGGACATCTGGGGACATTTTTTATTTTCATTTTTCGACGGGGAACCAGACTTTTTACCCAGGTCTAAACGATTTTGAAGACAACTTTTTCAACTGGGTAAATAAACTAATTTCAACTTTGGATACATTTAGCGAGAGAGGGAGTGGGTCCACCATTTTATACATTGAACGAATGGATCTGAATCTCAGTAGATTTAAAAAAAACTTTATTTTAAGGGGAGGGCGAGGTAAAAGAATAAAATGCCACCCAGATTTGTCGGCTACCAAAGGAGTTCAGAGTTTGTATTTTGACACTGGACTTCAATGCTTCAAATATGCGTTTTTAGCAGCGGCCCATAAGACATTAAAAGATGAATCATCAATGAAAAATCTTGACAAACTTGCTCGCAACGGTGGAAAAAATTTCCCTAAAGTAAATTTTGATTGTTTAGAGGGAAAATATCCGGTGTCCTTTAAAGAAATAAGCATATTCGAGAAAGCAAATGAAAATCTTGGGGTGGGGGTAGTTGTTCTCCAGTACGACACTGAATTTGTAGATGGGGGGAAAAAACCGAATAAAAAAGGGGTTTTGTACTCAGTGAGGACACCGAGGGTGGAAAATGTTAAAAATTTTGTATGGGTTATTTACCAGCCTCCCAAAGATGTAAATTCTTATGGTCATTTTTTCCCCGTTACGGCGATAAGTCGACTCCTATGTCAAGGCAAAAAATTTGGGGAACGTTTCTATTGTCCCATGTGCCTCTCCTCATTTAGATCTGAGCGAACTTTTTCAGATCACATGGGGCATTGCAAAATTCACGGAAATCAAAGAATAGAAATGCCGGCAGAAGGCAAAGACATTTTACAATTTAAAAATTTTCAAAATTCTCTTCTGCAATCTGATAAAGTGTCTTTAGACTGTGAAACAAGACTGGTTGAGGTATCAGACCCATCAAGGCCAAATATAGTCAAGGAACACAAACTAGTTGCGTGTTCCTATGCGCACGCCCGTCGCGATGCCAACAATAAAATGCTATTGGAAGAGTTTTTTTTTAACTATGGACGAGGAGGGCAGTATGGAAAAGCTATTGGTTTCTTTAATAAAAACGGCAAACAGGGCAATTTCACGATTACGTCATACTAATTATCCGATGACATTGTCGGATAAAGAGCAACTGGCGTTGGAAAAGGGAACAATTTGCTGGGTGTGTAGGGGTGCCCTTGCCCCAAAAGACGCGGTGCAGGACCACGATCACCTTATTGACCCCAATTCAACGGGAAAAAGTAACTTTCGGGGGTGGGCTCACAATTCGTGTAATTTAAAAATTAAACAACAACTTTTTCTACCGGTTTTTATACATAACTCTAACTACGATCTGAAGTTTGTGCTACCTGCATTGGCACATCTTCAAAGAAATCGAACAGTGGATGATGATGATGCATGGGTGATAGACAGCTTTACGTACAAAATCATACCTAAGTCATCGGAAAAGTTGCTTGTTTTGGAATTTATGTGGAAATTTGTTGAAGCCGGTGTTGAGTACACGAATAAAATTCGCTTTTTAGATTCCTACAGTTTTTTTCCCAAATCATTGAGCGAATTAATTCAAGTGCAGAAAAACGATGACGGCAGCAATGCTTTCCCCCTTCTCAAGCAACAATTTCCAAATGATTTATATGATTTGTTAACGGTCAAGGGCATCTATCCTTATGACTTTTATTGTTCCATGTCGAGATTCGCCGAGGAGACTATTCCTCCAATTGAATCGTTTTACGACAGTCTTCACGATCGTAGTTGCACCCCCGAGGAATACAGTTTTGCTAAAAAAGTTTGGGCAGCGGGAGGGTGTAAAAATGGATTTGACTACTGCAAGCTGTATTTGTCGAGTGACGTGTTAACTTTGTTAGACATTATGTGTAAAAATACGGATAAAATCTATGAGGAGTTTAATCTTGATTTGGGCTATTATTTTTCTTCGCCTCATCTAGTGATGGACCTCATCCTGAAAATTAGTGGGGAAAAAATCGGGCTAATCACTGACATTGATCAGCATCTGTTCATCGAGAGGTCAATGAGGGGGGGTTTTGTTTTTCACGGAGACCGTATCTTGGAAACTGATCCTACGGGGGAGAAGACGGGGACAAAATCAAATGCAGTTTTCCTCGATATGAATTCTCTCTACCCCTCGGCCATGTCCCATTATGCACTACCTTGCGGCGACTATAAATGGCTCAATGACCCTCAAGCTCCCCATTTCCCCAACATTGACAGTGGTGTTGAGGAGAATGGACCGGTTGGATGGTTTTTTGAAATTGATGGAGAGATACCAGTCGAGCTTCACGATTCAGTAAAGGATTTTGTTTTCCCGTGTATCAATAGACCTGTGACTAAGGACTCTTTGAGTCCTCGCAATAGGCGTTTAGTCGAGGTGGACGGATTGCATTGGGCGCCTTCAAAACAAAAACTTATTGCTGACCTTCTGCCGAAAAAAAACATAGTTGTACATCATGTAGCGTTAAAATGGATGTGTAACAATGGTTTCAACGTCACAAAGGTTCACCGAGCACTCGAGTTTAGTCAAAAGCCTTATTTGAAAACGTTTGTTGACACTTTTGTCAGCAAACGTTCTGCAGCAAAGTCGAAAGCTGAAAAAGAAATTTATAAACTCATTTTGAATTCAGCTTTCGGCAAAATGTGTGAGAGTGTTCGTAATAGGAATCGTTGCGACGTTGTGACCGATCCAGAACAATGTGCTCGAATTATTGCCGATCCCAATTACACTTCCTTTACAATCATTGGCCCGGACATGGTACTTTTGAATAGGAAAAAAAGACGCATTGTCCTGAATAAAAATATTGCAGCAGGCAGTGCTATCTTGGAGATCTCAAAAAAGCTCATGTTGGAATTCTACTACAATGTGGCTAGGGTACAGTGGCCGGAAAAGGGGCAAGTAGAGGTCTGCTACGGTGACACGGATTCTCTACTGCTCAAAGTAAAAACATCAAATCTAATTGATGATTTGGCGCACGGTGAAATTATCAGCTCACGGATGGACTACACCAATTGGAGTGTTGGTCTTTACCCTGAGCTAGTAAAACGTCGGGCGCCCAATCAACTTTTATTTTTAAAATCTGAAACGGGTAGCGACTTGATTTCCCGTGGTATGTTTGTAGGTCCGAAGGTGTACTTTATACAGACACACGACGAGGAAATCAAGAAACGTTGCAAAGGAGTACCCACGCGCTATGTGGACAAGAATTTCAATATGGACATTTATAGGAATTGTATTACTGAAAATGCAATTCCACGAGCCAAATTGTTGGCAATTCGTTCATTGAAGTACAAGAACTATACTGTAAATGTAGAGAAAATAGCCATGAGTACCATTTCCGACAAGGTCTATGTTTGTCAAGATGGTGTGACCACCCTCCCCCTTGGTCACTATTTAACTTCAGACCGGATCGAATGTATTGCCCACCGTGAAAGTCTCGGTTTAAATAAAGTCCTGTAACTAATTTCCTAAAAACCTTTGGGGGGGGGCCTCGCGGCCCGGGGGGGGGGCCTCGCGGCCCGGGGGGGGGGGCGGCCGCCGCCAGCGCGGGAGGCGCACCGACACCAAAGTTATCTTTTTTTGGACTTAGAGCAGATTTTTTTTTTCAAGTGCCATCTCTAATTTAATATTTTTTTTCTCTATATAAAAAAAAAAAAAATGTTTTTTCTCTCTGTACCCATGTAAATGTTGTTGTTGTTGTATTTTATTATTATAAATAAATTAAAAAAAAAATTTATTTTTTCAAGTGCTCTCTCTCTAATTTAATGTTTTTTTTTTCTGTAAAAAAAAAGTGTTTTTTATCTGTGTGTACCTATGTAAATGTTGTTGTTGTTGTTGTTGTATTTTTTTATTATGAATAAATTTAAAAAAAAGTGTATTTTTTCAATGTATTGTTACTTTTTTATCTGCATATAATAAAAGAAAAAAAATATGATTCTTTGTCTTTTGTCTTTGTCTTCTGGAAGAACAGAGTAGTAGGGAAAAAAAAAATTATTTAGTCATTAGACAATTAGGGTCTACAGTTAGTTGTTCTCCAGGTGAACTGTTGAAAGGAACATGTATCAATTTAAAACACCATTCAGATCGTTTCTGTGTGGGCCCTCAATGTCGGGCAAAACAACACTCTTAACTAAAATAATTAAAAATTGTGATAAAATGTTTGCGGAAAAGCCGAAAAAAATCTACTATTGCTATAGTATTTGGCAGGAGTCATACAATAAAATAAAAGCAATTGCTGCCATGGGATCGATGCAGATACAGTTCATACAGGGACTTGATGTTTTCAACATTATTGAACCAAACTCTTGGCTGATCATTGACGATCTGGCTGAATCCATTGAACAATGGTCCCAGCAAATGTTGCAATTGTTCACTGTTCGCTCTCATCATGAACAGATTTCCGTTACTCTGGTTCTACACAATCTCTTTCATCAGAGCAAATGTATGCGAACACTTGCTTTGAACTGTACCTACTATATCATCTACAGAGTTGTTCGTGATTCTAGCTCGCTAATAACCCTCAATAAACAAATCTATCCAGGTGCCCCTAAATTTCTGCTCTCGGCATACAATCAGGCAACTAATAAACCCCACGGTTATATCCTGCTGGATCTTAATCAAAATACACCCGAGGATCTGCGTGTTGTCACAGATATTTTCGAGAATGAAATTACTGTATATCTCCCGGTGAACACTAAAAAGACCTATTAGTCGCTATCATGACACTGAAGAAACTACATGAAAATAGACACTTGTTTTCAGTTCTAAGCACTTCAAAACCTCAGCTTAGAAAAGCAATACTCAAACATGGTATTGACAATGATTTCATTAATCTAATATCTGAACTTTGTTTAAATTTGACCGAGGGTAATGTTCAACTACCAGAAGTAGTTAAGCAACAGGCAAAGCAACATCGTTCCATTGTACGTACATTGGCCTCTAAAAAGAAAGGAAAGAAGTTTAAAAGGAAACGACTTCTTCAAGCGGGCGGTAGCTTTTTCACACTTTTACTGCCAATAATTGCAGGACTTGTAAACAGTTTTCTCTAGTGAGAATGGCAAAACCCTATAAATTGACTCCAATAGAACTCGCTCTCTCACCCGTCGAACACTTTGAGGACAATCTGAGTAAATTCCTCGACAATGAAACTATTGATGATGATAAAAAACTGATTTTACTTCAAGATGCACTTCGCCGAGTGGACAAACACTATCGATCAAAGCCCACTGCTGCTGCTGCTGCTGATCCCAAAAAAGAATCATCTCCTCAAGAGTCTCCTGCTGCTGCTGCTGGAACACAATTAAAGAAGGAGGAATTGGATTCAATTGTATTGAAAATTGGAAATCTAATGCCCCTCTCATATCGTGAACAAAGTAAACGACTCCTAATCTATCTCTTGGAAAGTGATCAAATTCAAGTTGAGAGCAATGGGGAAAGGATTATAATTCAGGGCAAGAGCTATAATCTACTTGATTTAATGTATGACATGGTTACAAATCGTAAAGGACTATTATCATTTGACACTCATCTATACAACTTTCTAAATACATTAAACTTCCCCAAAAGTCTTATTGGCAATAGACAAATTCTAAAAAAATTAAATGAACGTGCATCATCATCATTAAAAGATGAACTTGAAGCAGAAGAAGATTTTAAATCAATTTTGGAAAATACTAGCACACCACTGATAGCTAGACAAAAGCGAAGACGTATCAAGTCGACGTCTCCGCCACCAGCAGCAGCCAGTATACAAAAGGGTAGCGGACGTTACACAACGTGTTTACGTTCAAAATGGCTGAAGTTCTGAAAGGTGTTTATGAAAATATTGGCGAGGCGGGGAGTTTAAGTTCCCCCACAACTCTTTCCAAAGTCACGGGTGTTCGCACTAAAAGTGTACAAGACTATCTACAAAATGAACCAAGTTACACTCTGCATAGAAATCATAGACTTCGTGCCAATCAATATCGAAAAACTAAAGCCTTTTACCCATTGGATATAATGCAAGCAGATCTCCTGACTCTAGATGAGCTTCAAAGACGTCACAATACACCGTACAAGTACATTCTACTTGCAATCAGTGTTTTTAGTCGCTATGCATATGCAATTCCATTGCGATCAAAGAGAGGTGTTGAAGTTGCTCAGGCCATTGAAAGTATTCTCGAAAAGGATTCATATAAAAAAATTCAAACGGATCGCGGTAGTGAATTTGTTAATCCTCATGTTGCAAAAGTACTAGAGAAATATAGTACACTGCTCTATCATACGCACAGTCCTATAAAGGCTGCATTGGCCGAACGATTGATAAGAACTATTCGACTTTTAATTTCAAGATATTGTACATTGAAAAATACGCCGGCTTTTATTCATGATCTAGATAAAATCATGTTGATTTATAATCAACGACCTCATCGCTCATTGTCCAACTCTACACCAACGGAAGTTCATCATTCGGATCATAATACAATTGACACCTTTCTTAAACAATATTCCAATGAATCAAAAGTCAAGAAGAAGAAGAAAAATAAATTCAAGGTTGGTGATACTGTTCGAATTAATAGAACAACTAATGTTTTTGAAAAGGGGAATTACTTGTGGTCCACTGAACTTTTTAAAGTGGCAAAAATCCTAGACACTAAACCCATAACTTATCGCCTGCGTGATACCAAAGATGAAGAGATTCTCGGCGGCTTTTATGACTATGAATTGCAAAAAGTTAAAAATGCTAGTGAAATCTATCAAATTGAAAAGATATTAAAGACACGTACTCGCGGGGGTAAGAAACAGTTACTTGTTCGCTGGCTAGGATACAACTCTGATTTTGATTCTTGGATTGGTGTTGAAGATATTGACAATGCCCAATGATTTCTATGTAACTTTCATGTCCAACGTTTCCGATCCTCTCTACAATGACTTGAATACGACAAGTGATTTTTGGACAAAACTCTCACCCGCCATCAAATTTGACGGTGCATATGAAGTGGCCCTTGTCGACTGTATCCTCAAAAATACCTATGACATCCTGAGAAAGGATCGTAAATATGAAATAAAAATACGACCGTTTGAATTCGGTGATGAAGGTGCAATGGCAACTTTTGACTCTAATCAGTACCCTATTGCTAACATCCCCTACAGAGAATACAATAACATGCATGAACTGTGTCGAGTTATCAACAAAAAAATTGCAAGTCGAAAAAAAGGTGGTTTCACTTTCAATTACTCGACGGAACAAAGGAGAATTTATATTACCAATCCATTTGAGAATGAAAGAATTTTCCTCAATGAGAATTTACGTGAGGTTCTTGGTTTTAAAAAACGTATTATTAGGACAGAAAATTTCAGTGGTAGTGACCAAGTTATCTATGCAGACTATGCACCCAGCTTCTCCACGGACACTTGTATATTTCTCTACGCTTCATTTGTGGAAACATCTCGGGTTGGTAATTCAAATGTTCCCCTCCTACGAGTTCTTGAACGAAAAACCAATCAAGAACATGTTCACCACTACAATATAAAGCATCTTCAGTATATTCCCGTAAACACTTCCTATTTGGAACTCTGTCAGTTAACACTAAGAACCGAATTAGGTGATCCAATAGCAATTTCAAAGGGCCTAGCAGTGATTACATGTCATTTTCGACCTATTGTCAACGACAAAGACGGTACAATCACCTAAAAAATGAACAATAGAAGAATTCCATTTGTCTGTCCCGATATTGACTGTTATGTTGGTGCTTTGAGTCCACGTCAAATAGGCAATGGATTGGACTACTACAAGGGGCGTACTACAATGTCTGGCTATGGTCTTGGTAGCTGGTTTGCTAAGCTATTTCGTTCTGCACTACCCCTTGCCAGAAAATATCTTGTACCTGCTGCATCAAATTTTGCTGCCTCCACACTACAGGACTGGGGGTCGGGCAAGAATTTCAAGGAGAGTGTTAAAGAAAATATTAGATCTTCAGCAAGAGCCGTTGGCGAACAATTAAAATCTCGACAAAATGGGGAGGGATTGAAAAGGATGCGTTCGCGTCATTCACTCATCAGTCTCCACCCAGGCAGGAAGCAAAGGACATCAACAAGGACTTTGAGAAATAAAACAACAAAGACCAATAAGCAGCAGAAGAAGAAGAAGAAAAAGATTGTTAGATCAAAGAAGGATTTCTTCTCTTAAGATGACTTATCTCCCTCACAAGGAATCATATCCATCAATCACTTCCTCATTGAATCTATTCAATGCTGAAAATGTTGATGTCAGTGTCAAGTATGGCTACTATGAACAATTTCACCCTCAACAACCCCTCTCGGAAAATATACACTTTCAAATATTTTCCAATGAAGACTATTTCATTGATTTGTCGTCAACATTTATTGATTTAAATATTGTGGTGAAGAAAAAGTCAGATAATACAACTCCAAATGCCGGCGATGGTCTCTCCTATGAAAACTGTATTCTACACAACCTATTCAAACAAATTAATGTATTTATTAATGGGACATTGGTGAGCACTAGCAATAATTTATCCAACTATGCAAGCTACATACAATTTATGATGATGACGCCAAAGGCGTACAAGGAGATGAGAGGACAATCATTGGGCTATGAATATCGAACAGGTGTTGATACTGACGGTGAGTTGACTACTGCAGTGACCCAGGAGTATCATCTAGTTGGAAAATTAAATCATGAGATATTCAATGTATCCCAATGGCTACCCCCCAATGTCAAGATTGACATAAAGTTACAGATGGCCCCATCGAATTTCATTCTGAGAAAAACACTTCCTGCAGCACCCGATGCAAATGTTATTATCACATCGGCAATTCTCCACGTCCGAAAACAACAAGTTATGAGCTCTGTTGCATTGGCAGTGGAAAAGCTAAGAGCCAATGGTAACAACATTAAACTTCTTGTCCCCCATACAATCACCAATCAACGTCACATTGCCACCGGTTCTCGTAGCTATAGCGATTCATCGTTTATCAATGGAGAAATCCCTTCAAAATTGGCTTTGGCCTTTGTGAAGAGTGGCAGTGCCGTTGGATCCTGGACTGAATCCCCCCATGATTTTAATTTTTTCGGTCTATCTAGTCTTGTGTGCAAAGTGAATGGTATTCCACTGTACACTCTATCATTTGACAAAAAATCCTATAGAACTCTGTACGAGTTGACCATGCAATCCCTAGATCATGACTCTCAACTATTTGAAAATGGAATAACCGAATCAATGTTTTCAAAAAATCATGGGGTTATTGTTTTGGACTTGTCAGGCACACAGGATATGAGCATAGTACGAACTGGGAATGTACGTTTAGAGTGTACATTTGCCGATGCTCTGACTGAGAGTATCACGCTAATATCACTGAGCCAATTTGAAACCTATTGGGAAATCACACCCGACGGCAGTGTTCTACTAGACCTTGCACCATGAACACAAATCAAATAATCAATGTATTTAGTATGGATCCATACATGTCCCAATACAAGTCCTATTGCATACCCTCGGACTTCATTGAAAAAATTCCAAGTGATAACAATATCCTAATCATTGTTAATAGCAGTCCATCAACTTTGAAGACTGGTCATTGGCTATGCATCTTTCAAACGGCGAAGAATATTGAATTTTTTGATCCTCTTGGCCTATCGTATAAATTCTACGTTCCATACATCAGCAACTTTATTGAAAGCAGTGGGAAAACCATTGTTCAAAATCAACGAAGAGTACAGGATTTAGCGACTAAGACATGTGGCTTTCATGCACTACTCTTTTTCATGTTCAGATGTCGTGGCTACACCTACAAGCAGTTTCTCAACATCTACGTTGACTTACCTCAATTGAATGACTTTCTAGTGGAGAATATACTTACAAGTGTATTTAATATTGATTTTAGTGCCCTAAGAATAAAATGTTCTAAAGATGTATGTGAAATTGTTTATTAATAAAAAAAAAATTATATACATGATAAAACGACTTTTCTACTCTTTTAGATTTCATCCACTACTAGGTGTTTGTCGACAACAACTAGTGCAGGTAGATTATTTGAATTCACAGTGTACTGATCCTGATGTACTGCAATGTCAGGGTCACATTTTCTACAGTAGAGTGTGACTTCACTCTTGTCATATCTCTTTGTATAGTCAATGATACTATTCGCATTCATTCTATAGAATTCACATGTTTCAATTTGTGTATTTGAAGCAATTTCACAAACAGTGTCCTCAAGTGTCGAATCACATTCTGTCACTGCCAAATAAAAATCAGTGGGCTTATAATCATAACACCCAGTGTCTTCACAGCAATGACGTAGAAACCATATTCTCTTGTTGTTCCAACAGTTGAATCGTTGACCTGGTTCCTCCTCCCAGAACAATCTAAAACCACGACGATACCAATCTCGTAGCAATAAACTAAAATCACGGTTAGGATTCTTTCCAATCATACCGGGATATGTACTCTCCCACTGCTTACATTTATCATAATGACAATTGGAGCATAGGTGGCCTCTAGGATGAGAGTCACACACCTCTTCAAGACAGGAATTACAACCTTTAATTTGTACAGCATATCCTCTATGCAATTTACACGGGTTGCATAATCTACACTTTTCATCATACTCCTCAATCATTGTGCAATTCTCACATGATGACCAACTGCCCAGTGAGTACATACATAGTGGGCATGTATGGAACATTTTGTCATGTGTTGACGCTCTCACTGCCACAATGAAACTGAGCTAGCAACATCAAAAAAATTGTCTGAGATAGAGAGAGAGAGAGGAGTAAATCATCCTTGAGCACCATCTTTCTTATGAAAAAAAGTCCTAAATTTCTAAAAACTAATGTTTAAAAGCATATCCACAATATCATTTTGCTGTGTCGTGATCAATATATCAATAAATTGTGTAAATGCATTTGGACCACGATGTAGAAGCTTCATACAATAGTCTAATGATGGAGAATCAGTTTTCATTATATCGACAAGCATTCCCCGAGAAAATATCTTCCTTTGAATAGACAACTCTAGAAAATCATCATCTAGAATCAAACGTTTTTCCATAAGAATTAGATTCCTCATGATTCGATCTTTCTCGAATCTATCCATTTTTTAGAGTCCTAACTCTCTCACAACCAACTTCAGACTAATCAGAATCTCTTTTTTGTACTCAAAATATACGCTAGTCTACTATAGAAAAAAAAAAGAAAAAATACCATTGATTTAGAAACAGTTTTATTGAACATAATTACAATAATAATAATATTCACTGATGCATTTTGTTCTCATCAATATATTTCGATAGAACATCTAATGCTGACCGAAGTTTATTTATATGGAGAATATTTACTTTTCCAGCAAAACACAGCTGTTCCTCCTGCTTAAATTTGCTTAATGATATCACGTATCTAGCATACATAGTGTCCCATTCAAGACATAGTCTACAGCCAGCAGTTATTTCCACAGCTAAATTAGGTACTCGTATATCGTTGCTGCTGCTACTGTCGGTTCCATCATTAATCTCCAATAGTGTAAATGCACCACTCATTTTTTTTCTCTCCACTAATATCCTCTCAAATAAAAACTATTCTCTTTGAATCCAATTCTCTTACTAATATGAATTGTAGTGAAAACCATTCCTTATATTCAAATCCTAATCGCCAATCAAGTTATACACGTTCCTCTTGGCAAAGAGTGTGATGACCTGTAACTACTAGAAAAACCTGTTTGGTACAGGGGCCCCTTAGAATTCAAAAGACCTAATCTACTCCTGATGTGTATCTGCAGTGTGTGCTAAATATAAGCTACCAATTTAGATTACTTGAGTCAGTTCGAATTCTGTATCTGTCCTCGCCATATATACATTCACTGTATTATATGCATAAATAAACATTTTATACTCTAAACATAAACTATGTGATGGTTAGAGACTCTAGACATCCTCCATCGGTAGAACCCAGATAATAGGCCAACGCTACCATAAGACTCCAAAGAGAAGAAGTCACACTTCACAAAGTAGTACACAACTTTACAGAGAAGTAGACAATTCACAGAGAGGCGAATCCCAAAAGTTTACACTCGTAAAAAATTCAGAGATGGCTTATTTGATTGGAAATTGAAAGTTCTAGTTAAGCTTTTTCGAGTCAAAAGATATTGGAGGGCAACTAGCCCCCCACGCCCCTTTTCCCCAAATGCATCCAATACAAATTTTGAGATAGGCATTAAGTTTAAAATTTCTCAAAAGTCAGATAACAAAAACTCAGGTGTCGTCAAAACCCCCCAGGGCCCGGGGGCAGGCGTTGTAAGTTATGCCCTGGGGCATATATTGTTCGTATGAAAGGGATACTCGTATAAACTTCAGAGAGGGCTCATTTGATTGGATATTGAAAATTCGAGCTCGCTTTTTAATAGTCAAAAGATATCCGAGGGCAGCTATCCCCCTCCCCACACTTTCTTTTTCAAAACCCATCTGATGAAAATTTTGAGATAGAAATCTTGTTAAAAATAGTTCAAAGGTCGGGTAAGAAAAAATATGGTGTCAATAGAGCCCCCCAGTGCACTGGGGAAGGCGTTCTAAGTTATACCCTAAGGGCATATATGGTTCTTATGAAAGAGATGCTCGTATAAACTTCATAGAGGGCTCATTTGATTGGAAATTGAAAGTTCTAGTTCACTTTTTAAAAGTCAAGAGAGTTAAACTAGCCCCCCTCCATGCTCTTTTTTCCCCAAACCCGTCCCCTACAAATTTTGAGATAGCTAGTGTTTTGGAAATTGTTCAGAAATTAGATAACAAAAACACCCCCCAGAGCCCGCGGGATAGGCGTTGTAAGTGTTGTCCTGTGGGCTTATATGGTTCTTATGAAAGGGATGCTCGTATAAACTAAAGAGGGGGCTCATTTGATTGGAAATTGAAAGTTCTAGTTCAATTTTTTAGAGTCAAAAGATATCCGAGGGCAACTAGCTCCCCCCCCCCCACACACACACAACTTTTTTTCCCTTAGCCCATCCGATAAAATTTTTATTACAGCTATTTCATTAAAAATAGTTCAAAGGTCAGATAAGAAAAATTCCTGTGTCGACGGAACCCGCCAGGGCCCGGAGGCAGGCGTTATGAGTAATGCTCTAGTGGTATATATAGTTCTTATGGAAGGGATGCTCGTATAAAATTTGGAGAGGGCTCATTTGATTTGAAATTGACAGTTCTTGTTCACTTTTTAAGAGTCAAAAGAGACCGGAGGGTAATTAGCCCCCCCCCCCTCAGCGCCCTAAATGCATCAGATAAAAATTTTGAGGTACACATTTTGTTAAAAATAGTTCAAAGTTCTAATAACAAAAAATTCCGGTGTCGACACAGCCCCCCAGGGCCCGGGGGTAGGCGTTGTAAGTTATGCTCTGGGGGCATATATGGTTGTTATGGAAGGGATGCTCGTATAAACTTTGAAGAGGGCTCATTTGATTTGAAATTGACAGTTCTTGTTCACTTTTTAAGAGTTAAAATAGATCAGAGGGCAACTAGCCCCCCCCCCCCCGCTCCTCCACACCCTAAATGCATCAGATAAAAATTTTGAGGTACACATTTTGTTAAAAATAGTTCAAAGTTCTAATAACAAAAAATTCCGGTGTCGACACAGCCCCCAGGGCCCGGGGGTAGGCGTTGTAAGTTATGCCCGGGGGGCATAACTTACCTGGGGGCAAACCTACTGCGTCATTGGCGCTTTACTGAAAACTATATGCGTCTTGAACAGTATCGGAAAGTATAAACAACATCAAATTGAATATTTGATGAATAATGATATTAATTGTTGAAAGATCCATCAGTTCAAGAATTTATTTCACTGTAATTGTATTTTTATTTTCAATACTGTAAGAACTGGAAAAGAAAATATTTGTAATATAATCCGTTTTCAGGTAAGCGCCAATGACGCAGTAGGCTTTTGGTTTTTATTTACAGTTAGGAAAGGAGGCAGTATCCAAACACTTGTCTGCAGGGAAACTATATTCGTCTTTAACAACTTTAAAAAGAGCTAATAAATTAAACTGAATATTTTATGTATAATGATATTAATTGCTGAAAGCTCATCAGTTCAAAATTTTACTATAATTTTAATGTTTATTTTCAATATTAAGTACAAAAGAAAACACTTGTTATAAAATTGGTTTTCAGTAAAGCGCCAATGACGCAGTAGGTTTTAGATTTTTACACTGAGAGAAGGAGGTCATACCCAAACTCTTGTTTGTGGTGATTTTTGTTCGTTTCAAGCTTGATTTGCATATTCAATTCAAGTTTCACTCGTTTTTAAGATTTATTTATTAATATACATTAATATCTATTGTATGTTTGTTTGCATTGATTGTTTATTTAATTTCCGTTCGTTTTAAGTTTCATTTATACTTCAATAGGAAAATATTTTTTTTCATTTTAAGCTTGATATTCATATTCAATCTAAGCAATACTCGCTTTAAGATCTATTTATTCATTTATATTATTACTTGTTGTATGTTTTTCCTATGATTGCTTATTTAATTTCTGTTTGTTTTGGGTTTCATTTATTCTTTAATAGTAATTTCTGGTCGTTTTGAGTTTGAATTTAAAAAAAGGTATTTGTATCTGCTGAGCTTAAGTTTAAAATGGCCTTTACTTTTCTTTGGAAAACTTATTTTTCAGAAAGTTTTTTTTAATTAATTAATAGATAAGGAGGAGCCCCTGATGGAGATTAACCTCAATAAATTCCTGTTGGATGTTTAACATTTTACAACATTTATTTTCGGTTTTACAGACCTCAAGATAAACAACTATCTAAGATAGGCTACCAATCAGAGATCCAGTTATGCGTCTAGGGGGGACTAGGGGGATGAAAGCAAATTACAATGAAATTAGTGAAATTTGGTATTTTCAATGAAAATGCCAAAAAAAAGTATTTTCCAATGAAAATACCCTACAAACGAGGTCGAGGCCTTCGGCCTCGACCGAGTCCGTTGATTTTGAATTGAAGTTATCAAGTATTTTGCAGTAGGTTGCATATGGTTGTATCAAGACATGGCTAATTGTAGACAGAGAAAAGCCAAGACAGATAGTTCGTGTAATTGAGAGGCAAATGTTTAAATGGCTGGGGCTGCACGGGTTAATGGCGGGAGCATACATGACTCTTTTATTGGACACATACTTGTCATGTTAGTTTTTGGAAAGGCATGCCTGCCTAGAGTCTCGGGCATCATGTTGACCAAGTATTTAAAATTGACATAAGACCGTTAGATTGCCTGTAATGAGAGGCAAACAAGGCACGCCCGCCTATAGTCCAAGAATATAGACCAAGGTTGACCAAGAATATAAAATTGACATAGGACCATTAATTTGCTTGAAATAACAGGCAAAAAATCGTTTAAAGCCATCTTTATCTTTCAAAGGGAGGGGGAAAATATACTAGGAAGTGAATGCCCCCTGTTCTACAAGTGAAACCACTACTACTTCTTACATCAGTATAGGCTCATTCTTCTCATTAATTCTACAATGTGTCTCTCGAATTTTCAGAGCTTAAGAATATGCAGCTTAGGCAGCCCTTGGAGGAGGCTTTCCCCTTCTAGTTTGCCTCCTCGAAGGCAAATTTGAAATTCTCCTCGGAAAATGGATTGATCTATTCTAGTTTTATTGGTGCCATCATTAGCATCAATATTTTAATCTGTTGATAAAAAGTGAACTATTGAACTCTTTTCTTTTCTAGCTATTACAGATTAATGATAAGAAACTAATATCTAAAAGCTTTTTAATGTTGTATCACATCGCTATTTATTGATCTTTAAACAGATTATTGGAATTTAGAATGTAAAACCACAAGAGAGTTTATCTTTTTCAAAATATTTCGTATTAAAGAGTCGCCATTAGGGTTCAGGTTTTTTTTATTTACAAGAGATCAGTTTATGAAAAAGAAAAAAAGCGTAGACAAGAATAATGATGTGAGTAGTGGTGTCAATTGAGGGTGGAATATAGCCCTCTAGATTTTGTCCTTTCCGGCCATCCGTCTAGGGCTAAACGAAAAGCAGGTCATCTGCGGTTGGGGTAGGAAAATGTCGTAAAGAAAAATTTAAGGAAAATGGGAACTTCCTGAGAGGGTGTAAATAGGGAGGCTTTAAATAGATTAGGATGGAGGAGTGCCCCTAGCTATTTTGGCCTCAGACGGCTTGATACTGCGTTGAGTTGTTAGTAGTAGTGATAATAGACTTTGAAAATACATTTTTTTCGGTGTGTTTTCATTGAAAATGTCTTTTTTGGTATTTTCATAAATAAGTAAAATGAAAAAAAAATTAGAAGTTTGCCCCCTCCCTAAATTTTTGTGGATTGCCCCACAAGATGTAAGTAGGTTATCTTTAGTGCAGTAGAAAATCTATATTAAGTGTCTGTATCATGGTTGCACTGACAGCTGCAACCTACTAAAGAGCAAACCACAGCCCATAGTAACCAAAAGTTTAAGAACGTGCTTTTAAGAACATTGTCTAGTGATAAAAGCAATTTCATTTATAGCTGATTCAGGAATGATAGCTATTATTTTGATTCAGTTTAATAGGAAAATATTATTTTGAAAACAAATTTATGGGGATTTTGAAAAAGAGCCTGAAGTCCCTCGAAATTGGCGTCAAATCGAAATCAGAAGTATAGCATTGAAATCACTATTATCGAAAACTCCATACAGGAAAATTACAACCCCTCCCTCGAGCTTGAACAACAAGGAATTTAAGTTTTGCATGGGAAGCACTGATGCTTCATAGTATTTCTTTCTCTTTTTTTCGTCACCGTAAGGAGGTCACTGAAATATCATTGAGAGCTGTTTAAAGACTTATTTGAAAGCTAACATTTATATACAATCTCTTTTCATAAATTTGACTTGATAATGCCATAATAAAGTGCCATATGGCACCCAAAAACAGCACTTTGGGTGACGTTTATGGAGCGGAAAGGCTGCGAAGCGTGAAAAATATAACCTCATAATCTACATGGTCGAAAAACCTTAACCTGAATTTTCAGTTCCCTTTGATCCGTACCTCCTTCCCTCCCCTTAAAAAAAGATTGACATGATCAGCTGATAATGACACGCCGGCTGCAGCAATTACTGAGGTTTTTGATTAGCCATCAGCAGATGATGGCCTATTTAAGAAGCAAAGGAGATTGTGCCGCAGCAAAGAAGCGATTTGTGCCACAAAACATCCATTTTTACCCAAAGAAGATCTACTCCAGAAAGCGTAAGAGCCTATTGATTTTCCATGGTTTAAGACCTTAAACAGGAGGCTTTCAGCCTCGCCCTCTCTATTCTAAAAATAGCTCTGCAGAGTGCTTATCAAGAGGCTTATAGTATATCATAGGCAGCGCAATCGCGCTGCCTAAGTAAAGAACGATGTTGGCACTATGTTTTTTTTTCCATACCAGGGCACTTCGTATCAAAGGAATTGTCACAGAAAATTCGAAAAGGGCTCATTCGATTGAAAATTGGAGTGGCTAGTGCCCTTTTAATAGAAGAAAGTGATTGGAGGGCAACTAGCCCCCCTTCCTATGCCCATCATTCCCCCAAACACATCCGACCAAAATTTTGAGATATCCATTTTTTTCAGAGTAATTGATTTCCAGATAGAAAATATTTTTTGAGGAGGGCACTCCCCGCAACCCTCAGGGCAAGGGTTTTAAGTTATGCCCCGGAGGCATATAAGAACGATGTTGGCACAATGTATTATTTATTATTTTTTCCTTTAGAGCAGGGCACTTCGCATCGAAGAAGTTGTCGTAGAAACTTCGAAAAGTGCTCATTCAATTGGAAACTGGAGTGGCTTGTGCCCTTTTTAATAGTTGAAAGTGATTGGAAGGCGACTAACACCCCTTCCAGGCCCACCATTTCCCAAAACACATCCAATCAAAATTTTGAGATAGTCATTTTGTTCAGCGTAGTTGATTTCCAGATAGAAATTATGTTTTTGAGGAGGACACTCCCCCACAGTCCTCAGGGCTAGGGTTGTAAGTTATGCCCTGGGGGCATATAAGGTTTAAAAAAAAAAAACGTTGTAGTAGAAACTTCAAAAAAGGCTCATTCGATTGGAAATTGAATGGCTAGTGCCTTTTTTAATAGTCGAAAGTGAGTGGAGGACAACTAACCCCCCTCTCACGCCCACATTTTCCCCAAACACATCCAATCAAAATTTTGAGATAACCATTATATTCAACGTTGTTTTAAGTTCTGGAAAATAGATCTTGAGGATGACAGCCCACCCCCACAGCCCTTGGGGCAAGGGCTGTAAGTTATGCCCTGGGGGCATATAAGATTTTTATTGAAAGTTTTGTCGTAGAAACTTCAAAAGGGCTCATTTGAGTGGAAATTGAAAGGACTAGGGCTATTTTTAATAGTGGAAAATGATTGGAGAGCGCACACACACATACACACACATACACACACACACACACACACACACACACACACACACACACACACACACACACACACACACACACACACACACACACACACACACGCACACACACACACACACACACACACACACACACACGCACAAACACACACACACACACACACACGCACACACGCACACACACACACACACACACACACACACACACACACACACACATACACACATACACGCAAACACGCACACACGCACACACACACGCACACACACACACACACACACACACACACGCACACACACCCACACACACACACACACACACACATACACACACACACACATACACACACACACACACACGCGCCCTCGGTTAAATTTAAACAAAGTTCAGATATTAGATTGATGAAATCATTGTCAACACCATGTTTGAGTATGGCCTTCCAGAGTGGAGGTTTCGAAGTGCCTAAAACGGAAAATAAATGCCGTTGTTCGTGTAGTTTCTTCAGTGTCATGATGGCAACTAATAGCCTTTTCTACTGTTCACCGGAAGATATACAGTAATTTCTTTGTCGAAAATATCTGTGACTACACGTAGATCCTCGGGTGTGCTCTGATTAAGATCTAGCAAAATGTACCCGTAGGGCTTATTTGTTGCCTGAGTGTACGCTGACAGCAGAATTTTGGGAGCACCTGGATATATTTGCTTATTGAGAGTTATTAGCGAGCTAGAATCACGAACAACTCGGTAGATAATATAGATGGTGCAATTCAAAGCATTGGACATACTTGTCCAATGAATAAGTGGTAATAATAATTTTCCCATAGATCTATCTACGTTAACAAGAACAACAAAAACAATATTTCATTCATTTATTAACATAAAAACATTTTTCTGTTCAACAAGAACAATATTTATTATCATAAACACTTTTTTGCACAGCAAGAACAACAACTCTATTTGTACAACAACATTTTTTCACTTATTGACAAAAAACACTTTTTTCTGTACAAGAACAACAACAATATTTATTAACAAGAACAACAACAACAATAATTTATTATCAAAAACACTTTTTTTTGTTCAACAAGAACAACACACACTATATGTACAACAACATTTATTGTCATAAAAAACACTTTTTGTACATCAAGAACAATACCAACAGCAATAGTACACACGCACATTTTTGTACAATAGCACTATTTGTACAACAATAACACTTATTGACATAAAAATACGATAACGAATAGCGCAGTTGAACACTAAGAATTTAAAGGATACCCCCCCCCCCCCTAAGGGCCCCCCATCCCCCCGGGGAGCCTCGGGCTGAAGGCCAGCCACGGGCCGGTCGTGGGCGGGACCCCCTCGCTGTGGAAAAACTGTATACAATAGTCGCCGCCACCACTGTAGCAGGTTAGGTTGTGTGAGGCTAGGTTTGAGCATTTAAGTTAATTTATCCGGTAAGGTTAGTTTGGGTTGGGTTAGGTTAGGTTAATTTAATTTATCCATACCAAGTTGATTGCGATAGTCTACACATTCAACCCGGTCTGAAATTCTATAGTGGCCGTGGGGGAGTACATTTACACCATTCTCGAGCACAAAGACCTTGTCAGATATACATGACATGGCATTCTTTTCAACTCTAACAGTATAATTTTTATACTGCAGAGAGCGAATTGCAAGCATTTGTGCTCTCGGCACTAGACTACTTTCTACACAGTTTCTGTAGACACTCATGTTGAAATGGTTTTTTACAAAATGTGTAGGCACCCCTTTACACGCCTGTTTTACATCTTTGTTGTGAGTTTCTACGCAATAAACTTTAGGACCGGGGAACACCCCATTCCATATTAAATCGCTCCCCGTCTCTGATTTTAACATGAGTAGCTATTTGGGGGCCTGACGTTTCACCAACTCGGGGTAGAGGGATGCATTCCAGTTAGTGAAATCCATCCGCGAGCTGATGTGTTCCCCATTTTCTAAATCATTTAATAAAACCCTGGTTTTTACTTTTAACAGCAGAGAATCTGTGTCCCCATAATAAACTTGACCCTCCCCCTCCCTTGGCCATTTTACCTTGCACATATTGTAAAAAAACGAGAACATGAGCTTTTTGGAAATTTCAAGTACTGAACTACCTCCCGCTATATTCTTGTTCAGTACCACATTTCTTTCTTTCTGTGTAGAAGAACCATGCTTGCCTCTATGCTCGTGAGCGATGTAAAATTGGGGTCTGCAATAATTCGTGCACATTCTTGGGGGTCAGTCACGACGTCACAACGAGATCTGTTCCGTACGCTTTCACACATTTTGCCAAACGCTGAATTTAAAATGAGCTTGTACATTTCCTTTTCTACTTTACTGTTTGCCCGAGATCGTTTATCGACAAAGGAATCGATAAACGTCTTCAAATAAGGTTTTTGACTGAATTGCAGGATCCAATGTATTTTTGTGATCTTGAAACCATTGTTCACCATCCAGCGCAAAAGCACATGGTGAGCAACGATATTCTGTTTAGGGTCTAAATCAGTTTCTGCTTGGAGGGGGTCCAGTGCATCCCCATATCCTCAACCAATGATCGATTGTATGGGCTCAGCGAGTCCTTTGTCACTGGTCGATTGATACAGGGGAAAACAAAATCTTTGACAGAATCATGAAGCGCCAATGGAATGAGCCCGTCAATTTCAAAAAACCATGCTTGTGGTCCATTGCCCTCGACGGTGTGAATGTCTAGGATCTCACAAGGATTCTCAAGCCATTTATAGATTCGACACGGCAAAGAGTAGTGAGACATTGCCTAGGGGTACAATGAGTTCGTGTCAAGGAAAACTGCATTTGACATTACACCAGTGTCTTGCCCGCTTGGATCTGTTGCTAGAACACGATCTCCGTGAAAAACATACCCCCTCCCTCATTGATCGTTCTACAAAAAGGTGTTGATCCACATTAGTGATCAACCCTATTTCTTCCCTACTAATTTTTAAAATCAAGTCCATCACCGAATGTGGTGAGGAAAAATAATACCCTATATCTAGTCCAAACTCTGAATAGATTTGGTCTGTGTTTTTACAGACAATACCTAACAGATTTAAAACATCACTGGCCAAGTACAGTCTACAATAATCCCACCCACTTACCCTTTGCCCAGACCCTCTTGGCAAATTCGTATTCCTCGGCAGTGCATTCACTGTTGGTGAGTGAATTATAGAAAGCTTCAATTGGAGGTAGTTTCTCCTCGCTTAACCGAGCGCCAGAGCAGTAATAGTCGTATGCATATACACCTTTACAGGTCAATAGGTCATACATTTCACCGTCTGGAAAGTGCTGCTTAAACAAAGGAAAACTATCAAAATTGTCGCTTTTCTGCACTTGAATCAATTGACTCAATGCCTTGGGGAAAAAACTAAAAGAATCTTAAAACCTGATTTTATTCAAACACGTAAGCCCGTTATTCACTACCTGCCATTTCAACTCGAGAAGCACCAACTTCTCGGCTGATTTGGGGATTATATTATAGGTAAATTAATTGTTTACCCATGGACTATCTACTCCCCCTCCCTCCCTGTGCAAACGTGCCAAAGCCGGTAAAATAAATTTTAAATCATAATTTGCGTTGTGAATGAAAACCGGTATAAAAAACTGCTGGCTTACATTCACATTGCATGATCGATGTGCAACCCCTCTAAAATTACTACCCCCAGATGATATTTCCTGCCACAAGTGATTGTGGTCTCTGACTTTCCCCTTCTCCCTAGTCCCTTTCCCCTTAGCCCCCTCTTCAAACTCCCCCTTACAAACCCAGCATATTTTTGGATTTTTTATCGCTAGACGATCCTCTGCGGACAACAACATTGGGTAATGGGTATTTCTCAAACGAGATATAGCTCCATTTCCAGTGCCAATTAATTTGGTCAGTGCCTTGATCATGCACTCGTCCTCATCCAACGTTTCGACTGTTTCTAACAACTGCATAGTGTTAGAGTTATCTCTTTGCGCACGGGCATAGGAAACCGCTATGGCCTGGTGTTCTTTGATTCGATTTGGAAATCGAAGATCGTTCATATCCACTAGCTTCGCTTCACAGTCCAAAGAGATTTTATTGCTTTGGAGGTGGGTATTTTGGAAAATTTTTAATCTTAAAATGGCCCTATCACCCGAAACTGTTTCCACTGGCTGATAGCCATGTCGTTTGCAATGTTTCATATGATTCCGTAGTTTTAAATCACTATGAAATCGAGACAGGCATGTTGGACAGTATAAAAATACCCCCTTATTCTTTATACCCTCCCCCAGAACTCTACTGATGTCTGTAATTTGATTAAAATGGCCAATTGCATTGGGTACACTAGGTGGTGTGTACAACAACCAAACCCAGTGCTTCACCAAATAAATTGACGGGCCCCTTACTGGGAACAACACCCTCTTTTTATTAGAGCGAGCCCCATCCTCAAATTCAGTTTTATATTGGACCACAGTAACGCCGATATTTAAATGGGCATTGACCCTTTCAAAATATCAATGGATCTTAACGTTTCTTGGGTATTTTACCTCTAAACAAGTGAAATCTACAGGGGGGAAATCGGACCCCACCTTCCCATGTACAGCCCAGTATTCTAAATTTGTCTTTGAAGCGTCACGTGCCAGAGGCTCGACAGCTGATATGAGGAAAGCATACATGAAACATTTTTGACCTATTTCAAAACAGATTCGCTGAACGCCCTTGCATCCCTCTAAATCTGGATTATAGTTTAATTCAATACCCCTCGGCCCACTCCCCCTTTTTAAATAAAATCTTTTTTTTAAATTTACAAATATTTACGCTTAAATTTTCAATAAAAAGAACCACAGACCCACTCCCATTCTCGTTATAATTTTCGAGATGCATAATAATGTGGCCTACCCATTCCATAAAAACTATTTTGTAATTTTCCAAATGCGGGTAGACCACTAGCATCTCGGTATGTACATAATGATAATAAACTTCACTTTTACCCTCATTTAAATAAAATACCTTTAAAACAACTGAAACCTTAATAGCCTCCCTACCCCCCACAACTGAATCTGGTTTTCTAACAGTGCACGAATTTTATCTACATATACATGGACAATTTCTATAGGGTCAAATATAAAATCCCCCCCCCATAAGTGAATTAAAGGGATCCCCAAAAGTTGTAGTGTAGACGACTATTGTATTTAATATAAAACTTGACCGCTGGAAGTCCGGATGTGTCGTAAATTGTGTATTGTTACCCTCTTGTATATTATCACCACCCCCTGCCCCACTTTGTTCAACAATAAGATTGTGAGAGTCCATTTCAGTTGTTTGAACTATGTTCATGTAATCAGTGGGGGGAGGGTTCCCCGTTAATTCCCGTGTAAAATTTGTCTAAAAGTTGTAGTGTATTCGGACTCAGCAAAGGCAAGTCCAAATCTGAATTAGCTATTTTGCCCTGCTCAACTGTGCTACTATCTACATTAAAATAATTAGTTAGAAAATCGTCATCAATATTAAACGGTATTTTTGAAGAATTACCATGCCATTCACTGATAGTAGATGTTTCATTGTCACGAAACTCCATAGATGCGTCTTCTTCTTCTCCAACTGATGGGGACGGAGATAATGAATATGGAACCAATGCAATCTATAAAAGAAAATAGCTTATTTTCAAAGTGTCTAAATCACCCGATTTTTAAAATTGGATTATTATTTACATGTGCTTAGTAGCATTTGGTTAATTCACTACTTTATATATCCTGAAAATTCCACCTTAATATAAGATATTTACAATCTAAAACATGACATAGTAGGTTTTGATTTTGTTCAAACAATCCCCCCCCCAAAAAAATCATATTAATACTCTTTATCTGCTTTGGAAAAAAACATGATTTGAAATCGATAGCCATCTCCTGTCATGATAAACAACTCATTCCGATAGAAAGTTGTTTTTTAAGAAATTTGTAGAGGCAAGATTAACCTCTCGTTTATATCGCAATATAAATTACCTAACCTTACTATGACCAGATTTTAGTGCCTTTTTCAGCTTCACTAACCTAATTTAGCAGGGTGAATGCATGCACTTGACATGATTCAAAGGGGG
The DNA here is from genome assembly GCA_027921565.1 of Artemia sinica. NCBI lineage: Eukaryota > Metazoa > Arthropoda > Branchiopoda > Anostraca > Artemiidae > Artemia > Artemia sinica. The sequence goes on from CM051264.1 coordinate 50,485,728, forward strand.
GACATTATATTTCCTTTGGGAGAAAAAATATTTTAATATCCCTGACATACTTTTACAGTGTTGAAAAATGGCGAAAAGAAATGACTAAAAAAGTTGGAAGAAATAGATAGATATTTCTATAACCAGGTAGAAACTAGAGGCAAAAATGCTTACATCTCCAAATTCCGGCTGCACTTGGGTGCCGGATGGTCCTGGTATCGCATGTTGGAGGGCAACCTCCTGACCTTGTGTACGCGGGGTAGCTCCTGAGACCCTCGACAGAATATGATAAGGGGGTGACGGGTCGGCTGCCTCATGATCTTGCGTAGGTGGGGCTGCAGCATTGTAAGCAGCCATCCACTCTCTTTTTAGTTTTAGGCCAGGCTGTATTGCTGCCTGCGCAGATGAAACTTGGGCAGGCAGTGTAGAGCTGGAGGACTTCGGCCAGCGGCCATATTGGACAACTGTCGCCTTCGTAGGGGTTTTATCGTTAGCTTTAGCTCTCTTACTGGGAGGCGGAGGGCATTTGTCGGAATCATCCTTAAAAAAAGAAGAAAAATTTAGTATAAAATATCGACTCCCCTTTTCACAGAAGAAAAATTAGTACTCCGCTCCTAACAAGAATTTATTGTCAGGTATAATTTTGTCTAGAAAGCATTTGTCTCAAAGAAGCTCCTGCCCCCCTTTTCAGTAGAGCAAAAAGTAAAAATTTGTAACAGTTAGAAATGCTCCTATTTTTACCATTTAGAGCAAAAATTAAATACACAACTTGCTAGAAATAAACCCGAAAAGCAAAGAAATCCTATTTTTGCCATTTAGAGAAAAAATTAAATACATAACTTGTGTGAAATAAGCCCGAAAAACACAGAAATCCTATTTTTACCATTTAGAAAAAATTAAAAAAAACTATCATTATTCTTTAGGGCCAACAGCTGCATCAAATCCAGGCCAATGATTTAAAATCTAGATCTCAAAATAGCCAGCCATAAATATGGTATAATTAAAAGCTAACCAAACACTAAACTTCAGGGTTATATATATTTATATGAAAAGCTACATTAGTTTTTTTTGTCAAAAGGGGGTACATGTCTGTACAATGAATCCATCCCTTTGCAGTTCACGCGAAGAAACAGTTTGTTTTCACCTTACAATGAAGCTGTTAGAATCGAGGCATTGCCCCTTCCCCCTCCCCCATGTAAACACTGAGTACTCAAAAATGGAACCCATTACATTTTCCATATTAAAATATTTATCATAACTGTCACCAGCTAACCCACTAGCAACTTATATGATTTACTGTAGAAAGATACATCGCTAAATTGACTGTAAAAAAGTGTCTTTTTCGTGAAACCATCGTAATGCGTAATTCCATGGTTTTCCTACATACCGGATGTGTGTTGGCAGTATTCGATAATTACCCCTATTTAAATCTTTGCGGAAATGATAAAAGTTAGGTTGATGGCTTAAAGGGAATTAACATGCCTAATGGTTGACGGAAGTTGCCTGTCACTTTTAGCTAAAAATATAGAAAGCATGAATTTATCGAAAGATTATTATTTTCAATGAAAGAATTTAAATCATTAACGGGGGGGGGGTTTACAAGGTAAAAAAGAGCGTATTTTACGCTTTCTAACGACCATAAACATCACATAGTGGAGTTTCTATTGGGGGGGGGGTATACCCTGAATTTGAATATGTTGCAGGAGGACTATGACAAAAGGTTTTTATTTGGAAATAACCTAAGAAAATTTACTAAACAGAACTCACATTATTAATCATTGTAGCTAAAGTTTCCTTGTTAATAATACTTGTTGCTCTATCCATGGTGGCTTGAGACTATATGATAATTTAACCTCAACGCATGTCCGTTATATATAAAATCTCAAGGGCGAATTGTGATGTAAGGAAACCTTACGTAACTCCCTGATTGGCTTAGTAAGAGACACGTGTCCTTGTCCCGTTAGACTCGATCAATAGACTTGGAAGTAACAAACTAATTGACATAGAAAGAGACACGTGATCTTGCCCCGTTAGACTCGATAATCCAGCAATTGTTGTTGGACTTATGTTGACATCCAAGAAAACAACAAATAAATTGACCAACACTCATAACCATCCAAGAAACATCCAATAGCCAGATGTCTACATCCAGGCTGTTGTTGTTGGACTTATGTTGACATCCAAGAAAACAACAAATAAATTGACCAACACACATAACCATCAAACAATAACCAGATGTCTATATTCAGCATTGTTGATGTGAACTTATGTTGACATCCATCAAACAGTGAGAAAAACCATGAAAAAACATCCTCAGTGAGAAAAACCATGAAGAAACATCAAAGTGAGAAAAACCATGAAAAAACATCCTCAGTGAGAAAAATCATAAAAACATGCATAAATTATGTACTGTCAGTATCTATTGGGGCCTCCCTACTGTTCTTATTGAAGGGATGCTTTTTTGTAGTAATTTCTTATCATTTTGGGTTTTAATTATTATAGAAATTTATTTATGCTGGTCTTTGGTTTAATATGGCTCTTTATTTTTATTTGAAAAAATTGTTTTTCGAAAGAATCTTTTTAATTAATTTAAAGAAAGCGCAACAAAAATTGATTTTTTTGTTATCTAAATTCTCAAAGTTCCGATATTTTCAGCACAGATTTTTATTACTCATCGTTCAGGAAAGGTCTGATTCATCGTACGCAAGAAAAAAAAATCAAACCCAAATTTTCCAAATACAAAGAGAAAGTAGCTTTTGTGTCGGCTCCCCCGAAGCAGGTAATTAACCTTTTTCAAACCAACGATAAACAACTACGAGCGTAGAAAATACCACAAAATGAAAACAACAAAATAAGCAAAGTGGTAAAAAATTACAGTATATAGAAGATGAGAGCCGCCGTTTACCCCCCCCCCCAAAAAAAAAAAAAAAAAAAAAAACAAAAAAAAAAAAAAAAAAAAAAACATCCCTTAAGGTAAATACCCCGCGGAAAATAACACCTCGAGGAAAATACCCCCCTCCCAGAAAATACCTCCCCGTGGGAAATCTCCCCCCCCCCCAAAAAAAAATACCTCTTGCGGTCGGTTAGTCTCCAATCACTTTCGGCTTATAAAAAAAACGAGAAATGCCTGGGATTATTAAACAATTTCTTCCTACATCCTCCTGTCGCCTCTCCCTTGGAGCTAATTCTGTATTTATTTGAAGGCTCAATGAGAGCTGAGATGTTTTGGCATCGATATGCACCCTTTGAGGTATCTCCCTCTCTTCCTAGCTACAAAACAATCAGATAACCCCATTGCATATGTTTCAGTTCCTTTTTAAGTTTTTTGATTTGTCTATTGCTTACAGATAGTATTTGTCATTTGGAAACATACGGAAATTTTTTGTGTGTTTTTTTTGGAGGATCTTTCATGAAAAGAAAGTATTTGCACGGAGGGGGGGGGGCAAGATTTACACATAAATTGCTCTTTTCCACTTCCCTTAGGACTTCTCAATTAAACTAAAAAATAACACGACGCAAAGAAGATTTTTAAATTTTGAAAACCATAATTTCCGCCAGAGGGGTATTTTCCAGGTGATGGGGTTTCCGTTGGTGGAGGAGGGGAAATTTTCCGCGGGGAGGGGGTAAACGCTTAGACCCATAGAAAGTGACAGGGTGAAGGGAACCCCCATTAACAGACATAAAAAGAGAAATAAATGTGGATTTAAGAGTTTATGACGTCCGATTTTCTTTGTTTTTGTGACAACAAAACAGAGCATTTTTATAAATCATCTTGACAGTAATTTATATAAAGACTTAAAAAAGCAAACAATTCCAACAACGTTGAACATGTAAAGATTCTAACTTGTGTTTTACCCAATGTAAGTACGGTGGTTGAGTTGCACGAGGGTTCAGTTATACGAGGGTTCAGTTGCACGGTGGTTCAGTTGGACGGTGGTTGAGTTGCACGGTGGTTCAGTTTTACGTTGGTTCATTTGTACGGTGGTTTACTTGCACGGGGGTTCAGTTACATGGTGGTTCAGTTACACGGGGGTTTAGTTAAATGGGGTTGAGTTGCACGGGGGTTGAGTTGCACGAGGGTTCAGTTAAAGGGGGTTCAGTTGCATGAGGGTTTAGTGGCACGAGGGTTCAGTTGCACGGGGGTTCAGTTGCACGGGGGTTCAGTTGCACGATGGTTCAATTGCACGGTGGTTCAGTTGTACGGTGGTTCAGTTGCACGGTGGTTCAGTTGCACGGTGGTTCAGTTACAGGGGTTCAGTTGCTTGGGGTTCAGTTACACGGTGGTTCAGCTACAATGGAACCTAATTCCTCAATAAGAAAACAAAACTGTAATATACAGTTCAATTATCTTTATTCGGCAAAGCGATAATAAATATTTACAAAACAGAATAACAAAAACTAATGTAAAAATCTAGAATTACAAATTTTGTTTCTGCTAACTTTACAAGGCACAAATTCACTGACATGAGATATATACAAAAACACAGAAAAATACATGAAAATTAGCAATAATTTTACTGGAAATTAACATAAATCAAAAGAAGAATAATATTCCGGGAATTTAAATTCAAGATTTTTCCTGAAGGATGAATACTTCGTATTTTGGGCTTGTCATTGTAATAAAATAAAACCTAAGAAAACTTGCAAGCATTAAAGAATAAATCATAGATTCGCCAGTACACTATTCCGCATAAAAATCTATGTTTGTCATTGTCCGTTCATGTCTGTTTTATTTTATTTAACTTGAAATGTGATGTAAATAATCGAATTTGAAGTGAAAACACAATTTTCCTAGACAAGAAAATAGTGTCAACAGTAATGCCTTGTCTTAAATATCAGTATTTAAACAGGTTTTAAGTCATTCTCTGAGAAAATATGTTAGGAATTATCAATCTTCTACAAAAAATATGGGAAATCAAAACTTAAGACAGAGAGAACAAAAAGTAAGAGAGCTCTAATTCTTGAAATGCCCCTATTATACAACCGTTCAGATTCTTATCAGTGGCTTTAATTAAGGGGGGGTTGTACCCCCTAGATTTTTAGACCCTCCCCCATATTTCAAAAAATATCCGTTTTTTATGTTTTTCCATTGAAACTTGTCAGTTTTGGTATTTTCATAAAAATGAAAAATTCCCCCCCCCCCATAAATTTTTGTGAGCTAGTGACACTGATTCTTAATTAAATAGTAAAAATAGAATCGTAGTGTAATCATTTCTCTGATTGTGATTCCTGTCTTAAAACTTCAAAGGCAATTTCTTATGTTCAATATTTATGTCAGGCGCTTATTTCGGGAGGGGGTTATGTTGGTCAAAACACAAAAGGCCGGCCAATTATGTAAACAATATGAGAAATGTGGCAAAAATGTGAGTCATTTGGCGAGGAAGGATCATGGCCGCGAAATCATGGCCTTGATTTAGGCCATGATCCAAATCAAGGATCATGGCCTTGATTTGGATCAAGGCCAAATCCTTGATCCAAATCAATTTTTTTTTTCGATCACTATTTTTACGATTGATTGTAAAATTTTGGTTGATCTCATATAAGACTAGTTAGTCTCATATTCCATTGGTTGAATAAATTTTCCATTGATCTAGTATAATACGTCGTTTTTTAATTTAATTTTCTTCCTCCTCCTCGGAAATCAATTAATGCAACTCAATTAATCAGTATAATACTATACTATACTATACAATTAATCAGTATAATACTATAGTATAATATTAATCAATTAATCAGTATATCAGTATAACTCAAATGATCTAGTATAATACGCCGTTTTTTTAATTTAATTTTCTTCCTCCTCCTCGGAAATCAATTAATGCAACTCAATTAATGCATGATTTCGCGGATCAAGGATCATGGAGGGATCATGGCCTCCTCAAGGCCATGATCCAAATCAATATGAGCCATTTGGGGAGGAAGGATTATGGCCTCCTCCGTATGAATGTGTCTGACTCATGGCTTTTCTAGTTGTCGCACGTGACTTTTCAATTGTAGTTTACAGTTTTTATCAGCTGACTAGAAAAAAATATTCATGAAAAAGACATAGTCTTTTTAAGAAAAAATATGGATTATAAAAATTTTGAATTATTTGCAGATTTGCGTTTACCCATTTTTGTCCTTTTACCCAGTTGATGTACTTTTGTGATTATTAGACTTTGCCTATTTCAAAAACAAATTGCATCAATACAAGACAAAATGGAAGGAGAGAAAGAGATAGAGAGAGAGAGAAAGAGATAGAGAGAGAAAAAGAGAGAGATTTATAATTGCAAAGATTTACACAGCCAAATTTTTGGGGAGATCAGAGAATGGCTCCAGGCGGAGGAGGGTTTGTTGTAGGAAAAAAACCTTTATTTTAAAGGTTTTTTTTACTTTATTTTTTTACTTTATTTTTTATTTTTTACTTTATTTTCACACAACCCATAGGTGGTCTTTAAAGAGATACTTGAAAATCTATTTTGTTCTGAAATAGCATATTCTGTATTGCGAAGAAGTATCACAAAAACAAAATGTGGACAACATCAGAAGGTTGATAACTGAACTTGAAAACGTGTAAGAAATTTTAAAATTTTCAGATGAGATAAATAATATTTTGTAACTATGTTACGGGATATTCTTAATTCACAATAAATAATAACTGAATTTAAAGTCATCCACTTATTAACACTCACAACATCACAGACGTCATTTTAAGAAAACTAGGGGGGGGGCAAAAGGCATACTACAGCCTACAATCGCCCATATCTTGGTAATAATTGACCATTTAAAGCTTTAATTAGATCAAGGAGTATTGGAGACGAAGTAAGGGTTATGAAATTCGTTTAACTTTCACTGAATAACACTGTTGCCACTTACATAATAACAAGACTAGTTACTTGAATAACCTAAAACAACCTTACATTCGTTTCTTTTCAACCGGCATAATTTCGTTATCACAACTAAAGAGTACGTACAAACTAAAGGAAAAAAGTACAATAAAAATGGATAAAATCACAGTCAGAGGTAGCAACAAGCTAGAAAAAGAGTCCAGCAACATACCGTTTTCCGTTAAGAATTCTCTCCTGTGGTCAACATCGATCAATATACCCTGCATTTGGAAATGGGTTGCCAATACCCCAAAAACGTGCAAAAAATGATGCGAGTTACCGAACAAATCGAATCTTCCAGGGAAAAATTTTTCAGGTATATGCGTGGCATAGCAGAACGTTGCCACGCCCATGGCTGCCATCTGCAAATAATGATAAGTCGCAGACATATCACAGGGCGATTCCCCCATGAGAATACTAGTTTTTGACATTTCATTTACAGAGCAGGTAGCAATTCTGCTAACAAGGGGTATTTCAGTCCAAATATATGCAATAGCGAACCATCCAATCCGTAAGGTTTTTTGTAAAACACGCTTTTCGTCGGGTATAAATCTTGAATAACAAGTAAACACTGCAGAAATAATACTACTGGCCCCAGCAACGTAGAGGAAACTTCTTTCAAATTCAACGTGAAAAAGGTTTGCTGGAAAGACATAAGCTCTGTATGCTAAAGCTGAACCAAATGAATAAATACTAATTGCTCCGTAATCTAAGAAAAAACAAATATGACGCGCATTAAAATGAAGACAAGAAAAGCCGTGAGCTAAGCTCGACATGAAAGGGTATAGAAATGCAGCAAAGAAATAAGAGATTAAAGGCCAAACGTAGACGTCATTCCAAAAATCATATTTCTCGTATAAATGCTGGAACCTGACGATGAAGTACGTCGCTGCTAGGAAATGACTCCAGAAATTAAGAGTTTCGTTAGTTGGGCTGATCAAACTCAGGAATGCCTCAGATACTGTGCAAACGTCAGGGCGGTAGCCTGGAAATAAGAAATAACTTATGGATGTTTCATTGTTGGTGTAAATTCAAAGATATCCTGGCGGGGGACAAACTTATTTTCTAATAAACAACCAAAAACGGGGGAACTATCAAACATCCAGTAGAGGGGAAAATTCCTGTTTTTATTGTATCGATAATAAGGTATATAATATAAAAGATGCTAACATCATAATACAAAATTTAATCCTAAAAATTCCTGAATCAATAATTTTAGTTCTATTTTCATACATTGCAATTGTATTATAGAATTCTGGAGTCGAAAGTTACATTTTATTTATTTTTTATCCTTGTTACTTGTACTGGCACTTGCGAATTCAACCTTTCCCATAAAAGTTAATTTATAGTCCTAGAAAGGTTCTTAGTTGATTATTTGATCCAAACCATGTTTTGTTGTGATCAAGGCTGGTTCTTCCTACTGCACTAGGCTCAGGGTGGGGGAGGATTGCACCTATCCCTCTTTTTGTGCATTAGTGCAAGTCTATGTCTTTATCTATCCGGCATTAAATGTTGAATATCATTTTACGGTTTCAGATGCTTTTAAACTAGAATGCACTAGATATACTATACTAGAATACAAGAATAGAAGCGTCAAATTTGGCATAAATATTCAAATATTATTTCACAATAAAATATAAAAACTTGACTAAAAATAAACTTTATGAAAATAATAGTTAAGTATAAGCTCAAAGAGTATACAGCAACTATTTCTCAAAAGTTAGATCAGTTAAAAATTGTGCACAAATACAATATTGTAATTGGGGAGAATTGCAGGGGGCATGTGTCCCTAGATTTCCCCATCAAACTAGAATACACTAGATAATAGACTAGAATACACTAGAAACTAGATATACAGAAAGCTCATAAAATGATGACTATGGATTTAAAATCAAATAAATTAATTTATCAATTCAATTGGATTATCCATTGCAACTATTTAAGGCCGCAACTGTTTGTTGCTGGGATACGCCATTGTTAGCTTATTCAGATTCCTACAGTTTATACGGAACAAAAAAGAAATGAGCTCAACTCAGAGCCAATTCTGGGGGGGGGGGCAACCGTAGCAGTTGCTTGGGACACCGTGGCTTGGGGGCGCCTTGGTTGTGATTTTCTCACTTTGATTTTTTTGCTTATATTTGTGGCGCTGTAATTAATTTTTCCCCGGGCGTCACTAACCCTAGGAACGGCTCTGGCTTTTATTTACTTTGGAAGGGATGGGAGCCTGGAAAATTGTTTTCAGAGGGGATTTAAGAAATTTTGTGCACGGGAATAGTGTCATATTTTACTTGATATACAATTTCACGCATTTTAGTATTCTTTTTGTCTCCTATAGAAGGGGGGACCAGGAGAGTAAAATACCCAGTCTTTGTCATCCTTCTAGCGTCTGCGATCGAGATTAAAAAAAATATAAGGAGGGTGCCCGTTATTAAAATTAAACTATAAAAGAAATAGAATTATGGGTCTGCGGTCTGTAGGCCTGCGGGGGCGCCCACTTCCCGCCCCCTGGTGTACATATCAGAGCGCCACGTGTGCTGCAAAGTGACGCCACGCTTGACTTGGTTTCTGCCACGCTTGGGCACGCATCAAATGATGTAGAGGAATTCTGAAAATGGTTGCTCCGTAAATTCAGTCACTAGGGGGTTGAGAGTAAGAACAAACGGCCTGCCAACTGCCCCCCCCTCCCGTGGGTTCAAACTAACTGAAATTTAAATAATAAACGAATCATACCAGATAAGATGGCTGGTTCTCGACTTGATTCGTGCACTTGTTCAAACGACAATACTTCAATGCGCCGATTTAAGACTCTTCTGTAGGCACTCGTAGACTGTTGCAGGTAAATTTCAAACTGTTTATGCACTCCCAAAGGAAATGGCAAATTGGGTGATTTAAAGCGTGCATTCCACAGCAGATTATTGGATTCCTTCGCATCCACTGTCCCGTACACTCCATTTATCTCGTTCTTCTTGAAATTCGCCTTAAAGTAATATTTGTTATAGCTCGGGTATATTCTTGCAAAGAAAAAAAAACATCAAAGCACAAAATAAGAATATATTCGACCGTCCCAAATCAAAATACACTATGTAAAATGTTCAATGTTTTGAGTCTACAAGCCGAAGAACATTTTGGTAAACTGAAAAATATAGATGCATACGCAATGCGTTCAAAAAAAGAAATTTTTCCTTTTTGTTTCATCGGCTGTGATCAGACTAATGCAATGCTTCTTTTTTCCTTTTTTGGTACTATTCTTAGTAACGAGCATGCAAATTCTGAGCCATATATGTATATAGTGCGTAGTTTTTGCTTTGCGGTCATCATTTTACAACGTAGTTTTGATTTACTGGGATTTTCTTAATCTTTTACGGAAACTCACTACTTGTTCATTGTAAAGGAACGTTTGAAGGAATTCATTTTAGGTGGAGGAGAAAGACGGGTGACATGAATTCAGAATTCTTCAAAAAAATTAGGCTTACAAAGCTGTCTGGGGATTTTGCTAAGGGTTGAAGAAAGCTTTTTCTCTTAAAAAAAACTTTAAAAATATTCACCAACATTTTGTCAACAACAGAGAGGGAAGCTGCCTGCTCCATCCTCATCCCCCCATGGTGACCGTTGGGACTAAAATCCGTCAGAGTCAAGGAATGGTAAACTTTAATAAACTATAGGGTGAATCGATTAGATGAAAGAGGGGGCCTGGATTTGATCCCAGCATCTATAAGAGCCAAAAATAATTGAATTATCCGAGAGGGTCCGAGAGGGACACTTTAAAGTAGGTTTAACAACCGAGAGTCCAAGTAACATTTTCTGATTGAATTATAGTCTCCGAGAGGGACACTTTAAAGTAGGTTTAACAACCGAGAGTCCAAGTAACATTTTCTGATTGAATTATACTCTCCGAGAGGGACACTTTAAAGTAGGTTTAACAACCGAGAGTCCAAGTAACATTTTCTGATTTTTTTTTTTTTTTTTTTTTTTTTTTTTTTTTTTTTTTTTTTTTTTTTTTTTTTTTTTTTTTTTTTATTCCAATATTCACGGCGCCAGGTACTTCAAAGTATCTGATATGCCGCTATTCATTTACCTCTTTCAATGGCCTCTAGGTTTTAAATGTCTATTGAACCTTCTTTTGAAGGTGTCAACAGAGGGATTTGCAGGGATAATATCCCCAGGAAGATCGTTCCAGATAGAAGTGCAACGCCGGATGAAGCTGTTCCTCAAGTACTCGGTTTTCGGCGTATCCTCCCTTAGATAATTGGACCGAGCTGTGTGCCTTCGTGTCTGCCTTGTCGGCTGGACAAAGGGGGGCACAATTCGAGAGAGCTCGTCTGAGGGAGGCAAATTCATGTACTTGTAGAAAACAGCCATCGACGCTACATCAAACCTTTCATTTAGAGGCTGGAGCAATTCTTGTGTAGAGGCGCAGCCCGCCCTCTTTGCCCTATTCTGGATCTTCTGAAGTTGTGCCAACAGCGTTTTCGGAGCACCAGCAAATAACGGGCAGCCATATTCAGCTATGGGTCTGATGCAAGACTTGTAGAGTGGGATGATCGAGCTTGATGGAAGAAGGTTTTTGCAGCGAAGAGTAACTCCCAGCTTTCCTGCGCAGGAGGTTCTCACCCGATCAAGGTGGTTGTTCCAAGAGAGATCGGTGGAGAAATGAATCCCCAGTAGACGAAGCTCGTCGACTCTCTTTATAGCTTCATTTTTGAAGATGAAACTGGGGTGTTCACGTGGCACCTTTGATCGGGTAATTAGAAGCTCCTTTGTTTTCGATGCATTGAAGTTGATCATCCATGCATCAGACCAATTTTCAATTTTCAAAAGATCCATCTGTAGGGAAAGGGAGGCTTGTGTTGGGTCTTCGTGTTTAGGGACGGCTGAGTGTGTCGTGGTATCGTCGGCAAAGTGATGCAGAGGGTTTGCGAGGTTGTCTCCCATGTCGTTTATGTAGATAAGGAAGAGCGTAGGTCCCAAGGCACTGCCCTGGGGTACCCCTGCTTTCACTGGATATTGGCGGGAAATAAACCCGTCAAGAACAACCCGCAGTGAACGATCGGAAAGAAAGCTCTCAATCACTTTTAACAGACATCCACGAACACCATACACATAGAGTTTCTTTAGCAGGCCACGGTGCCATACTCTGTCAAAAGCTTTCGCAATGTCGAAGGATAGTAGCCTGATGTCGTATCCCATTGCCAGTAGTTCTATCCACTCCTGATACTGGGCCACTAGGCAGTCTAATGTTGAGCGTTTCCGGCGGAATCCATATTGGCGATCGCCTAGAAGGTCATTTGATTCCAGGTACTGATTAAGTGTTTTATTGCAGACGCTCTCGTAGACTTTGCCAACACAGGAGAGAAGGCTAATAGGCCTGTAGGAGCCCACGCTCGTTGGATCGCCTTCTGGCTTTAGAGTAGGTATAACATGGGCGGACTTCCATGTTCGTGGGAAGGTTCCGGAGCAAAAGCACAGCCGGAAAAGCAATGACAAGGGTCCAGCTAGTTCGGCACTGCAGGACTTGAGGACAACATTTGGTATGTTGTCAGGACCCGTGGCTTTGGTCACATCCAGATGTTGCAGAATGCGAAGGATCTTGGGAGCAGAAAAATTCACGCGTTCCAGGACAGTGTCGGTCTGGTCAGAGAATTTTGGCACTTCTCTACCGTCATAGTCTAGATTCGAAAATTCCGCAAAAGCCTTAGCAAGAGCTTCAGCCTTTGCCTGTGGATCTTGTACCACTGTCCCGTTACTCTGGAGAGAAGGAATTGCGGTCCCCTTGGACGACGGTAAGCCTCCTTGACAATTTTCCACCAACTCTTTGCCGAAGCAAGTTGAAGCTTGGTGGCGAATTTCTCCTTATACTGAACCCGGGACTGCCGAATCGCTCGAACTGAATCTTTGCGCGCATTTATGAATGCAATTCTGTCCTCTTCGCTCTTCGAAAGTAGCCATCGCTTGTGTGCCTTTTGCTTTGCTCGGATTGTCTTCTTACACTGGGCGTTGAACCAAGGTTTGTCCTTACTGGACACCTGGATCCGCTTTGAAGGGATATGCTTTTCGACAGAGTCAACTATGGCCTACTGGTACTTATCTGCAGCTTTCTCTGGGCCTTCCAGGAGGAAGGCTCTCCACTGCTGAGAAAAAAGAGTGTTTCTCAAACCGTCCCAATCACCTCTTTTGTATAGCCAGATTTTTCGTTCATGCTTTACTGGAGGCGGAATACGTAGGTTTCCACGTGCAACGACGGCAACGTGGCCACTGGTGAAAGCATGAGCGTCTACCTTAAAGGAGTCAGGGTGATCTGTAAGGAATAGGTCAAGACGAGATGATCCGTTTAGGCCGTGATACGTGTCGAAATCGACAAGTTGTTCCAGCCCGTAAGAGAGAGATAGATCATACAAGTCCGACCCTTGCCTATCAGTATTTTTGCTGCGAAGCCACACGCTATGATGGACGTTGAAGTCTCCATGAAGGATAATGGCAGACTTGGCGTACTTGCCCCGAATATATTCAGGGAGGTTTCAAGGTAGCTGGTAATCTGGTAAATTTGAGGGTTATACACGGTGCCGACAATCACGGATTTATTTGGGAGGGTCACCCTGACCCAGAGAGCTTCTTCGCCTGCTGAAGGGACACATAGTCTCTGAGAGGGACACTTTAAAGTAGGTTTAACAACCGAGAGTCCAAGTAACATTTTCTGATTGAATTATAGTCTCCGAGAGGGACACTTTAAAGTAGGTTTAACAACCGAGAGTCCAAGTAACATTTTCTGGGGGTGATTGAATTATAGTCTCCGAGAGGGACACTTTAAAGTAGGTTTAACAACCGAGAGTCCAAGTAACATTTTCTGATTGAATTATAGTCTCCGAGAGGGACACTTTAAAGTAGGTTTAACAACCGAGAGTCCAAGTAACACTTTCTGGGGGTGATAGGAAGCAATTGCTGGTACTTGTCTAGAATCTGGTAAGTGCGCGACAATTGTATTGCAAAGATCTTTATGAAAGCAGGTTTACACTGCTTTGTGAGGAGTTTCTCACTCCGGGAACTATATTTAAACTTTAGTTTTTTGGGGTTTAGGGAGACGAAAAGGTACCTAGGTTTGGTTAGGTTACGTATTTAATATATGCTATGCTTTACCCCCCCCCCCCCTTATGTGCAAATATATAGCTCAAATTTGTTTCTGAACTATTATATTTTCATCCTATTTTGTTTTATTTCATTAGCATTAACGAAACTTCACTTATCGCGCACTTAGCAGATTCTACACAAGTATCACCTAACCTAATCTAACCTAACCTAACCTAACCCAACCTAGGTACCTTTTAGTCTCCCTAAACCTCAAAAAATTAAAGATTAAATATAGTTTCCCGGAGTGAGAAACCTTTTGTAATGCCTATCTTTATACAGCGTCTCATATAAGTACCGGGTAATGCGTCTCGTTTTCGCAATGCACTTACCGCTTACTTCACAAGTGCCAGTAGTTTTTTCTTCTTTGTTTTATTTTATATTGCGCTGATGATGGCTGTTGATTATACAGTCGAAACCAGTTTATATTGCTTGATCAGTATTTCACAAAGGATTATTACTTGGATTTTTATTTCATTGCGCAACAAGTGAAATTGTTTGGATTTAATAATTTGGTAGCAATAACAGATCGTCCTATTATTTTGTGTGGCGTTCGAATTACTTTGGATTAGCTGATTAAGGATGCCAGAGTACGGTGGTGAATAACAAAGCAGGTTCCGCGGACCACCGGGCCAGCCGTCAATTGCTGATTGCCACTGCTGCCGTGGGCCTGCCCACTGAAAGTTAAGTTGATTTTTCTTCTCTTTTTTTTGGTTTTTCTCGTAGTATCGAAGTAATGTCAAAATTCCAACAGTCCCAGTTTGCGTTAGCGAATTTCAAAAGATTCCCGCTGTGGCCCGTAAGAATTATCCAAGTTTCAAAGGATAAAAAAGGAATCTTCAACTACTTAGTTTTTGCGTATGGAGATCACACAGAGTCGCGCCTAACGGAGAATAGTCTCATCTCGTTTGAGGACAATTACTGCGAAGCATCTACAAAAACTGATAAAAATGTTGGAAGTGCGTTTAAAGAGGTTAACCAAAACCCGGACATTTATAAGACGGCTTCAAAAACTTTCGTGTCGCTGAAAGCAGTTTCTTCTGAACCATCTACCGCGGATTTGCTAGCTAAAATTGTCGCAACTGAGGAAGAAATCGCTAAGACAAAAGAATCAATGATGAGCGCGATTACTAAGCAAGTTCAAGATAAATGCGGAAACGACCGAACTCTGAAAGCTTCTGTTGAGACTATCGTGAGTGAAATATACTCGTCAGTGCCGCTTGAGTTTAATCCGAAGCTAGAGCAATTGTTGGTATCAGTAAAGAATATTAAAGGACTAATTGAAAATTTAGAGAACCGAATTGCAAAATTAGAAGTGAAAATTGATGATTATGAGCAAGAAAAACAGCTTGGAACTCTAGTTTTTCACGGTATTAAGCAGCAGCCGGGTGTTGACTTGAAGTCGACCATTCTGAATATAGCCTCGCAAAAGCTGGGGCTTTCCGGTATCTCTGATTGTGATTTTGCTATGGTTTACAGGTCGAAATTGAATAATCCAGGGTCGGCAAACGATAAAGTTGCACCAGTGTTAGTGAGATTTTCTACCTGTGAGACGGCCCGTAAAGTGTTTGCGAGTAAATCAAAATTGGCTGGTTCGAAAATCTTTTTGTCTGAGTCTCTAACCAAGCGCCGTCGTGATATCCTGAGTGCCGCGAGAGACAAGTTTGGCGTGAAAAATGTATGGTCAGATCGTGGCCAGGTTCTCGCAATGCTTCCGGGTGAGCAAGCTGCTCGTCGAATAAACTCGCTTTCAGATTGCGTTTAGTTTGTTGTTTATGAGTAGTTTGGTAGTGTTTATCTCGTTAAGATGTTCTATATTGCTCTTTATTTATATTTTTATTTTGTTGGTTATTTTTTGATTTCTTATGAGTATAAATATCGTCCCGTTTGAGCGCGGAAAAGGGTTGAATTATAGGATTTTTTTGCGTAAGTTGATATGAGTAGTAGTTTACGTGGAAGATTGAGTGATTTGCAAAATAATCCGTTTAATGTTGATGATTATTTGTTGACGGATATTGGAAATGATGGGTCGCAAATTAGTTTTCGTCCATCTCTTGATAGTAAATATCGCCAGTTATCAGCTTTGGAGGAGTTAGACCGGTCTGGATTTCATGCATGTACATGGAATTGTCATTTAACGTCTTCTTACCATGAGATTTTTGATTTTATTTCCCGATCTAATAATTTACATATAATGGCATTATGTGAAACATTTTTGGATCATGATACCCTTCTCTCGTCCTAGTACAGGAAAATGAGCTCCAAAAAGAGGTCGACCCGAAACAAATTGCAACAGAAATGATTTTTACACCATCTTGTAGAGAAAAAAAAACTGAACAACATATCCATTTTCGCATATTCTGAGTTGACGCAAAATACCCGTTTTTTGGTTTTTAATGCTATTTTTTCCGTTATTCGAATAAAAATCGTTATTTTCGTGGACATCGGTTTTCTTGAACTGGAGTATGATTCTAACCCAAAATAACATGTCGAGACAGAAAACGAAGTCGAATTTAGCGTAAGAAGCACCATACAAAAAGTAACTGTATTTTTTCGACTTTTTTCGCCTAAAAAATACAATTTTCGTTGTAGCCCGATTTTCTTGAATGAAAGTGTGGTTCTGTCGTAGAATCACGAGCTGAGACCGAAAATAGAATCAAATAGGTTGTTCACTGAACCAGAAAAAAAAATCAGAATCATTAATGAATGATATACATTTTTTTTTAGAAAATAATTAGGGAAAGTGAATTACAAACCGAACTGGTTTTCAGTGGTCAGTATCGTAAATCACACTTAAAACACTCTTCGTATACTATTTAGGGCCAACCCATAGTGTCTAATCTTCACAGTCTATTAAATAGAATCAATCTTATAAAAAAATACAAAATAGAGAATCAGATTCCGACTAGTTTCACAACTTCTTCATTTGGAATAGATTAACGACTAGGGTTCTAGGTTCTCTTCATCATTGTTTATGTCGATTTTTGGGGAGTTGGAACACATTGTTCCCTTGCAGGTTCTGCATGCTGAAGTACAAACTAAGCCGTTTTTAAAGCAGCTACACCTCGCTGAACTACACTGTACACGACAGGAGCACTTCACGATCTTTAGGAGCATACGCGGGGCTGGTGGGAGGTCAGTTGTTAATGGATACAAGAAGTCATCTTTATTCTTCCATCCCCATTCCTCGGCTTTCAGTTCCGGATCAGGCTCCCTGGTCAAAACCTGAACTTGATAAAAAAAACTCTATAGCTATGAAACTTGGCTGCATCAGAAGTTGGTGGCAGATGTTCTGGGTGAACAAAAGAGTTCTCCATTGTCACTTTTTTTTCAAAAACTTCTCTGCGGAGTTTGTTCAAGTTCCCTCCTTTCGACGAACCGTATATGATCAACAGGGCGTCTTCTATCAGCCTCTTCAGTGCAAGACCTTTTCCCACACCGTGGATTCGCGAAGTAGAGTCACAGCCTAACAGGGCGTGAGCAAAAAGGATCAGATGACAAGTATCTTGTCCCAGCTTCTCTTTCAGGGTTTGTATGTCCCATATTCGGGGAGCTTTATTCGACTTTGGCTCAGGTGCGAAGAATAGTTTCTTGCTTGACAAGTCACAGTGGTAGCATAAGAGAACCAATAGATCGGTATCTTCCCCAACTACGGCAGTGTCGTGATACCGTGAAGAGGCAACAGCAGCATCCACAATCGGGACATCAGCGTCACCTGATGCCTGGGAGACAGAGACACCCTTTGCACGGAGATGATCAGCCAAAGCGCAGATAAACCTGGCTTTGTTTTTCTTGCAAGATAAGAACTTTTCTTTCTTCAGCTTGAGCAGCATATCTGCTGTGAAGAAAATATCACGGCCAACTGTATGAATCCTCTGCGAGTGAGCCATATCTTTTATGGAAGCCCCACCATCGTAGCCGTCGAAAACGATAGTGGCAGAAGGGTACTTTCCTGTCACGTAAGCTGCATAATGGTATAGAATCTCCAGGTATCTTTCATTTTTTGTCAATGGTATCCTGTGCAGCAGAGCTCCTCCGTTTAGGATATATCGAGTGCCTTCGGGGAGGGGAAATGAATGCTTCTCAAGGTCGCATGCCTGCGCTATGGCCTTCGCAAGCTCTGGTTTGTTCGCAGTCCGGAGCATGCAGGAGCTTTCAAAAAGTGACGCTGGGTAGGAACACAGTTCGTGTTGAAAGTACTCAGTTTCCGTAAGATTGATCCTTTTAGCGATCATGATAAATCTCTTAAAAAGAAGAGTCGGGTCTAGTCGTTTGCAGTCTCCGCTTGGACATTACTTGGTGGTCATCTGGATTGCCTGTTGTTTTCGTCGAAACACAGTATTCAGTTCCGAACCACCATTATAAAAACAGACTTCTTACCTGCGCTAATCATTCATCAGAACACTAGCAGATTCACCGGAAAGCATTACTCGACTGTTACATGGCGGAATTTCGAATAAATTTTTTTATCGGGGTAGATGGCGAACTTAAATAAAGGCTATGACTGTCACTGACCGGAACTAGTTTTCTACTCGACTTTTTGGCATTACTTGAGGTCTTCGTCTAATTGATTTCCTAGTCAAATCTTGGGAATAAACTTTGAAATCTTTAAAACACTGAGTGATGAATGTGACGATTTTCATTTTATTGCACTACTTAGCCTTCGAAGTGTCGTATACTAGTGCCTAATTCAGGTATTTTTTACGAACAAACTGATCATTTGTTGAATAACAAGTGTCGATTTATTGTCTTTACAAAAATTACCGCAACGTATATTGATGATAGTGAAACTTTTCTTGTTTTGCACCAGACACCCAATCTGACTTCATTTTCTGTCTCAGCTTGTCATATTGCATCAGAATCATACTTCATTTCAAGAAAAACGGTCGGATACTAAAATTATATTTTTTTTTCGGAAAACGTAAAAAAAATCGCATTAAATGCCAAAAAACAGTTATTTGCGTCGACTCAGAATATGCGAAAATAGATATGTTGTTCAGTTTTTTTTTCTCTACAAGATGATGTAAGAATCATTTCTGTTGCAATTTGTTTCGGGTCAAACCTCCATTTGCCTGTACTATCCTTTAACTTTCCAGGTTATGAACTGATTGCTCGAAGTCGATCATCAATGGGACGTGGAGGCCTGGCTTTCATTGTCCGACAGGATTTGAATTGGAAAATTAGAAAGGATTTGGACATTTGGAAGGAGGGTAAGATAGAAACCTTTAGTATAGAAATTCAGTTTGAAAATCGAGCTTGTATTTTTACTGTTGTATATAAGCCACCAAGTGCATCATTTAAAGAGTTTGCTGAAGGATTTGAATGTCTTGCTGCAAAGGTAAATAGATCTAGTCAAGAGTTTATATGTATGGGTGACTTTAATTTTGATTTGTTAAATATGCGTGGACCAAATTTGGAATTTTTGAGCCTAGTGATGTCAAATGATTTATACCCGACCGTGAGCATTCCAACGAGAATCACGGATCATTCGGAAACGCTCATCGGTAATGTGTTTGTGTCTTCAGGGATACTAAGTAAAGCGTGCTGCTCTGTTGTTATAAGCCCAGCCTCTGACCATCTTCCGGTTGTATTGCATTTGAATTCTGAAGTGAAGAAAAATAACAGAAAGAATAAA
Organism: Artemia sinica; assembly: GCA_027921565.1. NCBI lineage: Eukaryota > Metazoa > Arthropoda > Branchiopoda > Anostraca > Artemiidae > Artemia > Artemia sinica. Next base: position 50,505,327 of record CM051264.1, read on the forward strand.
ATACCAATGCGTGAACTTAAGCCAGTTAATCTGAAAAAAATTGAAGAACAAATTAGTGTTATTAACTGGGAAACAGTACTGAATGAAGATCATCCGTCGGAAGCATTTGAAAAGTTTAACCAAATGGTGTCGAGTATTTATGATAGCACGTGTCCGCTTAAAGAAACAAACCCCAGAAAGAATAAACCGAGAAAACCATGGTGTGATGATGAGCTGCTTAATCTGTTTAATATGAGAAATCAGGCGTGTGAGGAGCATCTGAATCATCCGCAGAATAATGAGCTCCATGTGATGTATAAAGAGCTAAGGAATAGGGCAAATGCCCTAAGAAGGAAAAAAAAGAAGGCATATTTTACAAATGTATTTGAAGAAAGTAAAGGTAACCCCAAAGCAACATGGCAAGTTGTGAATGATCTTCTAAAAGGTCCTATGAAGCCATCGGATCCAAAAATTGTGCTAAATAATAGGACATTGGAAGAATTGAGGAAATCTGCAACGTATTTGGACAATATTTCTCTGAAATTGGCTGCAAGATTCAAGAAGAAGCAAGGAACTCCCATGTTTTCGAATCAAGCAGTTTTGTGGATGAGCGAGGAAGAGGTTTCGAAATGAATTTCCAGCCTTGTACTGAAGAGGAGGTACGCAAAATTGTTAGCACGATTAAGTCAAACAGTGCAGGAGTTGATGGAATGAGCCTTAGAACGCTCAAGTCGGTTCTGGTTTATTTGCTTCCTGTCCTCGTATACCTTATCAATATTTCTATGGAAAAGGGGATGTTTCCGAGTGCGCTTAAAATAGCTAAAGTTGGACCGTTGCACAAAGGTGGAGTAAAAACTGACATATCTAATTGGAGACCAATATCAATTCTCCCAATTTATTCAAAAATTTATGAAAAACATTGTTCATCACCGGCTTTACGAGTATCTGATGAAAATTGGTGTTTTACACGATGGTCAATTTGGCTTCCGGAAAGGTCATTCAACGACGCAGGCAGTCCAGCATCTTCTGGAAAATATTAACTCAGCACTTGAGAATGGCGAGCAGTGCATGGGCGTTTTTATTGATTTTAGAAAGGCTTTCGACACTGTTGATTTTAAGATTTTATTGGAAAGGCTGTATTATTTAGGCATAAAGGGTAGTGTTTTAAATTGGTTTGAATCGCATTTAAGTGAAAGGAAGCTACGAATGATTTTAAGTAACAAATCTTCTCAGCCGTTTCCCATAAAGTGTGGTGTTCCACAGGGCTCAGTTCTTGGTCCTCTCCTGTACCTGATATTCGTAGACACAATGAGATTCTACATTCCCGGAGCTTCAGTTACTTCGTTTGCTGACGACACGGCTTTAGTGATTGCAGCAAAGTCGCTGCAAGAGCTCTTGTTCAAGGCGAATAATGTGCTTGATGGCCTATATGAATTTGTTTGTGCTAGCCTACTTAGCGTCAATGCATCAAAAACTAATTTTATGATGTTTACGAGGACTGGTTCTGCTCCCACTCTCCCTGGTGTCATTATTTACAATGGCCTACCGCTCTCACAAGTAGAAGAGATCCGATATCTGGGATTCTTCCTGGATCAAAACTTGAGTTGGAGAAAACACTGCGACATCATAGTATGCAAGCTGGCGCGAGGCATTGGAGTTCTGAACTGTTTTCAAAATTTTTTACCTTTGAAAATTCTGCTTTTATTGTATTTTTCATTAATAGCGCCTTATATAAATTATGGTTGTTTGATTTGGGCGAGTAATTTTAGTTGCAATTTTAGAAGAGTTCAAGTTCTGCAGAATAAGGCTATAAGGTTGATTGCAAGGTATGATCGTGGTATAGATAGCACTGAATCACTTTTTAGAAAGTTTAAAATTTTAAAGGTTGGTGAAATAAGGGATTATCAAATTGAAGTATTTGTATTTCAGTGTCTGAATGGTCTTGCACCGGATTTTTTTATGAATATTTTTAAGCCTAATTCGTTTTATCACGATTATTCGACTAGGAGTGCGGATAGTCTTGCATCTGAGCCACGGAACACAACGAGAGCGAGTCAAGTGACCAGATGCATGGGCCCGTCATTTTGGAATTCGTTCCCAGATTCTCTTCGTCAAGCTGAAAGTGTGCCGCAACTTAAAACCCGTATTAAAAATCATTTCTTTTCAGGAATTTGGTAGTGTTAAAGGTTCGAGAGAGGGCTTTTTTTTATATTTTGTGCCATTATATATTTATCATTATTTTCAGTTATTATTATTGTTATCCCCTTTTTTCATTTTAATTGGTGTGTTGAATTGGCATGCATGATATCCAACCGGTAGCTTTTTCAAGCATCTTCTTGCTTTAGTGCGACTTGTTGTCACATTGAGTTGTTTTTTTTGTTAATATAAATGTATGAACCTGAAAAAACCTGATCATTGTCTTCACAAATTTCCTCGTTATCTTTTCTTATTTTGTATGACAGTGAATATCAAAGTTTCAAAAACTGAAATTCTTTGTTTTGGTTTCCTTCTTTTCAAATCATACATCATTTAAAATAAACAAGTTGAAGGCGAGGGGGAGCTGATTTCCCGCCATTTGGTGTACCTATCGGAACGCTAGGTGTACCGGGCAGTTCTGCCACGCTTGGGACAGTCCCCAAAACGCTAGGCACACTCCCTAAAACGCTTGCCACAATTCCACCATGCATGGCACACGCCATCTGGTCAGAGACAGTTTTAGGGGGGAGAGAGGTACAGGGGGTATTTGCCCTGCGCGCAGAAACTTTAGGGGCGCAAAATTTCAAATAAATAAACTAACAGTTATAATAATTTTGTAATTTTTGAAATTTTACTTTTATTAAAATAAAACAGGGCGCATTTGGCAGTAAGTCTAAGCAAAATGAATCCGAAATTTTCATTTTTTTCCATATCTTCATCACCATTCCTTGAAAATAAAAGTGAGCAGAACTGATTTAATTAGTTTTAAAGTTTTTTGTGATATTTTGTATTCAAATTTTGTTAATAAATGAAAATTCAGTTAATAAATGAGAATTTTGTTAAAATTTGGCCTGAAAAGTTTTGGAACACATGGGTAGGGGAGGGGGATAACCAAGATTTTGCCTCAGGCGCAAGAGAGGCCCGAATCGCCACTGTATATGGTGTCTGAGAGAGGGCAACCCTCGGTTAAAGTCACTGTGAAAGAAGAGATACAGTATCAGAATCAATAAGCATGAATGTCACCCACACCCATGCAGATGCAGCTGCATTATCTCGAATAGTATATTTCCATAGAAAGATGAACAGAGAGAACAGGGAGGGAAATCAGAAACAAGGGAAAACAAATGCAGACAAAAATAGAAAATTAGCACTAAAAACAAATAAAGACAAATGCACAATTGATAAAAATGTATTGGAAAAAAAACTTAGATTTCGATCTTAATCTTAAATGTTTTTATCAAACAGTTCGAGGTAACGAACTGTAAGTAAGGAGCGACGCGGCTGAATAGTAACCGAAACTCTAAAAATTTTTATATCAATAGATACATCAAAAGAATCAGCTTATTATCTTTATTTCAAATATATCAAATTTATCAGGTTTAGTGTTACCCATCAAAAGTTAGGAGCCTGAGAAAATTTGCTTGATTTTTTAAAAAGGGGGAAAACATCCCGTAAAAGTCAAGGAATCTTAATCAAAATCACAGAACCCTACTGTAGGAGTTTGAAGCTCGTATATACAAAAATGGGGAATTTTGCTGTTTTTGTCAGAAGAAACAACACGGATGCGTGTTTATTTGTTTTTTTCTTTGTTTCTTTTCCCAGGGGTGATCATATCAAAATAATAGTCCTAGAAGATCGGGAGAGGTTGCATTTGAATGGAAACTGAAAGTTTTAGTTCCCTTTTTAAGTGACCCATAAGATTGGAGGGCAACTAGCCCCCCTTCCATTCCTCCTTTTTCCCCAAAATTGTCCGATCAAAGTTTTGAGATAGTCCTTTTGTTCAGCATAGTTGAAAGATCAAATGACTATGTCTTTAGGGGTAACAAGACCCCCCCACAGTTCGTGGGAAGAGGCCTGTAAGTCATGAAATTTGCCCATTGCTTACGTATAGTATTTGTTGTTGAGAAATATACAGCCATTTTTCAGGGGGAAGGTTTTTTTGTGCTTTTGGTGGGTTTCCATAGGGATAATTTTCCATAGGGAAGGGAATTCTTGGGGGTGGGGTGAACTTTCCAGGGGATTTTTTTACACTGGGGGGATTTGACAGAATACGTATACGAAATTATTTTTATTTGCCTTACTTTCTCTCTGCCAACTCAATTTTGCATGTGGAGATGTTCTAGGGGAATTATCCAGGGGCTTTTTTCAGTGTGTTTGGATTTCCGGGAAAAAATGTCCACAGAAGGGGGATTTCTGGAGTGATCGAGAAAACGATTAAAAATTGAAGTTTTTTTCAACTGAAAGTATGCTAAGGAGAATTTTTCCAGCTGAACCGTCCGCAAGAAAGTTTACGGAGGGGGATTTTCGGCAAGGATGGAACTACCTGGAGGGAATCTTACAGAGGGGGGGGGGGTGTATTTTACAAGGTGTGCAAAATTTCCACAGAGAAGTTCCTCGTGAGGGGGGGGATTTTTCATGAATGGTAAGCTAGATTCACTGGTATTATTTGAATCTTGCCAGAAATAAAAAAAAACTAGTTTTTTTCTAACTGAAAGTAATGAGCCACATTAATACTCGAAACGAACAGAAATTATTCCGTATATGAAGAGCCCTTCTCAATCAATACTTTGCTCTTTACGCTGAAGCTTGACTGTTTGTCCCAATTTCTTAAGAACGACTCCTGAGACACAAGGTCCGTTGAATAGAATAGGAAGCTATTTTAAAAGTGATAAAAACTTTAGCGTGAAGAGCAAGGTATTGAGGAGGGGGGCTAATGTTGCTCCTTACTTCCAGTAAAAAAAAAACTTGTTTTTTTTAATTACTTTCAGATTCACCTTGTATATTTCGTTGGAAAGATAAATTGGAACGGCGAGAGACATAAATAACAATGGAAGACAAATGCAGATAAAATAGAAAATTAGCAACAACATCAAAATAAAGACAAATATACAGCTGATAAACATCAAAGGAAAAAAATAGCTTAGATTTCGAAAAGTATACGAATTTTCAGAGCAAATATACCTTAAATAAAACACTAATACAACTCTCCAAAATAGCTAAATGCATTATTCCGTTTCCATAAATTTAATAATAGTTATATTAAATCCAAACATTCTATTTATCATGATGTGCATACATTTTAATTGATTTTGTTAAACAGTTCGGGGTGACGAACCGTAAGTATAGAGCGACTCGCTCCAATCGTAACCAAAACTATAAAAAAACGGAACTCGTAAATTTTTTTTCTTAAATTGTCACATGAAAAGAATTGTATTTTTTATGCTGATTCTAAACGCATAAAATTCATTAAGTTTAATGTTACCCATCAAAAGCTATGAGCCTGAGAAACTTCGTCTGATTTTCAAAAAAGGGGGGAACTGGGAACATCCCTAGAAATTCAAGCGATCTTAATGAAAATCATACCTTCAGATTCAGCATATCTGAGAACTTCACTGTAGAGGTTTCAAGCTCCTATGTGCAAAAATGTGGAATTTCGTATTTTTTGCCGGAAAAAAGAACACGGCTGCGTGTTTATTTGTTTTGTTATTTTTCGCTAAGGGCGAGGGTATCGAACCAATGGTCCTAGGAGATCGCGAGAGGGCTCATTCGAACGGAAACCAAAAGTTCAAGCGCCCTTTTTAAGTGACCAAAAAGATTGGAGGGCACCTAGCCCCCTCCCGCGTCCTCTTTTCTCCAAAGACATCTGATCAAAATTTTGAGATAGCTATTTGATTCAGCATAGTTGAAATGCCCAATAATTATGGATTTGGGGATGACAAAACCCAACATAGTCCCTAGGAAAAGTGCTGTAAGTTACGCAATTTGCCCATTATTCACATATCATACTTGCTATTGGGAAATGTACGGTTTTTTTGGGGGGAGGTGTATGGGGGGATTTTCCGCGTAGAGGACAGTTTTTCGCTGATCATAGGGGGATTTCCTGGCATGATTTGAAAAATGGTCAGAATTTAAGCAAAAAATAAGTTTTTTCGACTGAAAGTAAAGACCAACATTAAACTTAAAACGAATAGAAACTATTCTGTATATGAGGGAACTGTACTTGTTTAGAATCCGGGCAACACACGAGAAGTGAATTTTGGTTAATTCTAATGGAATAAAACAAAGTATTATAAAAATATAATAGTTCAGAAAGAAATTTGGGCTATATGTTTGTACATTAGGGGGGGTGGGGGTAAAGCATAGCATATATTAAATACCTAACCTAACCTAGGTACCTTTTTTTGGTCCTTTAACCCCAAAAAACTAAAGTTTAAATCTTTAAATCACTAGGCAGCGAAAGCCTGTTTTTCATATAGCATCTTTGAGATTTTGATGCGGTCTTTCTCACTTGTTACCCGGATTCTAAACAAGTACCAAGGGGACGTTTGGATTTTTGTCATAGTTCTTTAATAAAGACTGCTCTAAAACAACGGTCATTGAATTTGAGTGACAAGTGTTTTTGAAGACTTTAGCGTAAAGAACGAGGGTTGAGGAAGGGGTAGTCCCCTCATACAATAATTTCTGTTCGTTTTAAGTTTTATAGCTGCTCCTTAATTTCAGTCGAAAAACCGGTACTGTTTTACAAAGCGGTAAGCGCACGACAATTGTATTGAAAATCAGATAGGATAAAACCCGGTACTTATACGAGACGCTGTATAAAGATAGGCATTATAAAGGGTTTCTCACTCCGGGAACTATATTTAAACTTTAGTTTTTTGGGGTTTAGGGGGACTAAAAGGTACCTAAATTGGGTTATTAGGTTAGGTTACGTATTTAATATATGCTATGCTTTACCCCCTCCCCCTAATGTGCAAATATATGGCCCAAATTTGTTTCTGAACTATTATATTTTCATCCTATTTTTGGTACTGTTCTATTAACCGGGCTCTTTTATATAGTGCTAGTTTGGTTAATGCTAATGAAATAAATAAAATAGGATGAATATATAATAGTTTAGAAACAAATTTGGGCTATATATTTGCACATTGGGGGAAGGGGGGTGGCAAAGCATACCATATATTAAATACGTAACCTAGCCTAACCTAGGTACCTCCCCCCCCCTAAACCCCAACGAACAACAATTTAAATACAGTTCTTGCCTTTGTTTATATCCCAGAAGGCATTGTAAACCTGTTTTCATCAGGCGTCTCGATCTATTCGTGACTGGTATGCTTTGCCGTATTCAAAAGAGTCCGGTTAATAGAACAGTACCCTATTTTGTTTTATTTCATTAGTGTTAACGAAACTTCACTTTTCGCGCGCTTACCGCTTTGTAAAAAGTACAGAAAAAACTTGTTTATTTTTGTTAATTATTGTAAGATTCACCTTGAAAGTCCTTGTCGATTTTGACAGCAAATTTGAATTTTCTAGGAAGATCTATTGATGCATTAAGCATAAAATGTGCTTTGAAACAATAGGAATAGCTGTAAATTGTTGTTGTTATGTCAGCATGTATTTCAAACAGTCCATCAGAGGCAACGCTGTAGCGTTGCCTATAGTAAAGGCCATACGACTCCAATGTTTTATTATTTATTATTTTTTTTTCCCAGAGGCACTTCATATGGAAGGGGTTGTCGTAGAAACTTCAAAGGGGGCTCATTCGATTGGAAATCGAGAGTTCTAGTGCCCTTTTTAATAGTCGAAAATGATTGGAGGGCAACTAGCCCCCCCACGCCCACAATTCCCCCAAACACATCCAATCAAAATTTTGAGATAGCCATTTTGTTCAGCAGAGTTGATTTCCAGATGGAAAATATATTTTTGAAGATGACACTCCCCCACAATCCTCAGGGCAAGGGTTTTAAGTTATGCCCTGGGGGCATATAAGGTTTTTATAGAAGGCGTTGTCGTAGAAACTTCAAAACAGGCTCAATCGATTGGAAATTAAAGGGCTAATGCCCTTTTTAATAATCGAAAATGATTGGAGTGTAACTAGCCCCCTCCCCCCCCACGCCCATCATTTCCCCAAACACATCCAATCAAAATTTTGAGATAGCCATTTTTTCAGCGTAGTTGATTTCCAGATAGAAAATATATTTTTGAGGAGGACACTCCCCCACAACCCTCAGGGCAAGGGTTTTAAGTTATACCCTGGGGGCATATAAGGTTTTTATAAAAGGCGTTGTCGTAGAAACTTCAAAAAAGGCTCATTTGATTGGAAATTCAAAAAGCTAGTGCCGTTTTTAATAGTCGAAAGTGATTGGAGGGCAACTAGCCCCCCCCCCACGCCCATTATTCCCCCAAAAACATCCAATCAAAATTTTGAGATAGCCATTTTGTTCAGCGTAGTTGATTTCCAAATAGAAAATATATTTTTGAGGAGGACACTCCCCCACAACCCTCAGGGCAAGGGTTTTAAGTTATGCCCTGGGGCATATAAGGTTTTTATAGAAGGCGCTGTGGTAGAAACTTCAAAACAGGCTCATTCGATTGGAAATTAAAGGGCTAGTGCCCTTTTTAATAGTCGAAAGTGATTGGAGTGTAACTAGCCCCCTCCCCCCCCCCACGCCCATCATTTCCCAAAAAACTCATCCAATCAAAATTTTCAGATAGCCATTTTGTTCAGCGTAGTTGATTTCCAGATAGAAAATATATTTTTGAGGAGGACACTCCCCCACAACCCTCAGGGCAAGGGTTTTAAGTTATGCCCTGGGGGCATATAAGGTTTTTATAGAAGGCGTTGTCGTAGAAACTTCAAAACAGGCTCATTCGATTGGAAATTAAAGGGCTAGTGCCCTTTTTAATGGTCGAAAGTGATTGGAGTGCAACTAGCCCCCCCCTCCACGCCCATCATTTCCCCAAACACATCCAATCAAAATTTTGAGATAGCCATTTTGTTCAGCGTAGTTGATTTCCAGATAAAAAATTATTTTTGAGGGGGACACTCCCCCAGAACCTTCAGGGCAAGGGTTTTAAGATATGCCCTGGGAGCATATAAGGTTTTATAGAGGGCACTGTCGTAGAAACTTCAAAAAAGGTTCATTCGATTGGAAATTCAAAGGGATAGTGCCCTTTTTAATAGTCAAAAGTGATTGGAGGGCAACTAGCCCCCCCCCTACGCCCATCATTCCCCTGGACACATCCAATCAAAATTTTGAGATAGCCATTTTTGTTCAGCGTAGTTGATTTCCAGATTGAAAATATATTTTTGAGGAGGACACTCCCCCACAACCCTCAGGGCAAAGGTTTTAAGTTATGCCCTGGGGGCATTTAGGGTTTTTATAAAAGGCGTTGTCGTAGAAACTTCAAAACAGGCTCATTCAATTGGAAATTAAAGGGCTAGTGCCCTTTTTAATAGTCAAAAGTGATTGGAGGGCAGCTAGCCCCCCCCCTACGCCCATCATTTCCCCAAACACATCCAATCAAACTTTTGAGATAGCCATTTTGTTCAGTGTAGCTGATTTCCAGATAGAAAATATGTTTTTGAGGAGGACACTCCCCCAGAACCTTCAGGGCAAGGGTTTTAAGATATGCCCTGGGGGCATATAAGGTTTTTATAGAAGGCGTTGTCGTACAAACTTCAAAAAAGGTTCATTCAATTGGAAATTCAAAGAAATAGTGCCCTTTTTAATAGTCAAAAGTGATTGGAGGGCAAATAGCCCCCCCCCTACGCCCATCATTTCCCCAAACACATCCAATCAAACTTTTGAGACAGCCATTTTGTTCAGTGTAGCTGATTTCCAGATAAAAAATATGTTTTTGAGGAGGACATTCCCCCACAACCCTCGGCAAGAGTTTTAAGTTATGCCCTGGGGGCATACAAGGTTTTTATAGAAGACATTGTCGTAGAAACTTCAAAACAGGCACATTCAATTGGAAATTCAAAGGGCTAGTGCCCTTTTTAATAGTCAAAAGGGATTCGAGGGCAACTAGCCCCCCCCCCCACGACCATCATTCCCCCAAACAAATCCAATCAAAATTTTGAGATAGCCATTTTGTTTAGCGTAGTTGATTTCCAGATAGAAAATATGTTTTTGAGGAGGACAATCCCCCACAACCCTCGGCAAGAGTTTTAAGTTATGCCCTGGGGGCATATAAGGTTTTTATAGAAGGCGGTGTCGTAGAAACTTCAAAAAAGGCTCATTCGATTGGAAATTCCGAGGGCTAGTGCCCTTTGTTATAGTCGAAAGTGATATGAAGGCAACTAACCCCCCTCTCACGCCCACCTTTTCCCCAAACACATCCAATTAAAATTTTAAGACAGCCATTTTATTAAATGTAGTTTTAAGTTCTGGAAATTAGGTCTTTGAGGATTACAACTCCCCCAAAACCCTCAGGGCAAGGGTTGTAATTTAAGGATTCTCCGAATCCTTCATATTATTTCTTATGGAAGGATGCTCGTATAAACTTTAGAGAGGGCTCGTTTGATTGGAAATTGAAAGTTTTTGTTCACTTTTTAAGAGTCAAAAGAGATTGAAGGGCAACTAGCCCCTCTCCCTCCTCCACGCCCTTAATGCATCAGATAAAAACTTTTAGATAGACATTTTGTTAAAATAGTGCAAAGTTCTGATAACAAAAACTCCAGTGTCGACACAGCCCATCAGGGCCAGGGGTAGGCGTTGTAAGTTATGCCCTGGGGCATAACTTATTAAGGGGGGTTTATAACTTATGGGAAGGGGTTTTGTTTGGGAAGAACATATAGGAAATCTATTATAATTATCCAATTATAAGGTTAAAATACATACTCTGTGATAGATGCAAAATTGCTTTGGCACACAAATTCCTATTAAGGTCAATTCCAAACAGCCGTGATCCCTTTGTGTCAGCAAGTGAAATGGTCTAAACCCCCTTATTGGAGCTATTTTTTCAATCCATTCATTGTTGTCAATCGCTGTCCACAAGTTATGCAAGCTGTCTATTGTTCATATATAAGGTTTTTATCAAAGAGGTAATCGTATAGACTTTGATAATAGCCTCATTCGATTTAAATTGAAAGTTCTAGATCCGTTTTTTAAAGTCAAGAATAATCGGACAGTAAGCCCCCCCCCCATTTCAAAAAAACCTGAACTTTTTGCAATCGAAAACGAACAAAAATTAATTTAAAAAAAACTTTCCGAAAAATAAGTTTTTCAAAGAAAAGTAAAGGCCATTTTAAACTTAACCTCAGGAGATACAAATACCTGTTAAAATTCAAACTCAAAACGACCAGAAATTACTATTAAAGAATAAATGAAACCCAAAACGAACAGAAATTAAATAAACAATCATAGCAAAAAACATACAACAAGTAATAATATAAATGAATAAATAGATCTTAAAGCGAGTAATGCTTAGATTGAATATGAAAATCTAGCTTAAAACGAAAACAAATATTTTGCTATTAAAGTATAAATGAAACTTAAAACGAACAGAAATTAAATAAAAAATCAATGCGAACAAAACATACAATATATATTAATGTAAATGAATAAATAATCTTAAAACGAGTGAAACTTAAATTGAATATGCAAATCAAGTTTGAATCGAATAAAAATAACAACAAACAAGAGTTTGGGTATCGTCTCACTGCAGAAGCCTAAAACCAACTGCGTCATTGGCGCTTTACTGAAAACGAATTATATTACAAATGTTTTCTTTTGTACTTAATATTGAAAATAAATATTAAAATTACAGTAAAATTTTGAACTGATGAGCTTTTAGCAATTAATATCATTATGCATCAAATATTCAGTTTAATTTATTAGTTCTTTTCAAGATTGGTCCAGACAAATATAGTTTCACTACAAGCAAAATTTGGATACTGCCCCCTTCTTTAACTGTAAAAACCTAAAGCCTTCTGCGTCATTGGTGCTTCACTGAAAACAAATTACTCGTATACTACAAATTTATTATTTTCCAGTTCTTAGAGCATTGAAAATGAAAATAAAAATTACAGTGAAAAAAAAATTAAACTGATTGATCTTTCAACAATTAATATCATTATATATCTAATATTCAATTTGATTTTGTTTATACTTTCCAAGACTGTTCAAGACTCATAAAGTTTTGCCAATTTTTTTTAACTGTGCCATTTTTAGTAACTAATCGTGTTAGTTTGTTATGAAAACATTCTATGGCTTCTAGGCATTTCTATTTGAGCAGAAAACTGCACCTCAAACTTTGTGGAACATGTATTTTCTTGCATGAAACGCCAAAATATAATAAAATGTCAAGTTTCGGAGTGTTTCACCACTCGCAAGCAATTGCCATTGGTATTTTTGAAACCGCATGGTCAATTTAGGGGGTGGAGGGTAGGCTAATTCTCGTAGCAGCCCCATTCCGTCGTGGTATGATTCACATTTTCAACACCTGGCGTCCGGACTATTATATAATCTACCAAGCATACAACTACCCCAAATCAGTATCAATAAATAAATGAAACCCAAAACGAACAAAAATTAAAATAAATATTAGAGTCAAACTCAAAAGGAGCATAAATTAATGTGAGTAGGGTTCAAAACCCCTATGCTTTCTAAAAGCCAGAATATAATTTGTACTTTACTGAAAAAAATTCAAATGAGTTTACTGAAAAAAAATGTGCATTGTCAATTTAATAAGTAGAGATGACCCTATAACTCCGATCCCTCACCCCTGCTGCCACCTACAACTTTTTTACATAGTTTAATGAGGACAGGGTCAATGACCTCTTTCTCCATGACCTCTTTCTCCAGGTGTGTTTTTGGCACGCCCTCAGCGAATGTCAATGTTGTTGTTGTTTTGAACAGAGTCATTAGGGAGAACACGTGGTTAATGGGGTCAATGTTGTTGTCGTTCGAAGCAAAGTTAATGACACTTCCTTCCTGTTCGAGGCAGATGTTATGATCCGGAAATAGTATTTGTTATTGTTATTCGAGCCAAATGTTATGAGGTTCCGAGAAACAGGAACTTTGACACTTCCTTCTTGTTGTTGTTCAAGCCAGATGTTACGAGTTTCCGGGAAACAGTATTTGTTATTGTTGTTTCCAAGCCAAATGTTACGAGTTCCCGGGAAACAGTTAATTAATGTCTGACAGATGACGTCAAGTTAATTAATGTCTTTGCATTTCCAAAGAGAATTGTCTAGGAGAAACAGTTAGATCACACATGATGTCATGATTGATTGATTGACACGAAAGGGGAATTAATTTGTTGTTCTAAAGAGAATTGATTCACGAAAGGGAAATTAATTTGTTGTTTCTAACAAGAGAATCGTTTCCGAGCAGACGTTTTGATCTTAGCGTGCGAAAAGGTTTCCAAATAATTTGAAATAAGCCAGCGCAGGGATGCCAAACAAATGGAACATGCTGAAATTCCGTTTAGGGATAATTTTGGCGAAACCGTTTTAGCTATTTTATGGAATTATTTCGGCGAAACAGCTAGAGACATTATAAAATATGATTTTAGAAGAGATTTTGGAAGAGAATTTGAGTGTGGTCGTTATAATACACAAGTTTCAATTGGACAGTGTTGTGAGGTCCTCTACCCCAACCCCAAAGGTTCCGATCCCCCTACCACAACCCCGAAGGAAGCCAGCGGTTCTCAAAGGTTCTCTGGGCTTCCAAAGGACCCCCCCCGGACCCCCAAAGACCCCCACCCAGTCCCCAAAGGTCCCCAGGCACCCAAAGGGCCCCAGACCCTAAAAAGGCCATACCCGAGCCCCAAAGGTCCTCCCCGGTCCCCAAAGGTCCACCAGACCCCCAAAAGCCCTCCCCGGTCCCCAAAGGTCCACCAGAACCCCAAAAGCCCTCCCCCGGTCCCCAAAGGCCCTCCCCCGGTCCCCAAAGGCCCTCCCCGGGCTCCCAGGGCTCCCAAAGGGCCCCGATTACTCTACCCCTACCCCGAAGGAAGCCTCCGGTCCTCAAAGGTCCCCCAGGGTCTCAAAGGCCCTCACCCGGTCCCCAAAGGTCCACCGGGCTCCCAAAGGGACCCCAGACCCCCAACGGACCCACCGGGCCCCAAAGGGCCCAATCCGTGCTCAAGGGCCCCCCGGACCCCCAAAGGTCCTCCACCAGTCCCCAAAGGCCCTCTCCCGGTCCCAAAGGTCCACCAGGCACCCAAAGGGCCCCAGACCCTAAAAAGGCCATACCCGAGCCACCGAAGGTCCTCCACCAGTCCCCAAAGGCCCTCTCCCGGTCCCAAAGGTCCACCAGGCACCCAAAGGGCCCCAGACCCTAAAAAGACCATACCCGAGCCCCCCAAAGGCCCTCACTGGTCCCCAAAGGTCCACCAGACCCCCAAAAGCCCTCCACCGGTCCCCAAAGGCCCTCCCGGGCTCCCAGGGCTCCCAAAGGGCCCCGATTACTCTACCCCAACCCCGAAGGAAGCCTCCGGTCCTCAAAGGTCCCCCAGGCTCCCAAAGGACCCACTGGACCCCCAAAGGCCCTCACCTGGTCCCCAAAGGTCCACCGGGCTCCCAAAGGGACCACCGGACCCCCAAAGGGTCCCCCGGACCCCAAAGGTCCTCCCCAGGTCCTCAAGGGTCGCCCAGACCCCCAACGGACCCACCGGACCCCAAAGGGCCCAATTGGTGCTCAAGGGCTCCCCGGACCCCCAAAGGCCCTCACCCGGCCCTCAAAGGTCCACCGGGCTCCCAAAGGACCAGTCGGTCCTCAAGGACCCTCTCAGACGTGCAAAGACCCTCCCCAGACCCCCAAAGGCTCATCCCGGTCCCCAAAGGTCCCCTCAGGCTCCCATATGACCACTCCACCCCTCAAGGGCCCCTGGATCCCCAAACGCCCTCCCCGGACCCCTCCAAAGAACCTCCTCTCCATTTTTAACACTTTTTATGGCTTTATTATATCCTTTTAGAACAAGTTCCTTTCATAATGTCCCTCCTAAACCCATTTTCCAACTTGAAGTACTTATCTTTTTCACCCACTTTCTCAATGAAAAAGAAATTAGTTTTTAATCAATTCTAATTTTCCAAATAATATAAAAATTTTCCACTTTAGTTCAGATCTGTCTCGAAGAGATGAAAAATTTAAAATACTGTTCCAAATTTTTCGCAGAAGATAAAAAAGTTCAAGTTTTCTTCTGAATTTTACCAAAGAACGTGCTCCAATTCTAATTTCTCCAGAGAAAACAAAATCTTCCACTTCAGTTCTATATTTCACAAAGATATAAAGAAATTTAAAGTTCAAGTCTAAATTTTTCGGTGGAAGATAGAAAAAGTAATACCATACTTGTGAATATTTTCACGGAAAATAAAAAGTTCTAGTTCAATTTACAATTTCCTCAACGAAGTGAAGAAAGGTTCAAGTTCTCTTCTGAATTTTACTAAAGAACACGCTTCAATTCTAATTTTTTCAGAGAAAACAAAAATCTTCCACTTCAGTTCTTTATTTCACAAAGACATAAAGAAATTTAAAGTTCAATTCTAAATTTTTCGGTGGAAGATAGAAAAAGCAATACCATACTTGTGAATATTTTCCCGGAAGATAAAAAGTTCTAGTTCAATTTACAGTTTCCTCAATGAAGTCAAGGAAAGTTCAAGCTCTCTTCTGAATTTTACTAAAGAACACGCTTCAATTCTAATTTTTTAAGAGAAAACAAAAATCTTCCACTTCAGTTCTTTATTTCACAAAGACATAAAGAAATTTAAAGTTCAATTCTAAATTTTTCGGTGGAAGATAGAAAAAGTAATACCATACCTGTGAATATTTTCCCGGAAGATAAAAAGTTCTAGTTCAATTTACAGTTTCCTCAATGAAGTCAAGGAAAGTTCAAGTTCTCTTCTGAATTTTACCAAAGAACACGCTTCAATTCTAATTTTTTCAGAGAAAACAAAAATCTTCCACTTCAGTTCTTTATTTCACAAAGACATAAAGAAATTTAAAGTTCAATTCTAAATTTTTCGGAGGAAGATAGAAAAAGTAATACCATACTTGTGAATATTTTCCCGGAAGATAAAAAGTTCTAGTTCAATTTGCAATTTCCTCAACGAAGTGAAGAAAAATTCAAGTTCTCTTCTGAATTTTACTAAAGAACAAAATTCAATTCTAATTTCACCAGAGAAAATAAAAATCTTCCACTTCAGTTCTTTATTTCACAAAGACATAAAGAATTTAAAGTTCAATTCTAAATTTTTCGGTGGAAGATAGAAAAAGTAATACCATACTTGTGAATATTTTCCCGGAAGATAAAAAGTTCTAGTTCAATTTACAGTTTCCTCAATGAAGTCAAGGAAAGTTCAAGTTCTCTTCTGAATTTTACCAAAGAACACGCTTCAATTCTAATTTTTTCAGAGAAAACAAAAATCTTCCACTTCAGTTCTTTATTTCACAAAGACATAAAGAAATTTAAAGTTCAATTCTAAATTTTTCGGAGGAAGATAGAAAAAGTAATACCATACTTGTGAATATTTTCCCGGAAGATAAAAAGTTCTAGTTCAATTTGCAATTTCCTCAACGAAGTGAAGAAAAATTCAAGTTCTCTTCTGAATTTTACTAAAGAACAAAATTCAATTCTAATTTCACCAGAGAAAATAAAAATCTTCCACTTCAGTTCTTTATTTCACAAAGACATAAAGAAATTTAAAGTTCAATTCTAAATTTTTCGGTGGAAGATAGAAAAAGTAATACCATACTTGTGAATATTTTCCCGGAAGATAAAAAGTTCTAGTTCAATTTACAGTTTCCTCAATGAAGTCAAGGAAAGTTCAAGTTCTCTTCTGAATTTTACCAAAGAACAAAATTCAATTCTAATTTTTTCAGAGAAAACAAAAATCTTCCACTTCAGTTCTTTATTTCACAAAGACATAAAGAAATTTAAAGTACAATTCTAATTTTTCGGTGGAAGATAGAAAAAGCAATACCATACTTGTGAATATTTTCCCGGAAAATAAAAAGTTCTAGTTCAATTTACAATTTCCTCAACGAAGTGAAGAAAGGTTCAAGTTCTCTTCTGAATTTTACTAAAGAACAAAATTCAATTCTAATTTCACCAGAGAAAATAAAAATCTTCCACTTCAGTTCTCTATTTCACAAAGACATAAAGAAATTTAAAGTTCAATTCTAAATTTTTCGGTGGAAGATAGAAAAAGTAATACCATACTTGTGAATATTTTCCCGGAAGATAAAAAGTTCTAGTTCAATTTACAGTTTCCTCAATGAAGTCAAGGAAAGTTCAAGTTCTCTTCTGAATTTTACCAAAGAACACGCTTCAATTCTAATTTTTTCAGAGAAAACAAAAATCTTCCACTTCAGTTCTTTATTTCACAAAGACATAAAGAAATTTAAAGTTCAATTCTAAATTTTTCGGAGGAAGATAGAAAAAGTAATACCATACTTGTGAATATTTTCCCGGAAGATAAAAAGTTCTAGTTCAATTTGCAATTTCCTCAACGAAGTGAAGAAAAATTCAAGTTCTCTTCTGAATTTTACTAAAGAACAAAATTCAATTCTAATTTCACCAGAGAAAAAAAAAATCTTCCACTTCAGTTCTTTATTTCACAAAGACATAAAGAAATTTAAAGTTCAATTCTAAATTTTTCGGTGGAAGATAGAAAAAGTAATACCATACTTGTGAATATTTTCCCGGAAGATAAAAAGTTCTAGTTCAATTTACAGTTTCCTCAATGAAGTCAAGGAAAGTTCAAGTTCTCTTCTGAATTTTACCAAAGAACAAAATTCAATTCTAATTTTTTCAGAGAAAACAAAAATCTTCCACTTCAGTTCTTTATTTCACAAAGACATAAAGAAATTTAAAGTACAATTCTAATTTTTCGGTGGAAGATAGAAAAGCAATACCATACTTGTGAATATTTTCCCGGAAAATAAAAAGTTCTAGTTCAATTTACAATTTCCTCAACGAAGTGAAGAAAGGTTCAAGTTCTCTTCTGAATTTTACTAAAGAACAAAATTCAATTCTAATTTCACCAGAGAAAATAAAAATCTTCCACTTCAGTTCTCTATTTCACAAAGACATAAAGAAATTTAAAGTTCAATTCTAAATTTTTCGGTGGAAGATAGAAAAAGTAATACCATACCTGTGAATATTTTCACGGAAGATAAAAGTTCTAGTTCAATTTAAAATTTTTTCAACGAAGTCAAGGAAAGTTCAAGTTCTCTTCTGAATTTTCTCAATGAACACACTTCAATTCTAATTTCTCCAGAGAAAATAAAAATCTTCCACTTCAGTTCCTTATTTCGCAAAGACATAAAGAAATTCAAAGTTCAATTCTAAATTTTTCAATGGAAGATAGAAAAAGTAATACCATACTTGTGAATATTTTCACGGAAGATAAAAAGTTCTAGTTCAATTTAAAATTTCCTCAATGAAGTCAAGGAAAGTTCAAGTTCTCTTCTGAATTTTACCACAGAACATGCTTCAATTCTAATTTCTTCAGAGAAAAGAAAAATCTTCCACTTCAGTTCTTTATTTCACAAAGACATAAAGAAATTTAAAGTACAATTCTAAATTTTTCGGAGGAAGATAGAAAAAGCAATACCATACTTGTGAATATTTTCCCAGAAGATAAAAAGTTCTAGTTCAATTTAAAATTTTCTCAACGAAGTGAAGAAAAATTCAAGTTCTCTTCTGAATTTTACCAAAGAATAAAATTCAATTCTAATTTCACCAGAGAAAACAAAATCTTCCACTTCAGTTCTATATTTCACAAAGACATAAAGAAATTTAAAGTTCAAGTCTAAATTTTCGGTGGAAGATAGAAAAAGTAATACCATACTTGTGAATATTTTCCCGGAAGATAAAAAGTTCTAGTTCAATTTACAGTTTCCTCAATGAAGTCAAGGAAAGTTCAAGTTCTCTTCTGAATTTTACCAAAGAACAAAATTCAATTCTAATTTCACCAGAGAAAATAAAAATCTTCCACTTCAGTTCTCTATTTCACAAAGACATAAAGAAATTTAAAGTTCAATTCTAAATTTTTCGGTGGAAGATAGAAAAAGTAATACCATACTTGTGAATATTTTCCCGGAAGATAAAAAGTTATAGTTCAATTTACAGTTTCCTCAATGAAGTCAAGGAAAGTTCAAGTTCTCTTCTGAATTTTACCAAAGAACACGCTTCAATTCTAATTTTTTTCAGAGAAAACAAAAATCTTCCACTTCAGTTCTTTATTTCACAAAGACATAAAGAAATTTAAAGTACAATTCTAATTTTTCGGTGGAAGATAGAAAAAGCAATACCATACTTGTGAATATTTTCCCGGAAAATAAAAAGTTCTAGTTCAATTTACAATTTCCTCAACGAAGTGAAGAAAGGTTCAAGTTCTCTTCTGAATTTTACTAAAGAACAAAATTCAATTCTAATTTTTTCAGAGAAAATAAAAATCTTCCACTTCAGTTCTCTATTTCACAAAGACATAAAGAAATTTAAAGTTCAATTCTAAATTTTTCGGTGGAAGATAGAAAAAGTAATACCATACCTGTGAATATTTTCACGGAAGATAAAAAGTTCTAGTTCAATTTAAAATTTCCTCAACGAAGTGAAGAAAGGTTCAAGTTCTCTTCTGAATTTTACTAAAGAACAAAATTCAATTCTAATTTCACCAGAGAAAATAAAAATCTTCCACTTCAGTTCTTTATTTCACAAAGAAATAAAGAAATTTAAAGTTCAATTCTAAATTTTTCGATGGAAGATAGAAAAAGTAATACCATACCTGTGAATATTTTCCCGGAAGATAAAAAGTTCTAGTTCAATTTAAAATTCTCTCAACGAAGTCAAGGAAAGTTCAAGTTCTCTTCTGAACTTTACCAAAGAACACGCTTCAATTCTAATTTTTCAGAGAAAACAAAATCTTCCACTTCAGTTCTTTATTTCACAAGGACATAAAGAAATTTAAAGTTCAATTCTAATTTTTCGGTGGGTGATAGAAAAATTAATGCCGTACTTGTGAATATTTTCACGGAAGATAAAAAGTTCCACTTCAATTTTAAATTTACCCGGAAGATAAAAAGTTCTAGTTCAACTTGCTATTATCTTTGTGAAAACACACAAACTCAGAAAAAATGCTCAATGTTCCTTTAGTACCTATGCAATTAGACTAAAAATGAAGATATTTATACAGAGTTTCAACTCGCTATGGCTAATTTTGCTAAAAACAAGCTATTTTCTTGCGAAAACACACAAAATCAGAAAAAATGTTCAATGTTCCTTAAGCACCTACACAATTAGGCTTAAATGAAGATATTTATGCGGAGTTTCAACTCGATATGGCTAAGTTTGCTAAAAACATGCTATTTTCTTGCGAAAACACACGAAATCAGAAAAAATATTGTTAGGTTAGGTTAAGTTAGATTAGGTTAGGTTAGCCTACATACGCGCGCGTACGTAGGCTAACCTAACCTAATCTAACTTAACCTAACCTAACAATATTTTTTCTGATTTCGTGTGTTTTCGCAAGAAAATAGCTTGTTTTTAGCAAACTTAGCCATATCGAGTTGAAACTCCGCATAAATATCTTCATTTAAGCCTAATTGTGTAGGTGCTTAAGGAACATTGAACATTTTTTCTGATTTTGTGTGTTTTCGCAAGAAAATAGCTTGTTTTTAGCAAAATTAGCCATAGCGAGTTGAAACTCTGTATAAATATCTTCATTTTTAGTCTAATTGCATAGGTACTAAAGGAACATTGAGCATTTTTTCTGAGTTTGTGTGTTTTCACAAAGATAATATCAAGTTGAACTAGAACTTTTTATCTTCCGGGGAAATTTAAAATTGAAGTGGAACTTTTTATCTTCCGTGAAAATATTCACAAGTACGGCATTACTTTTTCTATCTTCCACCGAAAAATTTAGAATTGAACTTTAAATTTCTTTATGTCTTTGTGAAATAAAGAACTGAAGTGGAAGATTTTTGTTTTCTCTGAAAAATTAGAATTGAAGCGTGTTCTTTGGTAAAGTTCAGAAGAGAACTTGAACTTTCCTTGACTTCGTTGAGAGAATTTTAAATTGAACTAGAACTTTTTATCTTCCGGGAAAATATTCACAGGTATGGTATTACTTTTTCTATCTTCCATCGAAAAATTTAGAATTGAACTTTAAATTTCTTTATTTCTTTGTGAAATAAAGAACTGAAGTGGAAGATTTTTATTTTCTCTGAAAAAATTAGAATTGAATTTTGTTCTTTAGTAAAATTCAGAAGAGAACTTGAACCTTTCTTCACTTCGTTGAGGAAATTTTAAATTGAACTAGAACTTTTTATCTTCCGTGAAAATATTCACAGGTATGGTATTACTTTTTCTATCTTCCACCGAAAAATTTAGAATTGAACTTTAAATTTCTTTATGTCTTTGTGAAATAGAGAACTGAAGTGGAAGATTTTTATTTTCTCTGAAAAAATTAGAATTGAATTTCGTTCTTTAGTAAAATTCAGAAGAGAACTTGAACCTTTCTTCACTTCGTTGAGGAAATTGTAAATTGAACTAGAACTTTTTATTTTCCGGGAAAATATTCACAAGTATGGTATTGCTTTTTCTATCTTCCACCGAAAAATTAGAATTGTACTTTAAATTTCTTTATGTCTTTGTGAAATAAAGAACTGAAGTGGAAGATTTTTGTTTTCTCTGAAAAAAATTAGAATTGAAGCGTGTTCTTTGGTAAAATTCAGAAGAGAACTTGAACTTTCCTTGACTTCATTGAGGAAACTGTAAATTGAACTATAACTTTTTATCTTCCGGGAAAATATTCACAAGTATGGTATTACTTTTTCTATCTTCCACCGAAAAATTTAGAATTGAACTTTAAATTTCTTTATGTCTTTGTGAAATAGAGAACTGAAGTGGAAGATTTTTATTTTCTCTGGTGAAATTAGAATTGAATTTTGTTCTTTGGTAAAATTCAGAAGAGAACTTGAACTTTCCTTGACTTCATTGAGGAAACTGTAAATTGAACTAGAACTTTTTATCTTCCGGGAAAATATTCACAAGTATGGTATTACTTTTTCTATCTTCCACCGAAATATTTAGACTTGAACTTTAAATTTCTTTATGTCTTTGTGAAATATAGAACTGAAGTGGAAGATTTTGTTTTCTCTGGTGAAATTAGATTGAATTTTATTCTTTGGTAAAATTCAGAAGAGAACTTGAATTTTTCTTCACTTCGTTGAGAAAATTTTAAATTGAACTAGAACTTTTTATCTTCCGGGAAAATATTCACAAGTATGGTATTGCTTTTTCTATCTTCCTCCGAAAAATTTAGAATTGTACTTTAAATTTCTTTATGTCTTTGTGAAATAAAGAACTGAAGTGGAAGATTTTTCTTTTCTCTGAAGAAATTAGAATTGAAGCATGTTCTGTGGTAAAATTCAGAAGAGAACTTGAACTTTCCTTGACTTCATTGAGGAAATTTTAAATTGAACTAGAACTTTTTATCTTCCGTGAAAATATTCACAAGTATGGTATTACTTTTTCTATCTTCCATTGAAAAATTTAGAATTGAACTTTGAATTTCTTTATGTCTTTGCGAAATAAGGAACTGAAGTGGAAGATTTTTATTTTCTCTGGAGAAATTAGAATTGAAGTGTGTTCATTGAGAAAATTCAGAAGAGAACTTGAACTTTCCTTGACTTCGTTGAAAAAATTTTAAATTGAACTAGAACTTTTATCTTCCGTGAAAATATTCACAGGTATGGTATTACTTTTTCTATCTTCCACCGAAAAATTTAGAATTGAACTTTAAATTTCTTTATGTCTTTGTGAAATAGAGAACTGAAGTGGAAGATTTTTATTTTCTCTGGTGAAATTAGAATTGAATTTTGTTCTTTAGTAAAATTCAGAAGAGAACTTGAACCTTTCTTCACTTCGTTGAGGAAATTGTAAATTGAACTAGAACTTTTTATTTTCCGGGAAAATATTCACAAGTATGGTATTGCTTTTTCTATCTTCCACCGAAAAATTAGAATTGTACTTTAAATTTCTTTATGTCTTTGTGAAACAAAGAACTGAAGTGGAAGATTTTTGTTTTCTCTGAAAAAATTAGAATTGAATTTTGTTCTTTGGTAAAATTCAGAAGAGAACTTGAACTTTCCTTGACTTCATTGAGGAAACTGTAAATTGAACTAGAACTTTTTATCTTCCGGGAAAATATTCACAAGTATGGTATTACTTTTTCTATCTTCCACCGAAAAATTTAGAATTGAACTTTAAATTTCTTTATGTCTTTGTGAAATAAAGAACTAAAGTGGAAGATTTTTATTTTCTCTGGTGAAATTAGAATTGAATTTTGTTCTTTAATAAAATTCAGAAGAGAACTTGAATTTTTCTTCACTTCGTTGAGGAAATTGCAAATTGAACTAGAACTTTTTATCTTCCGGGAAAATATTCACAAGTATGGTATTACTTTTTCTATCTTCCTCCGAAAAATTTAGAATTGAACTTTAAATTTCTTTATGTCTTTGTGAAATAAAGAACTGAAGTGGAAGATTTTTGTTTTCTCTGAAAAAATTAGAATTGAAGCGTGTTCTTTGGTGAAATTCAGAAGAGAACTTGAACTTTCCTTGACTTCATTGAGGAAACTGTAAATTGAACTAGAACTTTTTATCTTCCGGGAAAATATTCACAAGTATGGTATTACTTTTTCTATCTTCCACCGAAAAATTTAGAATTGAACTTTAAATTTCTTTATGTCTTTGTGAAATAGAGAACTGAAGTGGAAGATTTTTATTTTCTCTGGTGAAATTAGAATTGAATTTTGTTCTTTAGTAAAATTCAGAAGAGAACTTGAACCTTTCTTCACTTCGTTGAGGAAATTGTAAATTGAACTAGAACTTTTTATTTTCCGGGAAAATATTCACAAGTATGGTATTGCTTTTTCTATCTTCCACCGAAAAATTAGAATTGTACTTTAAATTTCTTTATGTCTTTGTGAAATAAAGAACTGAAGTGGAAGATTTTTGTTTTCTCTGAAAAAATTAGAATTGAATTTTGTTCTTTGGTAAAATTCAGAAGAGAACTTGAACTTTCCTTGACTTCATTGAGGAAACTGTAAATTGAACTAGAAATTTTTATCTTCCGGGAAAATATTCACAAGTATGGTATTACTTTTTCTATCTTCCACCGAAAAATTTAGAATTGAACTTTAAATTTCTTTATGTCTTTGTGAAATAAAGAACTGAAGTGGAAGATTTTTATTTTCTCTGGTGAAATTAGAATTGAATTTTGTTCTTTAGTAAAATTCAGAAGAGAACTTGAATTTTTCTTCACTTCGTTGAGGAAATTGCAAATTGAACTAGAACTTTTTATCTTCCGGGAAAATATTCACAAGTATGGTATTACTTTTTCTATCTTCCTCCGAAAAATTTAGAATTGAACTTTAAATTTCTTTATGTCTTTGTGAAATAAAGAACTGAAGTGGAAGATTTTTGTTTTCTCTGAAAAAATTAGAATTGAAGCGTGTTCTTTGGTAAAATTCAGAAGAGAACTTGAACTTTCCTTGACTTCATTGAGGAAACTGTAAATTGAACTAGAACTTTTTATCTTCCGGGAAAATATTCACAAGTATGGTATTACTTTTTCTATCTTCCACCGAAAAATTTAGAATTGAACTTTAAATTTCTTTATGTCTTTGTGAAATAAAGAACTGAAGTGGAAGATTTTTATTTTCTCTGGTGAAATTAGAATTGAATTTTGTTCTTTAGTAAAATTCAGAAGAGAACTTGAATTTTTCTTCACTTCGTTGAGGAAATTGCAAATTGAACTAGAACTTTTTATCTTCCGGGAAAATATTCACAAGTATGGTATTACTTTTTCTATCTTCCTCCGAAAAATTTAGAATTGAACTTTAAATTTCTTTATGTCTTTGTGAAATAAAGAACTGAAGTGGAAGATTTTTGTTTTCTCTGAAAAAATTAGAATTGAAGCGTGTTCTTTGGTAAAATTCAGAAGAGAACTTGAACTTTCCTTGACTTCATTGAGGAAACTGTAAATTGAACTAGAACTTTTTATCTTCCGGGAAAATATTCACAGGTATGGTATTACTTTTTCTATCTTCCACCGAAAAATTTAGAATTGAACTTTAAATTTCTTTATGTCTTTGTGAAATAAAGAACTGAAGTGGAAGATTTTTGTTTTCTCTGAAAAAATTAGAATTGAAGCGTGTTCTTTAGTAAAATTCAGAAGAGAGCTTGAACTTTCCTTGACTTCATTGAGGAAACTGTAAATTGAACTAGAACTTTTTATCTTCCGGGAAAATATTCACAAGTATGGTATTGCTTTTTCTATCTTCCACCGAAAAATTTAGAATTGAACTTTAAATTTCTTTATGTCTTTGTGAAATAAAGAACTGAAGTGGAAGATTTTTGTTTTCTCTGAAAAAATTAGAATTGAAGCGTGTTCTTTAGTAAAATTCAGAAGAGAACTTGAACCTTTCTTCACTTCGTTGAGGAAATTGTAAATTGAACTAGAACTTTTTATTTTCCGTGAAAATATTCACAAGTATGGTATTACTTTTTCTATCTTCCACCGAAAAATTTAGACTTGAACTTTAAATTTCTTTATATCTTTGTGAAATATAGAACTGAAGTGGAAGATTTTGTTTTCTCTGGAGAAATTAGAATTGGAGCACGTTCTTTGGTAAAATTCAGAAGAAAACTTGAACTTTTTTTATCTTCTGCGAAAAATTTGGAACAGTATTTTAAATTTTTCATCTCTTCGAGACAGATCTGAACTAAAGTGGAAAATTTTTATATTATTTGGAAAATTAGAATTGATTAAAAACTAATTTCTTTTTCATTGAGAAAGTGGGTGAAAAAGATAAGTACTTCAAGTTGGAAAATGGGTTTAGGAGGGACATTATGAAAGGAACTTGTTCTAAAAGGATATAATAAAGCCATAAAAAGTGTTAAAAATGGAGAGGAGGTTCTTTGGAGGGGTCCGGGGAGGGCGTTTGGGGATCCAGGGGCCCTTGAGGGGTGGAGTGGTCATATGGGAGCCTGAGGGGACCTTTGGGGACCGGGATGAGCCTTTGGGGGTCTGGGGAGGGTCTTCGCACGTCTGAGAGGGTCCTTGAGGACCGACTGGTCCTTTGGGAGCCCGGTGGACCTTTGAGGGCCGGGTGCGGGCCTTTGGGGGTCCGGGGAGCCCTTGAGCACCAATTGGGCCCTTTGGGGTCCGGTGGGTCCGTTGGGGGTCTGGGCGACCCTTGAGGACCTGGAGAGGACCTTTGGGGTCCGGGGGACCCTTTGGGGGTCCGGTGGTCCCTTTGGGAGCCCGGTGGACCTTTGGGGACCAGGTGAGGGCCTTTGGGGGTCCAGTGGGTCCTTTGGGAGCCTGGGGGACCTTTGAGGACCGGAGGCTTCCTTCGGGGTTGGGGTAGAGTAATCGGGGCCCTTTGGGAGCCCTGGGAGCCCGGGGAGGGCCTTTGGGGACCGGTGGAGGGCTTTTGGGGGTCTGGTGGACCTTTGGGGACCAGTGAGGGCCTTTGGGGGGCTCGGGTATGGTCTTTTTAGGGTCTGGGGCCCTTTGGGTGCCTGGTGGACCTTTGGGACCGGGAGAGGGCCTTTGGGGACTGGTGGAGGACCTTTGGTGGCTCGGGTATGGCCTTTTTAGGGTCTGGGGCCCTTTGGGTGCCTGGTGGACCTTTGGGACCGGGAGAGGGCCTTTGGGGACTGGTGGAGGACCTTTGGGGGTCCGGGGGGCCCTTGAGCACGGATTGGGCCCTTTGGGGCCCGGTGGGTCCGTTGGGGGTCTGGGGTCCCTTTGGGAGCCCGGTGGACCTTTGGGGACCGGGTGAGGGCCTTTGGGAGCCTGGGGGACCTTTGAGGACCGGAGGCTTCCTTCGGGGTAGGGGTAGAGTAATCGGGGCCCTTTGGGAGCCCTGGGAGCCCGGGGAGGGCCTTTGGGGACCGGGGGAGGGCCTTTGGGGACCGGGGGAGGGCTTTTGGGGTTCTGGTGGACCTTTGGGGACCGGGGAGGGCTTTTGGGGGTCTGGTGGACCTTTGGGGACCGGGGAGGACCTTTGGGGCTCGGGTATGGCCTTTTTAGGGTCTGGGGCCCTTTGGGTGCCTGGGGACCTTTGGGGACTGGGTGGGGGTCTTTGGGGGTCCGGGGGGGGTCCTTTGGAAGCCCAGAGAACCTTTGAGAACCGCTGGCTTCCTTCGGGGTTGTGGTAGGGGGATCGGAACCTTTGGGGTTGGGGTAGAGGACCTCACAACACTGTCCAATTGAAACTTGTGTATTATAACGACCACACTCAAATTCTCTTCCAAAATCTCTTCTAAAATCATATTTTATAATGTCTCTAGCTGTTTCGCCGAAATAATTCCATAAAATAGCTAAAACGGTTTCGCCAAAATTATCCCTAAACGGAATTTCAGCATGTTCCATTTGTTTGGCATCCCTGCGCTGGCTTATTTCAAATTATTTGGAAACCTTTTCGCACGCTAAGATCAAAACGTCTGCTCGGAAACGATTCTCTTGTTAGAAACAACAAATTAATTTCCCTTTCGTGAATCAATTCTCTTTAGAACAACAAATTAATTCCCCTTTCGTGTCAATCAATCAATCATGACATCATGTGTGATCTAACTGTTTCTCCTAGACAATTCTCTTTGGAAATGCAAAGACATTAATTAACTTGACGTCATCTGTCAGACATTAATTAACTGTTTCCCGGGAACTCGTAACATTTGGCTTGGAAACAACAATAACAAATACTGTTTCCCGGAAACTCGTAACATCTGGCTTGAACAACAACAAGAAGGAAGTGTCAAAGTTCCTGTTTCTCGGAACCTCATAACATTTGGCTCGAATAACAATAACAAATACTATTTCCGGATCATAACATCTGCCTCGAACAGGAAGGAAGTGTCATTAACTTTGCTTCGAACGACAACAACATTGACCCCATTAACCACGTGTTCTCCCTAATGACTCTGTTCAAAACAACAACAACATTGACATTCGCTGAGGGCGTGCCAAAAACACACCTGGAGAAAGAGGTCATGGAGAAAGAGGTCATTGACCCTGTCCTCATTAAACTATGTAAAAAAGTTGTAGGTGGCAGCAGGGGTGAGGGATCGGAGTTATAGGGTCATCTCTACTTTAATATACATATGCTGATATTTATTCCCTAAAATCTTAATTAATTTTTGATTTCTTAAAGTTACAAAAGTGAAAATATTTCAAAGAATTGTTTTCAGTAAAGCGCCAATGACCCAGTAGGTTTTAGGCTTCTGCAGTGAGACGATACCCAAACTCTTGCTTGTAGTTATTTTTATTCAATTCAAACTTGATTTGCATATTCAATTTAAGTTTCACTCGTTTTAAGATTTATTTATTCATTTACATTAATATATATTTTATGTTTTGTTCGCATTGATTTTTTATTTAATTTCTGTTCGTTTTAAGTTTCATTTATACTTTAATAGCAAAATATTTGTTTTCGTTTTAAGCTAAATTTTCATATTCAATCTAAGCATTACTCGCTTTAAGATCTATTTATTTATTTATATTATTACTTGTTGTATGTTTTTTGCTATGATTATTCATTTAATTTCTGTTCGTTTTGGTTTTCATTTATTCTTTAATAGTAATTTCTGGTCGTTTTGAGTTTGAATTTTAACAGGTATTTGTATCTCCTGAGGTTAAGTTTAAAATGGCCTTTACTTTTCTTTGAAAAACTTATTTTTCGGAAAGTTTTTTTTTAATTAATTTCAAAAAAGCCGGTTTCTTTTATTAGACATATTATTCATTGATTCATTGCATGACGTAGAAACAGGTTTTAGTTTTTTAGTATATACATTGTGTTATGTCATTTTTACAGGTATCGTTTTCTATCGCTACTCTTTGGAATGACACATTGCAAGTTGCAAGTTGCAGCTGAAACTGCGGCATAAACGTAATGAAAGAAATTAAGCAAGATCAGCCTTCAAAGCCTCGTGAAATAGCAGAAGCAAGACATAACCGAGTAGCTCCAATCATTTCCAGATAATATAGAAATAACTTCTATTTTTACCTAAGGAATATTTACGTGTCTCCTGTCATAGCCTCCTCAATGCAAAGTACCAGCTTTCTATGTTGAGGTTGAGATTTATATTAGATTTATAAACGATTTGGTGCTTGTCGGTTATTGGAAGCACATCCAAGAAGTGAAGTTAATTCTAATAAAATATAACAAAACATGATAATAAAATAATACTTTAGAAACGAAATGGTGGAAACCTAACGTAACCTACTCCCCCCCTAATGATCAAATATATAGCCCAAATTATACAAGTCCAATGCATTCTGACTTAAGTCCAATGCATTGTATAGTATATCACTTGTTTTTATAGCTATGAAACCGGTTTTCTGAGATGTAACCTAAGCGTAATTCTTGAATGTGTTTCCAATAACCGACAAGTACCAACGATTTAGTACTTTATTGTTTCTTATTCGGCTACATTAACATTCTATGATGGATAATTTGATGTTCGAACACAATATGTGCGCACGATTTTTTGTTCAGGAGTCCGTCGCTTAATGGGGGGGGGCAATTCAGTAGGAATTCAGTTTGAGTTCAAACAATTTTGTTAAACAAAACTCAATGTGATAATAAGTCACACTAAAGCAGAAAAAAATGCTTGAAAAAGCGACCTTCAGCCCTCACGAACAAGCTCGGGCCGTCGACCTTCACCATTACCTCCCTCCACTGGCTAAGGTCAGCTACTCAAGCCTTTGGCCCCGGCAAGCTTGTTACCACGACGTCACATTTCCTTCACATGTGTAATAGTCAGGACTTCGGCCCTCGCATCACACGGTTATTATCATGACGCCGCATCTCTATTTCCTTGTTTGTTTTAGTTTACAATATTCCAATTTTTCAAGCCTATCCCCCCCATATGCAGTATTATTTTTTTACGCATTGGTATCTCCTAAGTAGAGGGTAGCATCTATTAGAATGTCAGCTCGACCGGAGACGAGTGCCAAATATCTAACACCTCCTTCTAGACTCCCTCCTTCTAGCTTCCCACATCACAGAGTCGAGGTCCCTATGACGCAAGCAACACATCCTTAAAAGATTTGAGCCAATCAACCCGCCTCATATTGATTTCACATAAGCTGTTTTTATCAAGGACGGCAAAAAAAGAACCAATTGGGCCCTATTACTTCCCGTGTTCTGTAACGTGTGCATTTGGACATAATTAGCTTAGCTCGAGAGAGATAAACTATATGTTGGCATATTTCATTATGATTAACTTAACTTCACTGCTTGAGTGTGGTCGATATAACACACAAGTACCCATATGGGAATATTTTAGTCTATTTGTACTATAGCCGTCCTCAGGGAAATTAAAAAAAAGATATCAAAGTATGATAAATATATAAACGTTCAAAGCTGCCATTTGAACAAATACTTGAGCAGATATTACGGAGAAAGAGACATTTGTCTGTTAAACGAACACAATCAAGAATTACTCGGTGTAAGATATTGCGTTGTGAATTACGCTGTGTGACAGAAACCGGCTTGCCTCTCTGGGATCGGTTAGGATTTGCTTATCTTGAGTGAGAAAAACTACGATGAATGTATATTTTAATTAAATATTTAATATATAGGGGTAGTTAAGGGTTAGGTATTTAATATAATGCGTTCTGCGCGGCCCACTTCCCATAATTCTTTGTCGTAGGTTCCATAGTTTTGTTTCTAAAGCATTATATTATCATCATGTTTTGATATATTTTATTAGGATTAACCTAACTTCACTTCTTGGAAGTGTTTCGTTTAACAGACAAGTACCAAGAAAGACTCCTCCTTGTTTTCTTAACAAAAATAAAAAAAAACTTAAAACCATGTTAGATGGGCATGCTCAGTAGCATATGTTTTGGCCACCCAAGTTTTTTGATAGAAGAGCGCCTTCTTCAGTTGAAAATAAACTAGGCATAAGCAATGGTTCTAGACGTTTACCCCCCCCCCCCCAGGAAAGTACCCCCACAAAATATCCCCCCGCGGAAAATACCCCATCCCTCGGAAAATACCACCCGATAAATACCCTCCCCCCGAAAAAACCATCCCGTGGAAAATAAGGTTTCCAAATTTGAGAATTTTATCTGAGTTTTTTTTTTTTTAGTTTCGTTGAAAAGTGCCAAGGAACGGGAAAAATGGGAATTTACACGCCAGAAATATCTTAAAAACTTAGAAAAAAAAACGCAAATGCATTTGTGTTGAAAAGATTTCCATATGAACTTCTGCAATATTTGGCAGAAGCGAGTGCCAATTTGAAAAAGATTTGAAGAAAAAAAAAATGTAGGCGGAGAATCACCAAAATTAAGCTAAAACATATGGCACCAAAAAGTTTAAGAAAGTTTAGCTATCAGAGGCAACGCTGTAGCGTTGCCTACAGTAAAGGCCATACGGCTCCAATGTTTTATTATTATTATTTTTTTTCCCCAGAGGCACTTCATACGAAAGGGGTCGCGTAGAAACTTCAAAGGGGGCTCATTCGATTGGAAATCGAGAGTTCTAGTGCCCTTTTTAATAGTCGAAAATGATTGGAGGTCAACTAGCCCCCCTCCACACCCATCATTCCCCCAAACACATCAAATCAAAATTTTGAGATAGCTATTTTGTTCAGCGTAGTTGATTTCCAGATAGAAAATATATTTTTGAGGAGGACACTCTCCTACATCCCTCAGGGCAAGGGTTTTAAGTTATGCCCTGGGGGCATATAAGGTTTTTATAGAAGGCGTTGTCGTAGAAACTTCAAAACAGGCTCAATCGATTGGCAATTAAAGGGCTAGTGCCCTTTTTAATAGTAGAAAGTGATTGGAGCGTAACTAGCCCCCCCCTCCCCCCACGCCCATCATTTCCCCAAACACATCCAATCTAAATTTTTAGATAGCCATTTTGTTCAGCGTAGTTGATTTCCAAATAGAAAATATATTTTTGAGGAGGACACTCCCCTAGAACCCTCAGGGCAAGAATTTTAAGTTATACCCTGGGGGCATATAAGGTTTTTATAGAAGGCGTTGTCGTAGAAACTTCAAAACATGCTCATTCGATTGGAAAATCAAAAAGCTAGTGCACTTTTTAATAGTCGAAAGTGATTGGAGGGCAACTAGCCCCCCCCCACGCCCATTATTCCCCCAAACACATCCAATCAAAATTTTGAGATAGCCATTTTGTTCAGTGTAGTTGATTTCCGGATAGAAAATATATTTTTGAGGAGGAAACTCCCCCACAACCCTCAGGGCAAGGGTTTTAAGTTATGCCCTGGGGGCATATAAGGTTTTTATAGAAGGCGTTGTCGTAGAAACTTCAAAACAGGCTCATTCTATTGGAAATTAAAGGGCTAGTGCCCTTTTTAATAGTTGAAAGTGACTGGAGTGCAACTGGTCCCACCCCCCCCCCCCCCCTCACCCCCCACGGCCATCATTTCATCAAACACATCCAATCAAAATTTTGAGATAGCCATTTTGTTCAGCGTAGTTGATTTCCAGATAGAAAATATATTTTTGAGGAGGATACTCCCCCATAACCCTCAGGGCAAGGGTTTTAAGTTATGCCCTGGGGGCATATAAGGTTTTTATAGAAGGCGTTGTCGTAGAAACTTCAAAACAGGCTCATTCGATTGGAAATTAAAAAGCTAGTGCCCGTTTTAATAGTCGAAAGTAATTGGAGTGTAACTAGCCCCCCTCCCCCCCCCCACGCCCATCATTTCCCCAAACACATCCAATCAAAATTTGCAGATAGCCATTTTGTTCAGCGTATTTGATTTCCAGATAGAAAATATATTTTTGAGGAGGACACTCCCCCACAACCCTCAGGGCAAGGGTTTTAAGTTATGCCCTGGGGGCATATAAGGTTTTTATAGAAGGCGTCGTAGAAACTTCAAAACCGGCTCATTCGATTGGAAATTAAAGGGCTAGTGCCCTTTTTAATAGTCGAAAATGATTGGAGGGCAACTAGCCCCCCCCCCATCCACGCCCATCATTCCCCCAAACACATCCAATCCAAATATTGAGATAGCCATTTTGTTCAGCGTAGTTGATTTCCAGATTGAAAATATATTTTTGAGGAGGATACTCTCCCACAACAATCAGGGCAAGGGTTTTAAGTTATGCCCTGGGTGCATATAAGGTTTTTATAGAAGGCGTTGTCGTAGAAACTTCAAAACATGCTCATTCGATTGGAAATTAAAGGGCTAGTGTCCTTTTTAATAGCCGAAAGTGATTGGAGTGTAACTAGCCCCATCCCCCCCAACGCCCATCATTTCCCCAAACACATCCAATCAAAATTTTCAGATAGCCATTTTGTTCAGCGTAGTTGATTTCCAGATAGAAAATATATTTTTGAGAAGGACCCCCCCCCAGAACCCTCAGGGCAAGGGTTTTAAGTTATGCCCTGGGGGCATATAAGGTTTTTATAGAAGGTGTTGTCGTAGAAACTTCAAAAAAGGCTCATTCGATTGGAAATTCAAAGGGATAGTGCCCTTTTTAATAGTCGAAAGTGATTGGAGGGCAACTAGCCCCCCCCCTCCCGGCCGGTAATTCCCCCAAACACATCCAATCAAAATTTTGAGATAGCCATTTTGTTCAGTGTAGTTGATTTTCAGATAGAACACATGTTTTTGAGGAGGACAATCCCCCACAACCGTCAGGGCAAGGGTTTTAAGTTATGCCCTGGGGGCATATAAGGTTTTTATTGAAGGCGTTGTCATAAAAACTTCAAAAAAGGCTCATTCGATTGGAAATTCAAAGGGATAGTGCCCTTTTTAATAGTCAAAAGTGATTGGAGGGCAACTAGCCCCCCCCCCCCACACCCATCATTTCCCCAAACACATCCAATCAAACTTTTGAGATAGCCATTTTGTTCAGTGTAGTTGATTTTCAGATAGAAAATATGATTTTGACGAGGACACTCCCCCACAACCCTCAGGGCAAGAATTTGAAGTTATGCCCTGGGGGCATATAAGGTTTTTATAGAAGGCGTTGTCGTAGAAACTTCAAAACAGGCTCATTCGATTGGAAATTCAAAGGCCTAGTGCCCTTTTTAATAGTCGAAAGTGATTGGAGTGTAACAAGCCCCCCTCCCCCCCCCACGCCAACCTTTTCCCCAAACACATCCAATCAAAATTTTAAGACAGCCAATTTTATTCAACGTAGTTTTAAGTTCTGGAAATTAGGTCTTTGAGGATTACAACTCCCCCAAAGCCCTCAGGGCAAGGGTTGTAATTTAAGGATTCTCCGAATCCTTCATATTATTTCTTATGGAAGGGATGCTCGTATAAACTTTAGAGAGGGCTCATTTGATTGAAAATTGAAAGTTCTTGTTCACTTTTTTAGAGTCAAAAGAGATTGAAGGGCAACTAGCCCCTCTCCCTCCTCCACGCCCTAAATACATCAGATAAAAATTTTGAGATAGACATTTTGTTAAAATACTTCAAAGTTCTGATAACAAAAAACTCCAGTGTCAACACAGCCCACCAGGGCCCAGGGGTAGGCGTTGTAAGTAATGCCCTGGG
This sequence comes from Artemia sinica, assembly GCA_027921565.1. Classification (NCBI taxonomy): domain Eukaryota; kingdom Metazoa; phylum Arthropoda; class Branchiopoda; order Anostraca; family Artemiidae; genus Artemia; species Artemia sinica. The sequence continues at coordinate 50,539,796 of CM051264.1, forward strand.
GCATAACTTATTAAGGGGGGTTTATAACTTATGGGAAGGGGTTTTGTATGGGAAGAACACATAGGAAATCTATTATAATTATCCAATTATAACGTTAAAATACATACTCTGTTATAGATGCAAAATTGCTTTGGCACACAAATTCCTATTAAGGTCAATTCCAAACAGTCGTGATCCCTCTGTGTCAGCAAGTGAAATGGTCTAAACCCCCTTATTGGAGCTATTTTTTCAATCCATTCATTGTTGTCAATCGCTGTCCACAAGTTATGCAAGCAGTTTATTGTTCATGTATAAGGTTTTTATCAAAGAGGTAACACCCCCCCCATGGGTGTTACAGTAAGTACAGTAAGCACCCCCCCCCATGCCATAAAAACTTGAAACTTTTTGCAATCAAAAACGAACAAAAATTAATTAAAAAAAAACTTTCCGAAAAATAAGTTTTTCAAAGAAAAGTAAAGGCCATTTTAAACTTAAGCTCAGGAGATACAAATACCTGTTAAAATTCAAACTCAAAACGACCAGAAATTACTATTAAAGAATAAATGAAACCCAAAACGAACAGAAATTAAATAAACAATCATAGCAAAAAACATACAACAAGTAATAATATAAATGAATAAATAGATCTTAAAGCGAGTAATGCTTAGATTGAATATGAAAATCAAGCTTAAAACGAAAACAAATATTTTGCTATTAAAGTACAAATGGAACTTTAAACGAACAGAAATTAAATAAACAATCAATGTGAACAAACATACAATATATATTAATGTAAATGAATAAATAAATCTTAAAACGAGTGAAACTTAAATTGAATATGCAAATCAAGTTTGAATCGAATAAAAATAACTACAAACAAGAGTTTGTGTATCGTCTCACTGCAGAAGTCTAAAACCTACTGCGTCATTGGCGCTTTACTGAAACCGAATTATATTACAAATGTTTTCTTTTGTACTTAATATTGAAAATAAATATTAAAATTACAGTAAAATTTTGAACTGATGAGCTTTTAGCAATTAATATCATTATGCATCAAATATTCAGTTTAATTTATTAGTTCTTTTCAAGATTGGTCACGACAAATATAGTTTCACTACAAGCAAAATTTGGATACTGCCCCCTTCTTTAACTGTAAAAATCTAAAGCCTTCTGCGTGATTGGTGCTTCACTGAAAACGAATTACTCGTATATTACAAATTTATTATTTTCCAGTTCTTACAGCATTGAAAATGAAAATAAAAATTACAGTGAAAAAAATCTTGAACTGATGGATCTGTCAACAATTAAAATCATTATATATCTAATTTTCAATTTGATTTTGTTTATACTTTCCAAGACTGTTCAAGACTCATATAGTTTTGCCATTTTTTGTAACTAATCGTGTTAGTTTGTTATGAAAACATTCTATGGCTTCTAGGCATTTCTATTTGAGCGGAAAACTGCACCTCAAACTTTGTGGAACATACATTTTCTTGTATGAAACACCAAAATATAATAAAATGTCAAGTTTCGGAGTGTTCCAAAACTCGCAAGCACGTGCCATTGGTATTTTTGAATCCGCATGGTCAATTTAGGGGGTGGAGGGTAGGATAATTCTCGTAGCAGCCCCATTCCGTCGTGGTATGGTTCACATTTTCAACACCTGGCGTCCGGACTCTCATATAATCTACCAAGCATACAACTACCCCAAATCAGTATCAATAAATAAATGAAACCCAAAACGAACAAAAATTAAAATAAATATTAGAGTCAAACTCAAAACGAGCATAAATTAATATGAGTAGGGTTCAAAACCCCTATGCTTTCTAAAAGCCAAAATATAATTTGTACTTTACTGAAAAAAAATTCAAATGAGTTTACTGAAAAAAAATTTGCATTGTCAATTTAATATACATATGCTGATATTTATTCCCTAAAATCTTAATTAATTTTTGATTTCTTAAAGTTACAAAAGTGAAAACATTTCAAAGAATTGTTTTCAGTAAAGCGCCAATGACGCAGTAGGTTTTAGGCTTCTGCAGTGAGACGATACCCAAACTCTTGTTTGTAGTTATTTTTATTCGATTCAAACTTGATTTGCATATTCAATTTAAGTTTCACTCGTTTTAAGCTTGATTTTCATATTCAATCTAAGCATTACTCGCTTTAAGATCTATTTATTCATTTATATTATTACTTGTTGTATGTTTTTTGCTATGATTGTTTATTTAATTTCTGTTCGTTTTGGGTTTCATTTATTCTTTAATAGTAATTTCTGGTCGTTTTGAGTTTGAATTTTAACAGGTATTTGTATCTCCTGAGCTTAAGTTTAAAATGGCCTTTACTTTTCTTTGAAAAACTTATTTTTCGGAAAGTTTTTTTTAATTAATCCTTTGAAAGGATAGTTGGCTTTGGGCATCAACAAATCCTAAGTTTTTTACGGACGAATGCGTTTTCAAATTCTACGAGTTTGTTTTTCTTATCTTCCAAGTGTAAAACTATCACAAATCACCATTAATAAATAAATGAAACCCAAAACTAACAGAAATTACAATAGATAAGCCTAGTCAAACTCTAAACGAGCAAAGATTTATATATATATATATATATATATATATATATATATATATATATATATATATAATATATATATATATATATATATATATATATATATATATATATATATATATATATATATATATATATATATATATATATATATATATATATATATATATATATATATATATTCAAAACAATTTCAAAACAAATTAGAAGTAAAGAATAAGATCTTGTGGAAAGGGCAACTCCTTTCATATGTGTAATAATGTCTGTTGATGTTGCGCTTTACTTTCCCTTGAAAAAACTCGTTTTTTTAAATTTAATTTCTGTTCGATTTTAAATAATACCGGGAAATCCAGCTCTCTCTTCATGAATACTTCCGGTACTTGTGTGTTATACGCCACTCACTCAAGTTTACAATGTGTAAAACTCGAGAACAAAATGGTTTCTTCGTTACTTCAGAAATAAATTTGGGCTATATATTTGCACATTATGGGGGGGGGGGGGGAATAAGTATAGCGGGTCTGCAAGCAAAATGTGTTAGGTACAACTATTCTGCATATTATGAAGTAAGAATTGTTTTCTGACTTCAAACCGTCCAAATACTTTACCCCCCCCCCTTTTATGTGCAAATATATAGCCCAAGTTATATATTTCCCATCTATTCTGTCACGTCTTTGTCTTGTCTCGTGCTAAGTTGAAAGAAAATAACGAAGAAACCAGTTTGTTCTCGAGTTTTACACAGCGTAAACTTGAGTGAGTAGCGTATAATATACAAATACCAAAATTCCTTCCCCCTATGGAAAATAAAAAAAAATGAAAGTCAAATAAAATTCTCAAATTTGAAAAGTCTTGTCTTCCACGGGAGGTATTTTCCGCGGAGGGGGGGGGGGTATTTTACGCGGGGAAGGGGGGTTGTATTTTCCGTGGGGTGGGGGTATTTTCCGGGGTGTATTTTCCAGGGGGTGTTTTCCGCGAGGGTGTATTTTCCGAGGGGTGTATTTTCCGTGGGGGGGGGATTTTCCGCAGGGGGGGGGGGGTGTTTTCCGCGGGGAGGATATTTTTCGAGGGGTATTTTCCGGGGGGTAATCGCCAGGGGGGGTAAACGCTGGCCACCATAATTAATGCAGTCATGTCACAAGAAAACAAGTATTTCTGCTGCACACTGTGAAGAGATGATCAAAAATAAATCTCTTGTCGAAAAAAAAGATTTAATAACGATATTTTTATGATACAAATAAAAAATGCCAGGATTTTTGGAAATAATTTAGGACTTTGGAGGGGGGCTGGGTCCCCATCCCATAGAAATTAAAATAGATGAAATTCCCACTAAAAATAATCCGTGACCAAGGAAGATAGCCTAAAGAATATTTTTCAAGAAGTATTTTCTGTAATACTTAATAAGCTGTGAAACAAAACTAAAAAGGTACGCAAACATTTTTTGTATTGTTGCTTGTGCCGACAAAGGTAAGAAACCTACCAAAAACATTAAACAGCACCCCATTCAAAAAAAACTGTTTTATGAAGTTAACCTAACCACCTCTATACATTAAATATTTAAATAATATATACCTGCATAGTACTTTATCTCACTGATGCTAACATGATTATATCCGAGTGGACACAGAAAACCGGTTTTATTACAGATCAAGAACAAAGTGTGGTCGCTATATCATACAATTACCAAAAAGGCATTAATTGGTGTCTACATCTTGTCCCTTACTATGAAATGGAATTGTTTCCAAATTTACGGATACTTTTTTAAAAAACGTACGCTACAATCCTCGCAATTTGGCTTATTGGGAATTGCTAGTTTGGACGGCAGATGCCCGTTATAGGAAGTTCCATTTCAGCTAGTGGTAGCTTGTTATCCACCATAACTTGAACTACGATATCAAACATTTCTTATGGCACTCTTAAAATATTACAAATTTTAATCATTGAGACTAAGCCCCGATCCCACAAAAAGTTCGTTCCACCACTATCTATTTAGTGCGTTAATAACTAGCTGAATAAAATTCCCACATCTGTTTTTATTTACCTTCTCCATTCCTCCTATTCTCATTGTTTATTCCAAATTACTTACACCATGGAACTTTGTTTACTACTTGGGTTTCTCGTAATACCAGTGATTTAATCCCAAGCACTTCAAGCTATAGGCATTTTTCCAAAAACTTCTTTTACAATGCCATCTAATATTCACATATACTGGTTTTAAAATATATTCTTAGATAGTGCTACTCGTCAACCTTGTTGGAATTAAGCTGGTCTAAAACGAACACCCGGCATGGTGAAGCAGGAAGGTCACCTTCACAACTCTGCCATGAGGTCGAGTTGTCATTTGCTTTTGCTAAGTTTTGTTTTAAATATTATTTGGATGCTAGTTTCTAAATAATTAAATATAATTAATTAAAAAATGACATGATCCAAAAGAAACAAAACTCTTTTTTCATGGTCTTACTTTTCTTTTTAAAATAGAAGTACAAATTTCGATTGGCGGGAATTTATGTTGGAATTCTAGAAACGCTTGGGCTTCCTTAAATTTTCATCTATGTTTTAGAGCGTTATGAGAAAATAGAATTTTGTAGGAACTTAAGTATTCTAAATAAAAGAAAATTTTGAATTTATAGGAACAACATGAGACAAACGAATATGAAACATGTTCATATTCTCTTACTTAGGTAACCTTAATTTGGTATGCAGGATAATATACATTTCACTTGATAAATTTAAATTACGTAGCTACCTTTTGGTGAAGAAAAACATTTAACCATGTTTCAGCTCAGTATTTCCATGCACACTAAGCCCGACAGGCCTCTTTTTCCTCAAAATCATCACTGATTGCACAACTTTTATAAACAGTTTATGTGGCCAAAGACATTTGGCCACATTGACATTTGAAACATAAGCACTTATATTTTAAACAATTTTATTTTTGAACTTATAAAGTTCTAGTATTTTATTGTTTAAAATTTTTAATAAAAAAAATCATTGTCTGCTCATTAGTTACTAAAAGGTATATAATTTTGTTATCAGTAGTTCTCAATGTTTGATCATGGGGATGAAGTAGGGGTCTTATCCAAACAAGGCAACTAGTAGCGTTGAGCTTGTCTAGGGTGAATTATAATATGCAAAGATCTGAGTGGGGTATTAAGGCGTGTAGCCGTAGGTGTCCCTTTTAATTCCCAATGCTTCTGCGCTGATTTAACCCATCGTTGTGTTTACTAATGCTACTTAAAGTAATGAAAACAGTCAATTTATTCCGGGTGGTAAGTAAGTAGCTACTGCTGTCTCTTTAAAGAAAAGGATTTATGGAGGAGCAGGGGATAGTGCCAGATTAGACATATTTCAGAAGTAGAGGAGCATTGAGTTTTAGGAGGCCCTGAACCTACTGTAGAAAATATTTAGCTTCTAAATTTAGTTTAAGTGCTATTTATCATAATTAGTATATTCGAAAAAAGTAAAGTGAAACAGTTCAGTAAGATTATACAGTTTTTTTTTCATTAGATATGGGGAAATACTAAATGCTATGATAAGTAGGCCTAAATGGAAGTCATAATAACTGGCCGGCACTAAAAGTATTAGTGACCGTAAATTATGACTTTATAACTAACTAAAAAGTTAGGTCTCTCCCTCTTAGATAAGCAAAAATATATAAAAATTACAAAACATGGTAACGTTTCGAAAAAATATGACACTTTTTTGGCAGAAAATTAAATTTTAGAACCTCTCCTCTCTCTTGGACATGGTTGTGCAGGCTAGCCCTCCCCCAAGGAACAAATTTGTAACAGCACCCTTGGCTGTGTGGAAAGTGTTTGTATTTCTTAAGAGAAGTTAGCAAGTGTGTTGCCAACATGGTTCAATGTTGAGGTAAAATAAACCTCATACAAGAGCAGAATATCACGGCAAAATGTGCTTTCGGAAGATTAGCCTACGGAGTTTACCCAATGATGAGAGAGAAAAAAGATTTGAAAATATATTTTTCGCTTGTTTTTTTTTCTTCAAAAGGAGCAAATGTTCAGTTCCCGCCTCTTTAGTTAGGCCTGATTAGAGGAGAGTATGGTGAGTTGAGGGAGTAAAAACACCTGTTTTCAACGCTTCGGAGCGCAAAGTGTAAGGTTTCTTGGATCAAAGAGGTATACCAGATTTATTAAAAGCTGAATTTAACATATATATTACTTATTTCTCTTTTATTACTATTTCATTTTAGGTTTCAGTGACAAATTGATTAAAAAAAACAATTCCCAACATTTTCGTGTCAATTAATCAAGAATTGTATGTGGTTAACTCAGAAAACATTAAGACCAGAGGTGCCAATTAGGAGGGGGGCAGGGGGGCATGGTCCCCTACTAGACGTTGAAAATTACCTTTCATTTATATTTCACAGGCATTTTCTATCTCAGTTATATGCTAAATTAAACCAGCGAGACTGGCTAACTGGACGTTTTTATTTGTCACCCCTGTGCATCGTTTTGCACAGTTATTAAATAGCATTGTTACTTTTGGATGATCTTGTTTTGAAATGTCCCGTCTTTCCCATTCTTGTACCACCCTAATTCTACCCTTAGGAGACAGTCTTGTTTTCAAATGTCTATGAGTACGTTTACGCTATTTTACTACCCAATCTTCGACCGGAAATGTGATTTCTGAGTAGGGTTTATTCAAAACTAAACGTCAGTTGGTCAATATTTCTATATTGTTTCATGATGATTAAAAAGCGACAACAAACTTTGGATTTTTTTTTTACGGTGAAAATGGAGATAAATTCCCCCACCTGTGACAGTTTTTCGGAAACAAGAGAAACACTAACTGGCTGAGGTCAACAAGAAAGTTCGGTTTGCATCCCTGAACCCCTTGCGGGTTCCAGTAGCAGTAGCAGTCAAGAACCTCTCTGAGATATCTCTGTGACGCGTCACGACAAACCAGCTCAACCTATTCTTGAGAGATATCCGGCTTCCACTTTTTACGGTAGGAAATTCAGTGCAAATTACAGTAAGACTTATGAAAGGATTCATACGACATGACCTTATAGAACTTATAGAAAATTCTTTGCGCCAAGACATTATTTCAGAAGTAAAATCAGCTAATTACTTTGCTATTCTGTTGACGAAACAAAAGATGTTTCTACAAAAGAACAGTTAGCGATACTACTCAGGTACATATCAAATGGAAAAGTATTGGAGCGACCAATCGGCTGCTATCACATGCACAAATTAGACGCCGAAAGCTTATCCACCACGATTTGCGAAGCTGTAGAAAAGTATGGTGTAAATTTTATGCGGTGTATTGCCCAATGTTATGATGGCGCCTCCGTTATGAGTGGGGAATTTGACGGAGTTCAAGCAAATTTTAGGGAGAAGGTACCTCATGCAGTTTATGTACATTGTCACACCCACAGATTAGACTTGGTTTTGACAGAGTCCCTAAAAAATATCAACGAACTTTCAGAATTTTTCTTTATGGTGGAAACACTTTACGTATTTATATCATGCAGCAATACTCGTCACGAGCTATTTGTGGAATCCCAGCACATTAGCGGCCAAAAATTCTTGGAGCTTGAGAGGACCATCTAGACTCGCGGGTTTTACGCAGTCCGCTCTATTTCGAAGGTGACGGCAAGATTTGTTTGTATTGTTGCTGTGCTTGCCACAGTCTTTGATAGTTCCAACGGCCAGGCAGCATGTGAGGCAAAAGGACTACTGGACAAAATCAACTCTACATTTTTTTTCAACTTTTCATATAATGGAAAACGTATTAGTCATTGTAAATTGTTTATCAGAGCAACTTCAATTCAAAAGTTTTTTGATTTATAAGGCACTTGCACTGATTTCTGGGACATATGAGACACTCAAAAAGCTAAGAAATGATAACGAAGGGGACAACTTAAGCAAACACATATCCAAATTCTTGGCTTTACACGATATCCAGGAATCGAAATCTCCACAATCTAAAACCAGTGCTCGACGCAAGAGAAGTCAAGCCATTTCCATTCGTCTCAAAGACTTTCTTTCAAACTCAACAACCGGTAAATGTAATACCAGTCAGCCAGCCCAATCAGACTCCGGTAAACTTCTGTACTTTGAGGTAATAGATAGTTTCACGAGTGAGATGGACCAACCTTTCATGCAAAATATGGTTCTGCTCGACGCTTTATCTGCCTTCGACCCCTCAAGTTCCGATTTTCTCAAAATTGCGAAAGTGGAAAGGCTTATGTGTCATTATCAAGGGGTTCTCGATGTCGATGACCATGCGATAGAATCCCAGCTTTCTCTTGCAAAGCTGCATTTTTCAAAAATTGATATTTCAAAGATGGATCTTCTTCGAGCTATCAAAATTTTATTCGACCTCCCAGTTGCCTATTCTGCAGTAACTAATGAAGCTAGTTGCTACCTTGCCTGTGACCACTGCTAGCAATGCACGTTTCTTCTCGGCATTAGGGTGTGTGAAGGACTATGTGCAATCGACAATGGGAAACGACAGACTCAGTGATTTCATGCTAACGACCGTTGAAAAACAAGAGATAAAGAAACTGGATTTGGATAGATTAGTCAACGATTTTGCCAAACAGCAAAGTCACCGCTACCACCTGTTTTAAGTATGTTTGCTCAGTGTTGTTCTTTTTGGAATCTTCCTTAAAAAATTATCGAAAAAAATTCTTGCCCCCCCCTACATTTTTGTGAATTGGTGCCACTGATTAAGACAAAATACACTTTTCTGGCTACGGCTCGAAAAATGAATGTGTTTTTTCACTTGCGCAATAATTTTCCTATACGTTTGTATATTGCTTACATTCAATAAGAACGAATAATAAGCTAATTGTGACAGAACTGTCGGGATTGTTATTACTATATCGATCCAATAGAATGTAAACTGAATAAAAATTGATTTATTTCCGCTTTGTAATTCTCTGCTTAAGAATTAGGAACAAAAAATGTTTGCATACAAGATAAAACGTGATCAAAAATATGAAACTGTACAATCTTAGGCCAAAATTTTTTAACCTTCTACCTTTTTTATATTGTTATGAATTTTGATTTGGTGCCAAGTTACCGTACCTTTAATTTGAATCCCCCCCCCCACCAAAAAAAACAACAAAAAAAGATAAAAAAAAAACGACAGAGGGTCAGCTTACAAAACATCCTTTGCATGTTAGATCATCAGAAGCAAAGGCTTTAAAGACTTCTAATGATATGTCTAATAATAGTGGGAGGTAGAATGATTACATTTTGTATTTCAGTTTATTTTAGCTTCAACCAAGATCTAGCGAGCTAAAATGAGAAGCAGATTGAGAGCCAAGGGTCAATGATGCGTGTCTGGAAGTGAAATTTACACATTAATGGCTAATGAAGCTAGCACAAACCAAATAGTTATGTCCCAAACACGAGCTGTTTGAATGTCGTCCATGATAAATAGAAAATACAGAAGTTGCATCTCACTATGTAGTAGATGTAGGTAATCTTGTGTAAAACCATCACTACCATTATGATCATCGACTCTTCATGATTCAGCCCCTTCCACGAACTAGGCGGAAGTTGACTGTACAGTATATATCACAGGCATTTGTGACGGAATACGTCCAAGTTTGACGCTTCCGCTGCTTTCTGTGACTAACTTTCACAACCATAGAGAAGAACAGAGAGTACCATAGCTTCGTAGACTCGGAACTTTGCGCATGGAGATATTCCACTACGCTTCCAAAGCGATTTCTTTAGCTGCAGAAAGACGTTCCATGCTGAGGACATGCGATTCCGGATCTCCTCTGATGATTCCACAGTTACATTTATCATTGTGCCAAGGTATTTAAATGACTGAACGTCCTCGATTTGACTACTATTTATTGTCACAGGGGTGTCATCCATCCCAGCTGTCCGCATCGTTTTCGTCTTCGGTAGACTTATAGACTTATTTGGAGGCCAGTCAAAAGTGCTCTGCTTGCTACTTCATTAATCATGACCTGGGCATCTGTAACAGACTCAGCAAGTATATTCACATCATCAGCGTAACCAAGATCCATGACAGAAATGGACGGGCTTACTTCCACACCTTTATACTTATCGAGGGCCACGGGAATCCAATCAATAACGAAGTTGAATAAGATCGATGACAGAGACCATCCTTGAGGCACACCCTCCTCAGCCAGGATCAGATCCGAAAGCTCACTATCAACTCTGACGTGGGCATTCGTTCCATCGTAGTATGCCTTCAGTATTCTGATGATCTTCTCAGGGACTCCGTCCTCCCTCATTGCAAACCGTATGGTGTCCCGATGGACTGAATCAAAAGCCGTGATGAAATCGATAAAGATTTGGATTGTCTCCTGCTGTGTTTGAAGCGATGTTCTAGGACCTGTCTTAAGTTAAAGATCTGATCACAGTAGCCCATGCCTGGTCTAAAACCTGCTTGGTTGGGTCGTGTTCGGGAATTTCTAGTGTCTCGGAACCTATTTAGAAGTATAATTGCGAATATCTTTGCAGCAAGCGGGATGAGGGATATGACTCGGTATTTTTACATTCTTTCTGGTCTCCTTTTTTGAAGATAGGGACAATGATCAATGTCTTCCACTCATCGGGAATGCATTCATTATCCCATATCTCCGTAAAAAGTTTGTAACAAACTTCAGAAAGAGCTCATTTGATTGGAAATTTAAAGTTCTTGTTCCCTTTTTCTGAGTCAAAAGAGATCGGAGGGTAGCTAACCCCCCTCCCATGCCCTTTTTCCCCCAAATACATCAGATAAAAATTTAAGATAAACATTTTATTAAAAATAGTTCAAAGGTCAGATAACAAAACTCCGATGTCGAAACAACCGCCCAGGGCCCAGGGCAGGTGTTATAAGTTATGCCCTTGGGGTACATAAGGTTCTTATGGAAGGGATGCTCGAATAAACTTCAGAGATGGCTCATATGATTAGAAATTGAAAGTTCTAGTTCCCTTATTAAGAGTCAAAAGTGATTCGAGGGAAGCAAGCCCTCCCTCCCCCTTGCCCTTTTTCCCCAAATACATCCGCTAAAAATCTTGAGATAGCCGTTTTGTTAAAAACACAGTCAGTCAACACAACACCCCGGGGCCCTGGGGCAGGCGTTTTAAGTTATGCCCTGGGGGCAAATATGGTTCTTATATAAGAGATGCTCGTATAAAATTCAGAGAGGGCTTATTTGATTGGAAATTAAAAGTTCTAGTTCACTTTTTCAGAGTCAAAAGAGATCGGAGGGCAACTATCCCCCACGCCCTTTTTTCCCAAATACATCAGATAAAAATTTTGAGATAACATTTTGTTAAAAATAGTTCAAAGGTCAGATAACAAAACTTCGATGTCAACACAAGCCCCTAGGGCCCAGCGGCAGGCATTGTAAGCTATGCCCTTGGGGCATATAAGGTTCTTATGGAAGGGATGCTGGTATAAACTTCAGAGATGGCTCATTTGATTGGAAATTAAAAGTTCTAGTTCACTTTTTCAGAGTCAAAAGAGATCGGAGGGCAACTATCCCCCACGCCCTTTTTTCCCAAATACATCAGATAAAAACTTTCAGATAGACATATTGTTAAAAATAGTTTAAGTCAGATAACAAAAACTCCGGTGTCGACACAACCCCCAGGGCCCGGGGGCAGGTGTTGTAAGTTTTGCCCTTGGGGTATATATGGTTCTTATGGAAGGGTTGCTCATATAAATTTCAGAGAGGGCTCATTTGATTGGAAATTAAAAGTTGTAGTTCACTTTTTAAGAGTCAAAAGGGGTCGGAGGGCAGCTAGCCCTCCCCCCAACGCCCTTTTTCCACCAAATACATCAAATAAAAATTTTGAGTTAGCCATTTTGTTAAAAATATTTCAAGGGTCAGATAACAAAAACCTCATTTTTCAACATAACCCGCAGGGCCCGGGGTAGGCGTTCTAATTTATGCCCTGGGGCATATATGGCTATTTTGGAAGGGATGATCATACATACTTCAGAGAGGGCTAATTTGTTTGGAAATTGAAAGTTCTTGTTCACTCGCCCTTTTTTTCCAAATACATCCACTAAAAATTTTGAGATTGCCATTTTGTTGAAAATTGTTCAAAGGTCAGATAAGAAAATCCGGTGTCGACACAACCCACCAGGGCCCGGAGGTAGGCATTGTAAGTTATGCCCTGGGGCATATAAGGTGTTTATGCAAGGGATGCTCGTAGAACTTCAGAGAGAGCTCATTTGACTGAAAATTCAAATTTCAAGTTCACTTTTTCAGAGTCAAAAGAGATCGAAGGGCAATTAGCCCCCCCGCCCTTTTATCCCAACACTCATCTGATAAAAATTTCGAGATAGTTATTTTATTAAAAATAGTTCAAACATCAGATAATAAAAACTCCGAGGTTGACACAGACCCCCAGAGCCCAGGGGCAAATGTTGTAAGGTATACCCCAGGGCAATTAAGGTTTTTATGTGAATAGAGGTCGTATGTGCTACAGAAGTGGCTCATTTGATTTGAAATTGAAAGTTTTAGTTACCTTTTATGAGGCATAAGGTATTGGAGGGCATCTACCCCCCCTCCCATACCCACACACACCCTTTTTTCTCAAATGCATCCGATAAAAATTTTTAGATTGCCAGTTTGTTTGAAGTAGTCCAACGATCAGATAACAAAAACTTCGGTTCAAGATATCTCCCCTCCAGAGCCCGGGGGAAGGGCTGTAACTTATGCTGCGGGGGCATGTAAGGTTTTATGGAAGAGATGGTCGTATAAACTTTGGAAAGTAGCTCTATATAGCTACTTTCCAGCTATATAGAGCTACCGTGGAAGATAGCTCTATATAGCCTACTGCTTGTGAGTGGTTATCTCTTATGTAAAGTTATTTTAGTTTTTTGTATTTAATTTTTTTCTATTAATAAGTTTTAGACAATAGAAAACTAAAGGTCACAAAGGCAAAAAAGTTTTGATGTTTTTTTGTTTTGTTCTTTTAGTTGTGCACTAAGATTAGCGAAAACAGGGCCACCACGGGAGGGTTGTGCAAAGCCAGTCCTGTGCACTCCTTAGCCTTAAACCCCCCCCCCCTTGTTCCTTTTTTCCTCAAATGCATCTTATCAAAATTTTGAAGTAGCCATTTTGTTCAAAATAGTCCAAAATTCAAATCACTATAACTTAGGGGTTGAAAAATCCTCCATGACCCCCGGCGCAAGGATTGTAACTTATGTAAGTTGCCTATTATTAGAATATAATATTTTTATGGAAGGAGTGATCGTATTAAATTTGGAGGGGGCTCATTTGATCAGAAATTGAAACTTCTAGTTCTTTTTTAAGAGTCAAGAGTGATCAATGGGTAACTAGCCCACGCCCCACTTTTTCAAGGGGCATCTGGTCAAAATTTTGAGATTGCCATTTTGTTCAAAAAAGTTCAAAGGCCAAATAACTATGCTCCCAGGGTTGAATCCCACGCCCCTAGCCCCGGGGAAATGGTTCTGAGTTACGGAACTTGCTTATTGTTACTTTGTTACTTTTTTTACTTCAATACTTGGATTTAGTGATTAGTAGAGAGTGAAGTACCAGCGCGACGAGTACAATGTCATTGGCCTCCAACGAGGTAGAATACGTCGAGTACAAGATTACAGCCAATCAGAGGACTAGAATCCGACGAGTACAAAACCACATCCTCTTTCTAGACCAATCACGGGAGTCAGAAATACTAACTGTACAAGATCACGTGCCTCTTTCTAGGCCAATCATGGGAGTCGGAAATACTAACAGGAAGTGGCACAAGTGATATAAGGAAGGATTTTCAGCATAGTTGATATTAGTGTGAGAATAGACTTCAAGGAGTGAGAACAGTTTGACTTTACTCGTTTATTTATTCATTGAGATATATTTGCAATAATGAGTGGAATGTTTACACTATTAGAAGTTGGTAGCAGCAGCAATGATACAAGAGCATCGATCATTGCGGTAGAAATCACGAGAGGATCACTGCTTTGTCTTGAATGGGATGAAGTATATGCAAGATATGTGTTATCTTTGGGTGAATTTAAATTGGAGGACCAATTTTGCTTCGCTGCAAAGTTGATATAGCACATGTGAATAGACTTCAAAGTGCTTTAAATGCAATAGTGAAGCATATAGAGGACGATAAGTTATATCGGTAATTGTATATATGTAATATATATTATTGTTGTATGATCACGCTCAGTAAAATTATTTCGAAATCGAAAATGTTCCCTTTCTTTTCGTCAGATTTTCATAGGTTATTGAATATTCTTGAAGTAGAACGAACCATGGTTAGTCTATAGTCAGCAGTGAGAGTGTTAGGATTGGAAAATGAATAAATTTGAGAAAGAGAGAATTAGGTCGAATCTTGTAATGATGGAAAAACATTTGATTCTGGATGACAATTTTCTCGAGTTATCACTTCAACGGAAGATATTCTCACAGGGAACACTTGAAAATATAATGGGGAATGATTATCCCCCATTGGACTATTGTATGAAGCTTTTACGACTTGACTCAAATGCTTATACTCAATTTATTGATATACTAATTGAAACTAAGCAGAATAATATCATGGATATACTTTTGAAAACATTGCCATAGATTCTATGTAGATGGCTCCCCCTTCGAAAGAGGTTATTTAACGTCACAGAATTACTCCTCTCCCATCCCCCTCTGAATTTATCGAACGTGGATCAGGGTTGCCACCGTCAGTAGGATTTTACTAGATCTAGTAAAAAAAAAAAATCTAGTAAATTTAGAGGATCTAGTAAATTTCCCGAAATCTAGTAAAAACTAGTAAAAAGTCATGATTTATAGTGAACAAAACTTTTTTTATTTTCCATTAATTCAGGGGAAAAAATTATTGTAAACATATGACAATTTACAATTTTTGCTTGTCTGTTTTACAATTTTGCTTGTCTGTCTCAGAGTCAGACAAGCAGTCACCTATTTTCATAAACAGACACTTCACTTCCGGCGTCTAAACACTTGGATTATGATGATTGGGAATATATTGGAATCAAAACAAAAGCCAACCACCCAAGGTGATTAGGTGAATCTCCTCAGTTTGAAAATTTTTATTGAGGAAAAAGGAGCCTGCTGAGAGAAATTAAAAGTAAGTAGAAATGTAAAATTATATATATATATATATATATATATATATATATATATATATATATAATATATATATATATATATATATATATATATATATATATATATATATATAATATATATATATATATATATATATATATATATATATATATATATATATATATATATATATATATAATATATATATATATATATATATATATATATATATATATATATATATATATATATATATATATATATATATATATATATATATACATATACATATATATATATATATATATATATATATATATATATATATATATATATATATATATATTATATATATATATATATATATATATATATATATATAATATATATATATATATATATATATATATATATATATATACATATACATATATATATATATATATATATATATATATATATATATATATATATATACATATGTATATATATATATATATATATATATATATATATATATATATATATATATATATATATATATATATATATATATATATATATATATATATATTATATATATATATATATATATATATATATATATATATATATATATATATATATATATATATATATATATATATATATATATATATATATATATATATATATATATATATATATATATATCAAAAAAAGGATTTTTAAACTTGTAGGTTTCCGGAATTTTCAATCATACTACGAAAACGAAAGAAAAGAGGAAAAGAGGAATGAGAAAAAAAGAAGAAAAAAGGAAAAAAGATTGTGAGAATCGTATTGATTATCCTCCTATAGTAAAAATCGATGGTTGATGATGCGCGTGCAGCGTAGCTGCACGCGCAAAAAATTTTTTTGAGCATTTAGTAAAAACAGATGCGATCTAGTAAATTTTTTCTCTCTGATTTAGTAAATTCTTCCAGGTCAGGGTGGCAACCCTGACGTGGATCAGTTTCTTTTTAGCTGTGAGAGAGTTGACATCGCTAACCAAAAAAAAAAAAAAATTGTCTATACATGTTCACTATGTATATACATTCTTGGCAGTTGGTCATCATGTGAGAATTGTACAATTATTGATGAATATAATGAAAAGTGCAAATTATACAATCCCTGTAAATTACATAGAGGATATGCAGTACAAATTAAATGCTGTAGTTCATGTCTTGAAGAGATTTGTGACTCTCACCCTAGAGGGCAACTATGCTCCAATTGTCACTATGACAAATGTGATCAGTGGGAGAATACTTATCCTGGTATGATTGGAAAGAACCCTAAACGGGATTTTAGTTTATTTCTACGAGATGGGTACCGTCGTGGTTTTAAATTATTTAGGGAGGAAGAATCAGGTCTAAGATTCAACTGTTGGGGTAACAAGACAATGTGGTTTCTACGTCATCGTTGTGGCAACACTGCCTATTATGACTATAAACCTAGTGATTTTTATTTGGCAGTTACCGAATGTGATTCACCATTTGAAAAAACTGTATGTGATATTGCTTGAAATAGACAGATTGAAACACGTGAATTTCACAATATGAATGCAAATAGTATCATTGACTATACAAAGAGATACGACAAGACTGAAGTTACATTGTACTGTAGAAAATTTGACCCTGACTTTGCAGCCAATCAAGATCAATGTACAGTGAATTCAAACGATCTACCTGCATTAGTGGTTCTCGACAGTTGCCTATACACCAAAGAAGAAGAAATCTAAAGCGTAGAATAAATACATTGTTGTATATACAATATTTTTATTAATAAGCAAATTCACATACATTTTTTAAGCACTTTACTCGTAGGGCACTAAAATCAATATTATACAGGTCTGAGAGGATATTTTCCACCATAAAGTCGTTCACACGTGGATTATTTACGTAAATGTTGAGAAACTGCTTGTAAGTATAGCCGCGACATCTGAACACAAAATATAGTAGCGCTTGGAAACTGGAACTTTTAGTCATCAGATCCTGCGCTCTCTTCAGATTATGAATAATAGTTTTCCTACTGCTCTCAATATAGTTGCTGATGTTTGGAGTGTAGAATGTATAGGGTAGGCCAAGAGAATCAAAAAATTCAATCGTCTTCATTGTTTGAAAGATTCAAACCAATGGCCGGTATTCACAGTCGTTGGACTGCTATTAACAATGATTAGGGTATTGTTGGCACTTTGAATTTTTCCAAGGAAGTCCGAGGGTAGACAATAGGATCTGTATTTGGACATGTAGGGGTCCACATTAAATACATTGATTATTTTGCTGGTGTTAATGGTACAAGGTCTAGTAGAATACTGCCTTCGGGAGTGATCTCCCAGGAGGTTTCAAATTGATTTAATGAGATTAGTGCAATACTCTCAGGTAATGGGTCGGCAAATGTACACTCTAACGCACACTCCCCGTTCGTACTATACTCATATCCTGGGTGCCAGACAGGTCTAGTACAATGATACCATGTTTTTTAGCGAACATTTCTTCGGATATACCAGTTTCAAATAGTTGTGAATCATGATCTAGGTTTTGCATTATCAACTCATACAATGTCCTATAGGATTTATCAAAAGATAGATTGTAGAGTGGGATTCCATTTACTTTGCAGACAAGAGATGAAAGCCCAAACATCTCAAATTTATGTGGGCAGTCAATCCACGATCCTATTGCACTAGCGCTCTTTACAAATACCAATGTAATTTTGACGGTATTTCACCATTGATAAAGGATGAGTCGGTGAAGCTGCGTGAGCCTATGGCAATATGACATTGATTGGCGATTGTATGAGGAACAAGTAGTTTAATATTATTTCCACTGGCTCTCAGTACTTCCACTGCCAAACCAACAGAACTCATAACCTACTGCTTTTGTACATGTAGTATTGCCAAGGTGAGGGAGAGAGTTACATCAGGATTGGCAGGAAGTTCCTTTCGTAAAATGAAATTGGATAGAGCAAGCGTCAATTTTATATCCACTTTAATATTTGGTGGTAGCCATTTTGGTATATTAAATATTTCATGATATATTTTTCCAACTAGATGTAATTCACTAGTTGTAGCATTTTTAAGTGCATCTGTACTATTAGTATCAGTAATATATTCATATCCATTGGAGATGCCTCTGAATTCCTTGTATGACTTGTGTGTCATCAACATGAACTGCTTATAGCTTGTATAATTCGAGAGATTGTTGCTTGTGCTCACCAAAGTGCCATTTATGTAGACACTGATTTGACGAAATAAATTATGTAATATACAATTTTCATAGGTTATCCCATTAGCAAGAACTGGCATTCCGTTCTCGGATTTCCGGACTTTCATTTGTAAATCTATAAATGTTGAAGACATTTCCATAAAGTAGTCTTCATTGGAATAAATTTGAAAGTGGATACTATCGGTGAGGGGTTGTTGTGGATAAAATTGTTCATAGTATCCATGTTTTAGACTCACATCGACATTTTCTGCATTGAATAGATATAAAGATAAGGTGATTGAAGGTTGGGAATCCTTATCCGGTAGATATGCCATTGTTCAGTCTATGAAAAGAAATCCAATTTCGATCTAACATTTCTCTTCCTGGGGCTTCTTCTTCTGTTTACTGTACATGTCGTCTTTTTCCTTCTTTTCTTTGACAGGGGTGATGTCTTTCGTTTCTGACCTGAGTAGAGACTGATGAGTGGTGCACTGTTTCTCGACCTTTTTAAACCTTTTCCATTTTGTTGAGAATTCAATTAATCGCCAAGGGTTTGCGCACTGGACCTAAGATTTTCCGAAGTACTTTTTTTAAAATCCTTGCCAGAGCTCCAATCGTATAGTGTAGAGGATGCAAATCCGTCGCAGCCGGTACAATATATTTCTAGCCAGAGGTACTACAGAGCAAAACAGCTTAGCAAACCAACTGCCAAGACCATAGCCAGACATTGATGAGCGACCTTTGTAATAGTCCATTCCATTGCCCAGCTGTCTTGGGCCAAGAGTATTAACATAGCAGTCAATATCAGGACAAATGAATACCACTTTTCTATTAGACATCTAGTTTTTGAACACCGACAACGATGGGTCAAAAATGGCATGTAATCACAGCCAAACCTTTTGATATTGCTAGGGGATTTTTTCTACAAACCAATCAGATCAATCGAAAAAAAAACAACACAAAAAGAGATGTAGTAAGTGTTGTTTTTACAAAATAAGGCTTACGTAAGTCTAAAAGGTTGGCTATATTTCTGTATATAACTTATATATTCAGTGAGTTATATATGTTTACAAGTAGTAGGTTAAATATTTCAGTGAGTTCTATATTTCTGTATATAACTTATATTTTCAGTGAGTTATATGTATTTATAAGTAGTTTGCGTGTTTCGGTACCTCCATAGGAGGCACGGACCAAGGGGGGACGTTGTCCCTGGGGGTCCATAATAGAATCTGGGACACCCTCACCCGAGGTCATAAATACAGGCGGAGGAGGAAGAAGGCGCCTCAAATGTACACTCAAAAGGACCCACTGGTTTGTCCACAAGTCCCATGAGTTGCACACCTTCTCCCAGTAATGGGTTAAATTGCATGTAGATGCAGAACACCATCGCGGAAGGATCCTCTATAGGAGGACATTTGTGGCAGGGCGTAAGATCCAGATCTATGGACAACGGTCTCTGCAAAGGGTTGCCTCGACCTTTTCGGTGTACCTGTAAGACCGGGGACCTTGCGGTCAACTCTATTTCCACTTGAGGAGTAGTGCCCCTCGAGGAAATTATAGCCTAGTAAACGACAGAGCATTCGCAGGGATTCTGACTAATGGACAATTCTTCTGGGCTTGGTATGTTTTGATGGGCGTCTTTGGGCTGAAAAACCTCTTCTTAGCTAATTTATCTATTATGGGTTGCCTCCCCGTAGTAGCATAATATTTGTAGGCATGAATATATAATGAGTCGGAGGTAATAGGCTTGAGAATGTCTGTGCAGGATTTCGACTCTTATTGATAGAAGAGCATCGCCAAGTGCTGAAAACCATGTTGTGACCAAGATGGGCCCAGGATTGCACAAAGCCTCCATTCATGGAGGTCCCAGGAACTTCTTGCTGTCCGGTTCTAAGCCGGCTTAAGCACTTCGGTGTAGACTTGAGAAGATATGTGATCCCCGTCCTGCACTGGTATCCGGGATCATTGCTTTTCCTAAGGCGAAAATAATGTCAATGATTTAAAGAACATGAAAATTGGAACTTGGAATGTTACGACATTAAAAATGACTATCGTATCGACATTTTGACTGACGAATTCAGAAGATTCGAACTGGATTTATTAGGAGTTTCAGAAACTCATATCCCAAAGATAGGAAGCATGAAATTAGGTAATATAGAATTTGTTTACTCAGGCAGGAAGGATGGGGTACATAGACAGGGAGTAGGGCTCATGATGAATAAGGAAGCTGCTAAGTCTTGTTTATGCTGGGAAGGTATTAATAATAGAATAATAATTGCTCATTTTATGACTAGAAAGTTCAGGGTATCAGTTATAGTAGTATACTCCCCTGTAGAACCGACTGACAGGGATACTAGGGACTCAGATGAATTTTACTTACAGTTACAGGAGCAAATAGACAAGGTCCCAGGTAGAAATATGATGTTATTACTGGGAGATTTTAACGCCCAGGTTGGTAGAAATAGGGATAGATGGTATCCCAGCCTAGGTAAATTTGGTGTAGGAAAAGAAAACAGTAATGGATACAGACTTTGCAATTTTGTAGGTATAACAATCTATTTATAACCAATACGGTGTTTGGTCATAAAATAGCTCATAAGTTAACATGGTATTCACGTGATGGTAAGACAGCAAACCTTATTGATTACGTTATAGTAAACCGAACACTGGCAGGATCAATACAAGATACTAGGGTATATAGGAGTGCTGTTATTGATGTTAAAAGTAAAGATCACCATCTAGTGGTGTCAAGGGTTAATTTAAAACTGAAATATCGGAAGGTTTACTACCTCCCGGAAAGTTATGATGTTGGTAGACTCCAGGATGAGAATTTGAGAGAAACTTTCCAGGAACAGTTGAATGCTAAACTTGAGAGTTTAAAATTTGACAATGTGGAAGATGGTTGGAATAATTTTAGAAAAATAATTTGTGAAGTTTCTGAAGGTGTATTAGGGAAGAAAGCTAGAACTGCAGCTAAGAATATTAGTGAAAAAGCTTTATGTTTAATAGAAAGGAGAAAGGACTTGTACAAGAATTATCTGAGTGATAGATCGTATGAAAACAAAAGAAATGTAAAGAAAGTGGAGAAAGCATTAAAGTATGAACTAAGGAAGTGTGAAGTGGAGGCAATGGATAAAATTG
The DNA here is from genome assembly GCA_027921565.1 of Artemia sinica. Taxonomy (NCBI): domain Eukaryota; kingdom Metazoa; phylum Arthropoda; class Branchiopoda; order Anostraca; family Artemiidae; genus Artemia; species Artemia sinica. The sequence goes on from CM051264.1 coordinate 50,561,744, forward strand.
CCGAGGATCTGGAAGATGCAGCTAGACGGCATAATAGTAAAATATTGTACTGGCACGTTAACAAATTGAGAGGGAGTAGTCAATCCGGACTTGTCCCAGTTAAAGATAGGAATGGGGTCGCAATTAGCGATAAGGAAAAAACTAAAGAGAGATGGGCCGAACATTTTGAGAACTTGCTTAACCGAGATAGAGTTGCAGGAAAAAATATAGAAGAAAATGAAAAAGTTTGTGATACTTTGGATGTGAAGGAAGATTTGTGTTGTGAGGAGGAATTAGCGACAGTACTAAAAGGATTAAAGAATAATAAGGCTCCAGGTTTTGATAGTGTGGTAAATGAGTTTCTTAAACATGGTGGCTCTGAAATTAGAAATAAGTTACTGAAGATTATGAATATGATTTATGAAAAAGGGGAAGTACATAATGATTTCAGGAAAACCTTAATTAAGCCACTTTATAAGAAAGGTGATAAGAGTGAGTGTGGTAATTATCGAGGCATTAGTCTGGCCTCTGTAGGTAGTAAATTACTTAGTAATATGATACTTTTTAGACTGAGAGATGCCGTAGACAAAGTTTTAAGAGAAGAGCAGTGCGGTTTTAGAAAAGGTAGAGGATGTGTCGACCAAATTTTCAGTCTTAGGCTAATAATTGAGAAGTGCCTGAGTTTTCAAACACCTTTGGTCCTCAGTTTTATAGATTACAAGCAAGCGTTCGATTTTATTGATAGAAGAGCTTTAGTAAAGGTTTTATCCTTGTATGGTATACCAGACAAACACATTAAAGTGATTAGTGCTATGTACGAGAATAACACTTCTACGGTTAAGGTAGGAAATGAGGTTAGCAGCTGGTTTTGTATTAAATCAGGAGTTAAGTAGGGCTGTGTTCTATTCCCTTTTATATGGATTATTTTGATGGACTTTGTTTTAAGGAGCACAGGAAAGGCAAAGGGAGACCACGGAATCAAATGGGGAGGAAAAAGTCTCCTGGAGTTGGATTATGCTGATGATTTAAGCATGCTAGATGAAATTGTGAGCAAAATGAATGAAGTTTTAGAGGTTTTGCGAGTTCAGGGTGCTAGAATTGGTTTGAAAATTAATGTTAGGAAGACTAAGTCACTAAGGCTAGGAATAAGTGAAGATGAAAAGGTTACTTTGGGTAATGAAAAGATTGATCAGGTGGGCAGCTTCTCTTACCTTGGTAGTATTATTAGTAAAGATGGTGGGATCAGTGAAGATGTTAAAAATGGAATAGCCAAGACTCAGGGTGTTTTTTCACAGTTAAAAAAAGTCTGGAAGAATAGGAAGATAAGTCTGCAAACCAAGATTAGGTTATTAGAAGCTACAGTGATGACAGTGGTCAAATATGGCTCTGAAGCATGGACAATCCGAAATGCGGATGAAGATTTGCTAGATGTTTTCCAGAGAAATTGCTTAAGGATTGTTCTGGGTACCTGGCTGACTGGCCGTATTTCAAACAATAGGCTATACGAAAAATGTGGTTCAATACCGCTCTCTAGGGCTATAATGAAAGAAAGGTTGAGGTGGTTAGGGCACGTTGAGCGGATGAAGGATGACAGATTGCCGAAGATTGTTCTTTTCGGCCAACCATCTAGGCCTAAACGGAAAGCAGGTCGTCCCCGTCTGGGGTGGGAGGACGTCATAAAGAAAGATTTAAAAAAAATGGGAACTTCGTGGGCGGGTGTAAAAAGGGAGGCTTTGAATAGATTGGGGTGGAGGAGGATCGTGCGCAGCTGTGTTGGCCTCAGGTGGCTTGGTGCTGCGGTGAGTTGTTAGTAGTAGTAGTAGTAGATCACCTAATTCAGTTCTTAGTGTTAACTGGCAGAGTTCCAAATAGGAAATGTTTACGAGGATATACTGAAGATGCTTTATATTGTAATGATGAATATTTTCTTGATTGGTATTTCGTTCAAGAACTCGCAGGAGGGATACATTGCTTTTACCAACTCTAGATGTTTCAACAAATGAAGCATAGAGAAATATACAAGTGTTCATGGAGAAGGCAGGCGGGTAGTCAGCAAAAATAAAATTACTGTTTCCGGCACTTTTACCATTGATTATATTGAGCTTAAAGCAAAGAACATCTTTTAGATTATCATTGAGAATAGCCTTTTCATCGGCAATGGATGAACTAATTTAGATCTTGTCCTCTTCCTTTGAATAGGTGAAATGAAAGGCTCCTTTTTTACGAGCGGAAATTCTTTTATTGATAGAACGACATAAATAGTTCATACAGGTGAGCTCTTCGTAGGGTAATTCAACATATGGATAATCCATCCAATTGATCATTTGAATTTTGCGCTGTTCGCTACCGGGTGCTGGCGGCCAATCCCAGGGTCTAATTTTTATATCATATTTGCGATCTTTTCTCAGGATATCATATGTATTTTTGAGAATACATTCGACAAGAGCCACTTCATACGCGCCGTCAAATTTGATAGTGGGAGAGAGTTTCGTCCAAAAATCACTTGTTCTATTCAAATTATTGTAGAGAGGATCGGAAACATTGGACATGAATATCACATAGAAATCATTGTGCATTGTTAATGTCTTCAACTGCAACCCAAGAATCAAAATCAGAGTTTCATCCTAGCCAACGAACAAGCAACTGTCTCTTGCCTCTGCAAGTACGGCTCTTTAATATCTTTTCAATTTGATAAATTTCACTAGTGTTTCTAACTTTTTGTAGTTCATATTCATAAAAACCGCCTAGAATCTCATCATCTTTGGTGTCTAACAGCCGATATGTCATGGGTTCGGTGTCTAGGATTTTGGACTCTGTAAAAAGTTCAGTGCTCCATAGATAACTCCCCTTTTCAAAAATATTGGTGGTTTTATTAATCCGAAGAGAATCACCAACATTGAATTTTTGTTCACATTTTTTTTTGTTGTTTTTTCACTGGAACATTGCTTTAGAAAAGCATCAAATGTATTTTCACTGCAATGAACTTCCCGAGGGCTAACATTAGACAGGGATTGATGTGGTCGTTGGTTATATATTTGCATGATTTTATCTAAATCATGAATAAAAGCAGCAGTATTTTTTAGCGTGCAATATCTCGAAATTAATAGACGAATCGTTCTTATCAATCTTTCAGCCAATGCAGCCTTTATTGGACTGTGACTATCATATAGCTTTGTATTATATTTCAATAGAACCTTTTGCACATGAGGATTAACAAATTCGCTACCGAGATCCGACTGAATTTTTCTATAGCAATCGTGTTCAAGAATACCTTCTAAAGCCTGAGCAACCTCAACACCTCTCTTTGATCGTAATGGAATGGTATATGCATAGCGACTAAAGACCGTTGAATCTCATCTGGAGTTAAAAGATCAGTTTGCATTATATGCAGAGGGAAAAAGGCTTTAGTTTGTCGATATTGTTTGCCACGAAGCCTGCGATTCCGATGCAGAGTGTAACTTGGTTCATTTTCTAGATACTCTTTTTCCTTTTTTTAATGTGCTGCCACATATGTCAGAGGCAACTTTAGAAAGCATTGTGGGGTAACTTAGACTTCCCACTTCACCAATATTTTCATAGACATGTTTTAAAACCTCATCAATTTTGAACGCAAACACGTAGTGTAATGTCCGCTCCCCTTTTGTACATTGGAGGGTGGTGCTTGTGACGGTGAGTTGATATCAATACGTCTTCGGTTTTGTCTAGCCGTCATCATCGTCGTTGTTATCATATCATTGCTTCTGCTGCTACTAGGAGTGCTAGTATTTTCCAAGATTGATTTAAAATCTTCTTCTTCTTCTTCTTTTTTAAATGTTGTTAGTGTTGTTAGAGGACTTGCACCACTACTATATTCTCTTAATTTCTTTACAATTTGCCTATTGCCAATAAGGCTTTTGGGGAAGTTTGATGCATTTAGAAAGGTGTATAGATTATTGTCAAATTATAAAAGTCCTTTACGATTCGTAACCATATCACAAATTAAATCAAGTAGATTATAACTTTTACCCTGAATTATAATTCGTTTCCCAGTGCTATCGACTTGAACTTGATAATCATCACTTTCCAACATGAGATATGTTAATACTCTTTTACTGTGTTCTCGATAGGTGTGTGGCAATAGGTTTCCAATTGATGTCACTATGGAATTCAATTCCTTCTCCTTTGATTGTGTTGCTGCGGCTGCTGCAGAATCTTGAGGAGATGTTTCCTGTTTGGGGGGGGGGGATCGGTGACGGTGGCGGGTCTCTCATGATAAGGTCTATGTTTGTCCACACGACGCAGTGCATCTTGAAGTAAAACTAGCTTTTTATCATCGTCTATATTTTCATCATTAATGAATTTGGTTAGATTGTCTTCAAAGTGTTCAACTGGTGAGAGGACAAGTTCTATTGGAGTCAATTTATAGGGTTTAGCCATCTAGAGAAAACTGTTTACAAGTCCTGCGATTATTGTTAGTAAAAGTGTAAAAAAGATCATTTTAGCTAAAAGTGTAGTTTTCCCCCACAATGATGGACCAAAGAGAAACGACCTGAATGGTGTTTTAAATTGATACATACTGCTGCTGCTGTTGACAACAGTTGGAATACAACTAACTGTAAACTATACTTGTCTAATGAATAAATAATAATAATTTTCCCTTAGATCTACCTAGTACGTTATTTAACAAGAACAACAAAATTTTTTTTTTTTATTTTATTAACTACAACACTTCTTGTAAAACAAAAGCAATAATAACAGAACAATATTTTTCATTTATTGACAAAAACAACTTAAAATACAACAAGAACAATAGCATCAGCACAGTTGAACACTAAGAAGAGAAAAATATGAGAAAACACAATTTACAACATTTAAAAGATGAGAATCCCCCCCAGGCCCCCCTCCCTTCCGGGGTTGAAGGCCGAGCCGGGACCCCCCATCCCCCGGGGCTGGAAAGCCCCGGGGCATAAAGCAAACAAACAAACTCTGTATACAATAGTAGTAGCAAAATGATGACGATGACGATGAAGATGGCAATGGAATAAAGATTATAATTGAAAAATTGTTGTTGCCCCCACCCACCAAGTTCTATTTTTATTGAATTTAAGTTAATTTATCCAGACCAAGTTGGTTTAGATAGTCCACACATTCAACTCGATCTGAAATTCGATAGTGACCGTGGGGGAGTACTCTTACACCATTCTCGAGCACATAGACCTTGTCGGATATGCATGACATGGCAGTTTTTTTCCACTCTAACAGTATAGTTCCTATATTGTAGAGAGCGAATTGCTAGCACTTTTGCTCTTGGCACTAGACAACTGTCTACACAGTTTCTGTGGACACTCATGTCGAAATTATTTTTTACAAAGTGTGTAGGCACACCTTTGCACGCCTGTTTTACATCCTTGCCGTGTGCTTCCACACAGTTAACTTTGGGACCGGGGAGTGATATTGAATCACTCCCCGTATCCGACTTTAACATTAATAGTTGATTGGGGGTCTGGCGTTTCACCAACTCGGGGTAGATGCTCTCATTCCAATTCATGAAATCCATCCGCGGCCCAATGTGCACCCCATTTTCCAAATCATTCAATAAGTCCCCGGTTTTAACTTTAAACAACAGAGAATCTGTGTCCATAGTAAACTTGAACCTCCCCCTTCCTTGGCCATTGTACCTTGCACACATTGTAAAAGAATGACAACATGAGTTTCTTGGAAGTTTCAAGTAATGAACTGCCCCCGCAATATTCTTATTCAGAACAAGATTTTTCTTTTTTCTGTGTAGCAGAACCATATTCGGGTCTATGCTCGTACATGTTGTAAATTTGGGGTCGGCGATAATTCGTGCACATTCTTTGGGACAAGTTACGACGTCACAACGTGATCTGTTTCGTACGCTTTCACACATTTTTCCAAAAGCTGAATTTAAAATAAGTTTATACATTTCTTTTTGAACTTTAGCTTTCGCTGCAAACGGTTAACCGAAAAAGTTGCAAAGAATAAAAAATGATTATTGCAAAGATTCTATCTCTGAATCTGAATTGTTTTGGTGATAAACATCATGTATTGCAGTCTATGCTGCGCGATCTGGATATTTTGTGTCTGCAAGAGCATCACCTTCTGGACCACTCTACTAGTCTTCTTTTGAGCCTGTCGCATCAGTTTAAGTGTTTTATATCTCCAGCTACACCTACAGGTGGACGCCCATCTTGAGGAGTTTGCATTTTTATTCGAGTTTATTCGATTTTTATTCGAGAATATTCCAGTTTCAGTGTTTGCCCTTAATCGTTATTTTGTTGCTGTTCGAATCCCAGGGATTATCGTTTTCTCGTACTATTTACCAACAAATTATCATACTATTGATTCGGATTTTGATTTCAGTTTTGCATGTTTAGAATTATCGCGATTTGTGGCAGAAGTTCCATCAGGTTTCCAGTGGCTTATTTGCGGGGATTTTAACTACAACATTGCTATCTTTGATGTCCGCTCCTCCGCTCTTTTATCTTTGTTTTCGGTTTTTACTATAGTTTCAAAAGATGCGGATTTTACGTATGTTCATAATTCTGGTTCTTGCTCTAATCTAGGCCATGTGCTTGTTTCAAATGCAGTGTTATTGCCACAGCCTGTTCATGTTGTATTGGATATGCCTATTAGTGATTATTTTTACCTTTCTTTTCACTTAAATATTCAAATTCCATCTTTTAAAATTATCCATAGTTCTAGGCAAATTGTAAATAAAGTGATCTGGGACAGGGAAAAAATGTGCGAATATCATGAAGAATCAGGTGCACTTTTAGCTAAAATAATTGTAAATTTTTCTAAGGATGTTGATCAAATTGATATTGATCTATTTTACCTTAAAATTGTTCATAGTTTAAAAGTCGGGGCTAATAAAGCATTTACGACTGATTCTTTCCGTCGTGGATCTCGTGTTTTAGGTTGGAACCTTAACCCGATTTTAAAGCAAAGCCAAAAGAATGCATCTCAAGCTTGTTACCTTTGGAATTGCGCGGGAAAACCGCGATCTGGACCATTTTATGATGGTAGCAATTAGCAATTAAAGCTCTAAAAAGTAAGCATTCTTTTGATCATGATGGTATACATTCAAACCATATAAAATGGGCATCCCCCAAAGCAATCCTTCTCCTCGCTACTCTTTTTACTACTATTCTTTCTTCTGGAGTTCTTCCAACTAGCTTTTCTCGTGCTACCACTTCACCCATTTCAAAAAAAGGAGGGAATACGAATCGATGTTCTGATTACAGGCCGATTACTGTTTCATGCCAGATTAGCAAAGATATTGAGTTAGTTTTATTAAAGTATTTGGAGTCTTGTAACCAAGGCCCGAATCAAATTGGGTTCCGCAAGGGTCTAAGTATGGATGTTGCTCATACCCTCCTTTCAAGAATAATATCCTTTTGTAAGCAATGGGATAGAGTTTATACACTTGCGTTAGATTTTGCGGTGGCGTATGATTCAATTATCCATTCTTGGGCTATGACTGCGCTTCTGAAGAATAATGTCCCACTACCTGTAGTTTTGGTTTTAAAAAAGTGGTATGGCTCCTCTCGTATTCGTATTAAGTGGAAGAATCAGTTTAGTGATTATAATGTTAAGTTATGTAGGGGGCTGAGACAAGGAAGTATTATTTCTCCTTTGATTTTCAATACTACTGTTTCGGGGCTATTTGATTAAATTCAGTTGACTTTTATTTATGGTAAAGGTTATGTTCTGTCGTGGATTACTTACGCAGATGATTTACTCCTTTTGAGTCGATCACTTCAGTCACTTCAACAAAATCTCGATTTTTTAGCAAAGGTTTTTAGTGAGCGTGGACTTCGTTTTCGCCCTGAAAAGTGTCAGTTTTTAATTCTTGGTCCTAAAGCTAATGATCTCGTTAATTCAAAAATTTCTGTTCGTATTTATGATAGTATTTTAAAACCTTTGGAATCTTTTTTATATCTTGGTGTGCCTTATGGATCAACTTTAGCTCCATGCCGTGCTTCTATTTCTAAAGCAGTTAAAAGTAGAATAGCGTCTAGTTTCGGGGCAGTAATTTGTCTTCGCGATCTTCTCTCTCGGAAATCAGTGGCTCGGGTATATAATACAGTCGCTTTGCCTCAGATTTTAGTTTTTTCATCGCTTCTCCCGTATTTTAGAATTAGTAATATTGCGCATGTAAAAACCACATTTTTTAATTTTGCTAAGTTCCTTTGCCGCTTTTCTAAATCTGAATCAAATACTTTTTTAATAAATACATATAAAATAAAAAACCCTGTTGATGTTTTGGAGAAAAAGCAACCGAAATTTTTATCCGATTTACCTGTTTTTTCTCATAATTTATATAGAGCTGCGCACGAAGCTTAATTTATTTTATTTTATTTTATTTTATTTTTGAATGAAGTGTTAATTTGTGGAGTGTTAATTTTAAGTAATAATTTATTATCTGTTGAATAGTTAATTTGTGTGGTAATTTTGACTGAAGGCCTTTGCGTACTTGTTGTTATATAGTTTAAAATAATTTATAGCCTATTGATTAGCGGTTATTATTTTTATTTATTTTTTTACTCTTCGTATTCGGAGGAAATAAAAAGTTTAAATTGAATTGAATTGAACTGTGTATTTTTGTGACGCGATCACCGTGAAAAACATATCCCTTCTCATAGATCTTTCTACAAATAGGTGTTGATCCACATCGGTGATCCAGCCTATTTCCTCCCTACTGGTTTTTAGTATTAAGTCCATGACGAGGTGCGGTGTTGAAAAATAATAGCCAACGTCCAGCCCGAATTCTGAATAAATTTGATCTGTGTTTTTGCAGACAATGTCCAAAAGAGTCAGCACATCACTGGCCAAGTACTTTCTACAATAATCCCAACCATGTTTACAACCTAACCCATACCCTCTTAGCAAATTCATATTCCTCGTCAGTGCATTCACTATCGGTAAGTGAATTATAGAGTGCTTCACAGGGAGGGAGTTTCTCCTCACTTAACCGTGCGCTAGAGCAGTAATAGTGCTGGCTTACATTCACATTGCACGATTGGTGTGCCACACCACGAAGGTTACTACCCCCTGAAGATATATCCTGCCATAAGTGATCGTGGCCCCTGACTTTCTCCTTCCCTCCCTTAGTTTTTTTCCTCCTAGACCCTTTCCCCTAAGTCCTTTCTTCAAATTCCCCCTTACATACCCAACATATTTTCTTATTTTTAACGGCCAGGTGATCCTCTGCTGATAATATCATCGGATAGTGTGTATTTCGCAAACGAGAAATAGCCCCATTTGCAGTGACAATTAAATTAGTCAAGGCTTTGATCATGCAATAATTCTTATCCAACATCTCGACTATTTTTAACAATCGCATAGTGTTACAGCTGTTTCTTTGTGTTTCATAGAATACTGCGATGGCTTGATATTCTTTGATACGATTTGGAAATTGCGGGTCATTCACATCCATGAGCTTGGCTTCACAGTCTAAACAAATTTTATCGCTTTGCATAAGAGTATTCTGGAAATTTTTAAATAGTAAAATTGCTCGGTCGCCGAAAAATGTTTCAACCGATTGATAACCTTGTCTTTTACAATGTTTCATGTGATTTCGTAGATTTAACTCGCTACAAAATTGGGACAAACACATTGGGCAATAGTATCGTACCCCTAGATCCTTACCCCCTCCCAGAACTTTACTAATATCCGTAGTGGGATTGAAATGATCAATTGAATTGGGTTCACTAAGCGATGTGTACAGCAACCAAACCAGTGTTTCACAGATTCAATCGATGAGCCCCTTACTGGGAATAATACACCCTTTTCATGAGAACGCATACCCTCTTCAAATTCTGTTTCGTATGGCAGCACTGTAACACCGATATTTAAATGCGCATTGGCCCGTTCAAAAATATCTATCGCCCTGAGTGTTACAGGAAATTTTTCTGCTTAACAAAGGAAATCTAATGGGGGAAAATCAGACCCCGCATTCCCATGCACGGCCCAGTAGTCCAAATTTTTCGCTGTAGCTTCATCTGCTAGAGGTTGGAAAGGCGATATGAGGAAAGCGTACATGAAAAATTTTTGGCCTGTTTCGAAACAGATTCGTTGAACGCCCTTACATCCTTCTAGATCGGGATTATATTTTAAAACTATTGCCCCGGGCCCTCCAACCCCCCTCTTAAAATAAAATCTTTTTAAATTTACATATATTTACACTTAAATTTTCAACAAATAAAACCACTAAACCACTACCATTCTCATTATAATTTTCGAGATGAGTGACAGTATTGTCAACCCATTGCATTAATACAGTCTCGTAATTTTCCAAATGAGGATACACCACCGACATTTCGGTGTGCACATAGTGATCATAGACCAGAACGTGACTCTCATTTAGATAAAATATTTTTAAAACAATTGAGGCCTGAAAGGAGTCCTGCCCCCCACACTTGAATCCGGTTTTCTAAAAGTGCAAGAATTTTCTCTGCATATTCGTGAATAATATATATGGGATCGGTTATAAAATTTCCAGCCATAAGTGTATTAAATGGATCGCCAAATTTGCAGTGACAACGTCTATTATATTTAGAATTGAATTTGTTTGCTGAAATTCCGGTAGCAGTGATAATTGTGTATCATTATCCCCTCCCCCTTGTATATCATCATTACCTAAACCCTCCCCCTTGTATATCATCACCGCCTAAACCCCCCCCCCCCCTTGTATGTCACTACCTAAACCCCCTCTCCCCCTTTGTTCAAAAATAGGGCTGGTGTATGTACTAAAATCTCCCAGTTCACTTAGCATAGCCTCCAGTGTGTTAGGACTATGTAAATCCATCCAAGTCATTTCATTTTCATATTCAATTAAGTTTGATTGAACCGGGACTATATTCATTAAATCTGATGGGGAAGGATTCTCATTTAACTCTCTGGAAAAATTATCGAAAATTTGCATAGTATTCGGGCTTAACCAAGGTAAATCACCCTCTGAAGTAACAGCATTGTCTTGTTCAACTATACTATTCTCTACATCTAAATAATTACTATTAATATTGAAATATTGTCCCAAAAAATTGTCTGATCATTCCGTGTCATTGATAATAATGTTGGCATGTGTATCATCTAAATTATCACTACCTTCATAACACTCCCGTACCTGAATATCACGAAACTCCATTGGCGCTTCAATTCGATCACATATTTCGTGACTTGTTTCTTCAGATGGGGGAGAAGATAATGCGTATGATAAGACATCCGTTCTAACCTATAAAGAAACAGCCACTTAATTTCAAAGTGTATAAAACACCCTATTTTTTTTAAAGAAAGTCGAAAATTGGATTAATAGTGACAATATTTTCTAATTGTTGAAAATATGTGCTTTAAAAATACACACTTAGTAGCAGTAGTAGTCGTAGCAGAAGCAGTAGCAATGCCACTATATGTTTGCGCATAGTGTCGTTTGGCTAGTTTCTAAGCTTTGTAATCGCGTCTGTTTCAAAAACTGACAGCAGCTACTTATTTCTATACCAATAACAATCGTGAAACTACTTCTCCAGTTAAAAAAATTAATTTTAATACTCATAAATTTTCAATATTCATTATACTATCTTAGTTTTCTTAGCAGCGCTTTTACTAATGTGCTGTCCATACTAACATAATGAAAATTACACCATAGTTTAGTCTTAACCATACAACATACTTAATTGCAGCACTATTTAGCATTATAATAGTCATAAATTTGTAATATTCATTACGCTATCTCAGCGAATTATCAGTAGACAGAAAAATAATAAAAGCAGCAATTGCGCCGATCACACACACAAAATAAAATAGTGAAAATCAAAACATGTAAGATACTTAATAGCAGCACTATTTAGCTATATCATAGTCTTAAATTTGCAATACTCATAGTTTTCTTAGCGAATTATCTAGTAGAAATATAAATAATAAAAGCAGCGCATGTGCCGATCACACACACACAATAAAATAGTGAAAATCATATAACATACTTGATAACAGCACTATTTAGCTATATAATAGTCTTAAATTTGCAATACTCGTAGTTTTCTTAGGGCATTATCTAGTAGAAATAAAAATAATAAAAGCAGCGCTTGCGCTGTCTATAATGAAAATGACTTTCTAGTTTCATCTTAATGTACTCAACAATTGAAACAAATATCAAATGAAAATATTTATCATACGCAACACCTGCCCCCACCCCTCTTGCAATTCATAAGATTTACTCTAGAAAATTTGACTGGAATAAAAAAGCATCTTTTTTCTGAGAAACCTTTCCCATTTCCCATATCACAATTCAGAGTATTTACCGTAGAAAATATGACGGGAATAAAAAGTATCTTTTTCAGCAAAACCTCTGATATCCTAATTTATATGGATTTAGTAAAGCCGGGTGTACTTCAATGGATTAACTAATTACACCTGTTTATTGGGGAGATTAAATCAGTCTGAAGTATTGTTAGTATCAAAAGGATTTATTTCCTTTGGGAGAATTAGACGTTAGTGACTGCTAGCCTATTTTTCGAGAAAACATCAATAAATTTAAACTTACATTAAGATATGCAGTAGCAGCTTGCGGGCCATCAAATTAACTGGCATAGAGCACAGGTCTTGAAGCCTGGGCAGCTTCGCTTTCTTGCATGGAGGTGACAGAGGGCCTTGCATTGTGGGTGAGGGCATTCTCACCTCGTATAGAAGGCGTATAAGATGTAATATAATGAATTACACTAGGTCGTAATTGATTTGCATCCTCAATCCGTGTCTTCTTCTCGGCGGGAGGGACGCATTCTTCAAAATTGTCCTTAAAAAGAAATTCAATTATAGACTTTTTTGCATATGTAGAGTGAAAGGCATAGTGAAAAAAACTAAACTCGTCCCCTCTTCAACACCCCACCCCCTCCCCCTCTTAGATATCGATGTTATAAAATCAGTTTCCACTTTCTTTATTCATTGTTTTTTCTACTCTAATGAAAACGAGATGTAAATTAGAGCTAGAAAGATACCTAGGTTAGGTTATGTATTTAATATATGCTATGCTTTGCCAACCAACCTCCCAATGTGCAAATATATATTAAATGGACCCACCCCTCTCCTTTCTGGGAAGGTAAAACTTGGAAGATTTAACTAAACCATTATTGCTCTTCATAAAGGAAGTATTTGCCTTCATCAAAGCCATTTGAAAATAGAACACCCCCCCCCCTCATAAGGTATAATGGTCTGCAGAAGCAACCCTTACGCTTTATTAATAATAGATGTCACTGTTTAGATTGTAAGAGACACAAGTCTAATTTTACCACCGCCCCTAAATTAAAGACATTGCTTTCTAGCCTTGTATATCAAAGTTAAAAACTTAGTTTTCACGCTCCCCCTGAGAATATAAAAGGAACTCTATAGAATGAAAGATATAGAATTAAATAATAGACACTAGTAAAGCTAGAAAAAAAGAATAATTGCTCTCGTTTTCCCGCACGACATTTCAAGATGTACCTAAAAATGTGCACTCTAAAGGCCTGTAAGCACCCCCCACCTTTTACATAATTTCCGCGTCGTAAAATATCTCTATTAGGCATTAATTTTGCCGAGAAAGTTCAGCTTAGAATTATGCAATGCCAAAAGCTTAATATCTTCCTTGTTTACCAGACATCCTTTGAGAGGGTTCTGCCTTATTCACACATATGTTCTTGTTAATTTAGGCAGGACAAACGCGAAAAGATTTATTTACAAAACCACCCCTCTCGAAACGTATTCACACACGGTTTTGTTTAGATCGCTAAGAGAGATATGCCTCTGTCTTGATGGTTTTAACGCATGAAGGAGAAAAGACACTTTTTGGGTAAAATAATTCTTTTTCGAACAAATTAAATGGTAATAAATAGTGGGAGGAGGGGTCGGTTACGCAGTGGAAAAAAGAGTATATTTTGAAACAAAGCAAAGCATAAAGATTTTTTTTTTTTGGGGGGGGGGGTATACCCTGAATTGGAATATATTGGAGTGGTGGGGGGGGCTAAAATTCATTTCCGACAAAAAAAATGATTTTATTTGGAAAAATCAAAGAAAATTTACTAGACAGAACTCACATTATAAATTTGTGTAGCTAAAACTTCTAAATCCATTGTATACGATGTTCGCTCCATAATGTCTTGAAACGGAATTTTACTTTAACAACAAACCGTGATCATTATAAACAAAATCTCAAGGCGGAATAGTGATGTAAGAGAAACCTTACGTAAATCCATTGACCTAGAAATAGGTGTCAATGATCTTGTACAGTTAGTATTTCCGACTCCCATGGTTGGTCTAGAAAGAGACATGTGGTCTTGTACAGTTAGTATTTTCCGACTCCCGTGATTGGTCTAGAAAGAGGATGTGGTCTTGTGTATCTCGAGATTGTAGGCCTCTGATTGTCTGTAATCTTGTACTCGTCGTATTCTACCTCGTTGGACGTCAAGGACATAGTACTCGTCGCGCTGGTACTTCACTCTCTACTACTGTGATTTACGTGGCAACTTCGATTTACGGTGCAAGGGCTATAAATTATAAAAGTTGTGTATTGTTACTATTGATACATTTTTTTACTTTGATGCTTTCTTTACTTTGTTATTTGTTTACTTTGATGCTAGTTTCGATACTTTGCTGAACATTTAATGTTGAAAAAAAATTGATTTTGAAATAAAGAATTTTTTTACACTTGAAACTTTTTGCAATCAAAAACAAACAAAAATTAATTGAAAAAAACTTTCCGAAAAAGTAGTTTTTCAAAGAAAAGTAAAGGTCATTTTAAACTTACATGGCAACTTTGATTTAAGGTTCGAGGGGTATATGCTATGCAAGTTGCTTATTGATACTTTAATACCTTGTTTACTTTGATGCTTTCTTTACTTTGTTATTTTTTACTTTGATATTATTACTTTGATACTAGTTTTGATATTTTGAAGTATCAAACTATGTTGAAAAAAAAAAATTTATGTTAAAAAAAAAGTTTGATTTTGAAAAAAGGAATTTTTAAAAACTTGAAAATTTTTGCAATCAAAAACGAATAAAAATTAATTTAAAAAAAACGTTCCGAAAAAGAGGTTTTTTAAAGAAAAGTAAAGGCCATTTTAAACTTAAGATCAGCAGACACAAATACCTGTTAAAATTAAAACTCAAAACGACCAGACATTACTATTAAAGAATAAATGAAACCCAAAAAGAACAGAAATTACACAAACAATCAAAGCAAAAAGAAAGACACAACAAGTAATAATATAAATAAATAAATAGATCTTAAAGCGAGTAAAGCTTAGATTGAATATGAATATGAAAAAATATCTTCCTATTGAAGTATAAATGAAACTTAAAACGAACAGAAATTTTGTACTTAATGTTGAAAATAAACATTAAAATTATAGTAAAATTTTGAACTGATGAGCTTTCAGCAATTAATATCATTACAAATCAAATGTTCAGTTTAATTTATTAGTTCTTTCTAAAGTTGTACGAGACGAATTAAATTTCACTACAAACAAGAGTTTGGATACTGCCCCCCTCCTTAACTGTAAATAAAAAGCAAAAGCCTACTGTGTCATTGGCATTTAATTGAAAATTAATTATATTACAAATAATTTCTTTTCCACTTCTTACAGTATTGAAAAAAAAAATACAATTACAGTGAAATAAATTCTTGAACTGATGGATCTTTCAACAATTAATATCATAATTCATCAAATATTTAGTTTGATGTTTTTTATACTTTCCAAGGCTGTTCAAGACACATATAGTTTTCAGTAAAGCGCCAATGACGCAGTAGGTTTTTAGACTTTTACAGTGAGAGAAGGAGGTCATACCCAAACTCTTGTTTGTGGTGATTTTTGTTCGTTTCAAGCTTGATTTGCGTATTCAATATCAAGTTTTACTCGTTTTAAGATTTATTTATTAATTTACATTAATATCTATTGTATGTTTGTTTGCATTAATTGTTTATTTAATTTCTGTTCGTTTTAAGTTTCATTTATACTTCAATAGGAAGATATTATTTTTCATTTTAATCTTGATATTCATATTCAATCTAAGCATTACTCGCTTTAAGATCTATTTATTCATTTATATTATTACTTGTTGTATGTTTTTGTTATGATTTCTTATTTAATTTCTGTTCGTTTTAGGTTTCATTTATTCTTTAATAGTAATTTCTGGTCGTTTTGAGTTTGAATTTTAAAAGGTATTAGTATCTGCTGAGCTTAAGTTTAAAATGGCCTTTACTTTTCTTTGAAAAAACTTATTTTACGGAATTTTTTTTTAATTAATTTTTGTTCATTTTTGATTGCAAAAAATTTCAAGTTTTTAAAAATTCCTTATCTCAAAATCAAACTTTAAAAAAAAACCAAATATTCATCAAAGTATCAAAACTGATATCAAAGTAACAATATCAAAGTGAAAAAATGGGTTTGTGTCAACCTCGGAGTTTTTATTATCTGATGTTTGAACTATTTTTAACAAAATTGCTATCCCAAAATTTTTATCGGATGGGCTTGGCGAAAATGGGCGTGGTGGGACTAGATTAAGCTTCGGTCTTTTTTTACTCTTTAAAAGTGAACTAGAACTTTCTTTTTTCAATCAAATGAGCCCTCTCTAAAGTTTATACGAGTATCCCTTCTATAAGAACCATATATGTCCCCAGAGTATAACTTACAAAGCCTATCCCTGGGCCCTGGGGGGTTGTGTCGACCCTGGAGTTTTAATGTCTGATGGTTGAACTATTTTTAACAAAGTGGTCCCTGAAATTTGATCGGATGGGTTTATCCATCCGATACGCCCAGAGGCGTGGAGGGCGGAAGGGGCTAGTCGCCCACTGATCTTTTTTCACTCTGAGAAAATGAACTACAGCTTTTATTTTCCATTCAAATGAACCCTCTCTGAATTTTATCCAATCACTTTTGACTCTTAAAAAGTGAATTACAACTTTCAATTTCCAATCAAATGAGCCCTCTAGGTATTTTATACGAGCATCCCTTCCATAACAATCGTATATGCCTCCAGGGCATAACTTACAACGCCTACCCCGGGGCCTGAGGGGCTTTGTCGACACCATAGATTTTTTTTATCAGAACTTTGAACTATTTTTAACAAAATGTCTATCTCAAAATTTTGATCTGATTCATTTAGGGCGCGGAGGGGGGGGGGGGCTAGTTACCCTCCGTTCTCTTTTGACTCTTAAAAAGTGAACAACAACTGTCAATTTCAAATCAAATGAGCCCTCTCCAAAGTTTATACGAGCATCCCTTCCATAAGAACTATATACCCCTTGAGCATTACTCATAACGCCTGCCTCTGGGCCCTGACGGGTTCCTTCGACACAGGAATTTTTCTTATCTGACCTTTGAACTATTCTTAATGAAATGACTATTATAAAAATTTTATTGGATGGGCTTGGGGAGAAAAGAGTGTGTGTGGGGGGGGGATAGCTGCCTTCGGATATCTTTTGACTCTTAAAAATTTAACTAGAACTTTCAATTTCCAATCAAATGAGCCCCCTCTGAAGTTTATACGAGCATCCCTTTCATAAGAACCATATACGCCCCCAAGGACAACACTTACAACGCCTATCCCCCGGGTTCGGGGTGTGTTTTGTTATCTAATTTTTGAACAATTTCCAAAACACTGGCTATCTCAAAATTTGTAGGAGACGGGTTTGGGGAAAAAGAGCGTGGAGGGGGGCTAGTTTAACTCTCTTGACTCTTAAAAAGTGAACTAGAACTTTCAATTTCCAATCAAATGAGCCCTCTATGAAGTTTATACGAGCATCCCTTTCATAGGAACTATACATGCCCTTAGGGCATAACTTAGAACGCCTTCCCCTGTGCCCTGGGGGGTTCTATTGACACCGGATTTTTCCTTACCTGACCTTTGAACTATTTTTAACAAGATGTCTATCTCAAAATTTTCATCAGATGGGTTGGGGGATAGCTGCCCTCGGATCTCTATAGACTATTAAAAAGTGAGCTTGAACTTTTAATATCCAATCAAATGAGCCCTCTCTGAAGTTTATACAAGTATCCCTTTCATATGAACAATATATGCCCCAGAGCATAACTTACAACGCCTGCCCCCGGGCCCTTTGGGGTTGTGACGACACCTGAGTTTTTGTTTTCTGACTTTTAAGAAATTTTTAACTTAATGCCTATCTCAAAATTTTTATTGGATGCATTTGGGGAAAAGGGGCGTGGGGGCTAGTTTCCCTCCAATATCTTTTGACTCGAAAAAACTTAACTAGAACTTTCAATTTCCAATCAAATGAGCCATCTCTGAATTTTTTACGAGCATCCCTTCAATAAGAACCATATATTCCCCAAGGGCATAGCTTACAAAACCTGTCGTCGGGCCCTGGGGGGCTGTGTTGACCCCTGAGTGTTCGTTATATGGTCTTTGAACTATTTAAAAAAAAAACTATCTCAAAGTTCTTATCGGATGGGTTTGAGGAAAAAAGGGCGTGGAGGGGGGGGGGGGGCTAGGTGCCCTCCAATCTCTTTTGACTCTTAAAAGTGAACTAGAACTTTCAATTTCCAATCAAATGATCCCTCTTTGAAGTTAATACGAGCATCCCTTCCATAAGACCCATATATGCCCCCAGGGCATAACTTACAACGCCTGCCCCTGGGCCCTGGTGGGTTGTGTCACCACCGGATTTTTTGTTATATGATCTTTGAACTATTTTTAACAAAATAGCTATATTAAAATTTGTTTTGGATGCATTTGGTAAAATAGGGTTAAGGGGGAGGGGGGGGGGGGGAAGCTGGTTACCCTCCAATATCTTTTGACGCTTAAAAAGTGAACCAGAACTTTCAATATCCAATCAAATGAGCCCTCTCTGAAGTTTATACGAGCATTCCTTCCATAAGAAGCATACTTCCCCCAAGGGCATAACTTATAACCCTTACCCCTGAAGACTGTGGGGGGGGGGGTTATCCTGCTCAAACATATAGTTTCCAGAACTTTCAACTACGTTGAACAAAATGGCTATACCAAAATTTTGATTGGATGTGTTTGGGGAAATGGTTGGCGTGGAAGGGGTGTCAGTTGCCTTAGAATCACTTTCGACTATTAAAACGAAAACTAGCCATTTAAATTGGAGGGTAACTGCCCCCCCCCCCCACGCGCATCATTCCCCCAAACACATCCAATCAAAATTGTGATATAGCCATTTTGTTCAGCGTAGTTGATTTCCAGATTGAAAATATGTTTTTGAGGAGGACACTCCCCCAAAACCCTTAGGGCAAGGGTTTTAAGTTATGCCCTGGGGGCATATAAAGTTTTTTATGGAAGGTTTTGTCGTAGAAACTTCGAAAAAGGCTTATTAGATTGGAAATTCAAAGGGTTAGTGCCCTTTTTAATAGTCGAAAGTGATTGGAGGGCAATTGGGCAACTAGCCCCCCCCCCCAACGCCCATCATTCCCCCAAACACATCCAATCAAAATTTTGAGATAGCCATTTTGTTCAGCGTAGTTGATTTTCAGATAGAAAATATGTTTCTGAGGAGGACACTCCCCTCAACCATTAGGACAAGGGTATTAAGTTATGCTCTGGGGGCATATATGGCTTTTATAGAAGGCGTTGTCGTAGAAACTTCAAAAAAGGCTCATTCGATTGGAAATTCAAAGGGCTAGTGCCCTTTTTATTAGTCGAAACTGATTAGAAGGCAACTAGCCCCCCCCCACGCCCATCCTTCCCCCAAACATATCCAATCAAAATTTTGAGATAGCCATTTTGTTCAGCGTAGTTGATTTCCAGATAGAAAATCTGTTTTTGAGGAGGAAACTCCCCCACAACCCTCAGGGCAAGGGTTTTTAAGTTATGCCCTGGGGGCATATAAGGTTTTTATTGAAGGCGTTTGTAGTAGAGACTTCAAAAAGGCTCATAGAAACTTAAAAACAGGCTCATTCGATTGGAAATTCAAAGGGCTAGTGCCCTTTTTAATAGTCAAAAGGGATTGGAGGAAAACTACCCCCCCCCCCCACACCCATCATTTCCCCAAACACATCAAATAAAAATTTTTTGATAGCCATTTTGTTCAGCGTAGTTGATTTCCAGATAGAAAATATGTTTTTGAGGAGGATACTCCCCCACAACCCTCAGGGCGACGGTTTTAAGTTATGCCCTGGGGGGCATATAAGGTTTTTTTTAGAAGGCGTTGTAGTAGAGACTTCAAAAAAGGCTCATTCGAATGGAAATTCAAAGGGATAGTGCCCTTTTTAATAGTCAAAAGTGATTGGAGGGCAACGAGCCCCCCCCCACGCCCATCATTCCTCTAAACACATCCAATCAGAATTTTGAGATAGCCATTTTGCTCAACGTAGTTGATTTTCAGATAGAAAATATGTTTTTGAGGAGGACAATCCCCCACATCCCTCAGGCTTAGGGTTTTAAGTTATGCTCTGGGGGCATATAAGGTTTTTATAGAAGGCTTTGTCGTAGAAACTTCAAAACGGCTCATTCGATTGAAAATTCAAAGGGCTAGTGCCCTTTTTAATAGTTGAAAGTGATTGGAGGGCAACTAGCCCCCCCCCAAACGCGCATCATTCCCCCTAACACATCCAATCAAAGTTTTGATATAGCCATTTTGTTCAGCGTAGTTGATTTCCAGACTAAAAATATGCTTTTGAGGAGGACAATCCCCCACATCCCTCAGATTAGGGTTTTAAGTTATGCTCTGGGGGCATAAATTGAAAATTCAAAGGGCTAGTGCCCTTTTTAATAGTCAAAAGTGACTGGAGGGCAAGTAGCCCCCCCCCCCAAACGCACATCATTCCCCCAAACACATCCAATAAAAATTTTGATATAGCCATTTTGTTCAGCGTAGTTGATTTCCAGATTGAAAATATGTTTCTGAGGAGGACACTCCCCCACAACCCTTAGGGCAAGGGTATTAAGTTATGCCCTGGGGGCATATAAGGCTTTTATGGAAGGCGTTGTCGTAGAAACTTCAAAAAAGGCTCATTCGATTGAAAATTCAAAGGGCTAGTGCCCTTTTTAATAGTTGAAAGTGATTGGAGGGTAACTAGCCCCCCCCCCTCTTACGCCCATCATTCCCCCAAACACATCCAATCAAAATTTTGAGACAGCCATTTTATTAAACGTATTTTTAAGTTCTGGAAATTAGGTCTTTTAGGGTGACAACTCCCCCAGAGCCCTCAGGGGAAGGGTTGTAAGTTATGCCCTGGGGGCATATAAGGTTTTGTATAGACAACATTGTCGTAGAAATTTCAGAGAGGGCTCGTTTTCACTTTCGACTATTAAAAAGGGCACTAGCCCTTTGAATTTTTAATCGAATGAGCCGTTTTTGAAGTTTCTACGACAAAGCCTTCTATAAAAACCTTATATGCCCCCAGAGCATAACTTAAAACCCTAACCCTGAGGGATGTGGGGGATTGTCCTCCTCAAAAACATATTTTCTATCAGGAAATCAACTACGCTGAGCAAAATGGCTATCTCAAAATTTTGATTGGATGTGTTTGGGGGAATGATGGGCATGGGGGGGCTTGTTGCCCTCCAATCACTTTTGACTATTAAAAAGGGCACTATCCCTTTGAATTTCCAATCGAATGAGCCTTTTTTGAAGTCTCTACTACAACCCCTTCTAAAAAAACCTTATATGCCCCCAGGGCATAACTTAAAAACCCTTGCCCTGAGGGTTGTGGGGGAGTATCCTCCTCAAAAACAGATTTTCTATCAGGAAATCAACTACGCTGAACAAAATGGCTTTCTAAAAATTTTGATTTGATGTGTTTGGGGGAATGATGGGCATGGGGGGGCTTGTTGCCCTCCAATCACTTTTGACTATTAAAAAGGGCACTAGCCCTTTGAATTTCCAATCGAATGAGCCTTTTTTGAAGTTTCTACGACAACGCCTTCAATGAAAATCTTATATGCCCCCAGGGCATAGCTTAAAACTCTTCCCCTGAGGGTTGTGGGGGAGTGTCCCCCTCAAAACCTATTTTCTATCTGGAAATCAACTACGCTGAACAAAATGGCTATCTCAAAATTTTGATTGGATGTGTTTGGGGGAATGATGACGTGGGGGGGGGGGCTAGTTGCCTTCTAATAATTTTCGACTAATAAAAAGGGCACTATAACTCTCGATTTCCAATCGAATGAGCCCCCTTTGAAGTTTCTACGACGACCCCTTCTATATGAAGTGCCTCTGGGGAAAAAAATGCAACGGTACAGCGTTGCCTCTGATTGATTGTTTATTTAATTTCTGTTCGTTTTGGGTTTCATTTATGCTTCAATAGCAATTTTTTTTTTCGTTTTAAGCTTCATTTGCATGTTCAATTTAAGCATTACTCGCTTTAAGATCTATTTATTCATTATATTATTACTTGTTGTATGTTTCTTTTTGCTATGATTGTTCGTGTAATTTCTGCTGGTTTTGGGTTTCATTTATTCTTTAATAGTACTTTCTCGTCGTTTTGAGTTTGAATTTTAACAGGTATTTGTATCTGCTGATATTAAATTTAAAATGGCCTTTGCTTTTCTTTGACACTTTTTTTTGGAAAGTTTTTTTTTTAATTAATTACAAGAAATACACACTTAACAGTAATGCTCCATATCAAACAATTAGGAAAAAAGTTTACAGAGCGTACACGTCCATTTCTTCTTCTACACATCACAGTTAGCTGCTCTTAAAAGCTGTCACATTGTGAAAAATTCCTCAAATGAACAACTTTTGAAAAGAGACTGATTAAGGTGAGTAAAAGCCAAGTTGATCATTTGACAGATGAGCTATTAAGCTGTGACCGGTATGTGAACACTTCAGAAACCTGCCTTAAGAAAACGTGTGCAAGGGTTGGCCCCATAAGCAACCTTAATGCCAAGAAGTGCGCTGTCTTTATGTGTTGAATTGAAATATACAGAAATGAGAAACAGTATTACTGAAGTACTCAGGGAGATTGATTATGTGCAAACAACTTCAAATATTTAGAACATGGATCATAAAAGCTGCATAGGACTTTTAATCACTATCGAAGGGCTCTGAATTCAATTTACCCTGATTTTGCAAGGAAACCTGTAATGTGTGCCTAAAAACACTTTACTTTAATTCATAATTTCTCTACTTGTATTTCCCATCTGAAATCAATCAATGAGCACTTTGGCTGATCTCATACAAAAACAGTTCTTCCAGTTAAAGACAATAACTGCAATTTTGTTAGAGCTTTCAGGAATATGCTGCTCATTCAGAGGCAGAGAGTAAACTTCAAGTTTTCCGCCTGTTGAAATATGCTAGCGATGGATTAAACTGTGAAGAAGACATTGTTGTCTTTAAATTTGTTAGTCAGATCCTTAACAGCAATACGGATGAAATCGCAACCGATACGGATCAGTTAACAGCAATACGGATGAAACCAATAGTGAAAGTTTTTTCCCCACAACAAGTTTCATTAAATTCTATACGCCGGAAATCTCCCCCGATGCCGTAAAGGAATTGCAAACATATCTTAAACTGAGAAAATGGCCAGGACCTTTAATGAACTGAAAACACCATAGATAAAGCTGATGCAGAGGCACCTGCTTTAGGAGTTTGCATTTATAAAAGATCCATTATGCCAAGCCATAAATTATTAGCAAGGCGAAATAAAACGCTATCTTTGCGCTGTTTTACCAATACTTTATCGTTTGAGGACTAAATTAAAAGGATGAAAATGTTCTCACTAGTCAAAAAGTAAGTATACACACATCAGGGCATAATCTTCAAATTTTGAGCGATACTAGGACTCTCATTCTCTATTGACTTAGCCAAATGTTGATAAAAATATTGGGAAACATAATCCACATCTGCTGCTGTCTGTAATCATAGAACCCCCATTTTTCCGCCGCAGAAAATATTTTTACTGCAAAAGAAAAGAAAAACAGTTAGAAGATGCGCCGAACAATTGAGAAAGTTTAAAAACAGTTAAGAAAAGCCTTGCTTCTAATAGTAAACAAAATGTCCTGACTCTTCATTAATTTAACTATTTGTTTAATGTTGTAATTGGTTAAAAAGTTGGTTATAGCCCTTCTTAAGTTTAAAATTGCACAGATAAAAATACATATTAGTGTAAAGCTAAGTTCTCACTGCCCAGATTGCTGTTCTCACTGACCAGAAATCTGGTCAGATTTTCGTCTCCAGAATTCTGGCCAGATTTTTTTCCCAGATTTTACTGTTTTCTGACCAGATTTTTCGATCAGATCGAGTTTGATATTTTCTGGCCAGAAAAAAAATCTGGTCAGATTTTAGCCTTAAAAGTAGTTCAAAGCATGGTTGATGTAGCTGAAGAACAAGCAGATATTTAAAGATCACTCAGAAAACGACAACCACCAACCAAGATCAAGGTAAAAAACTGAAGAAGCTGACTTCACAAGAATATTAGAGAAAAATTCGTTGGAGATACATGAGAAGGTGTAGATTAGTTCCCCCTGATAAAAACAACTTTTTTCTTACAAGGCCATAAATGTTTCAGCAAATTCAAAAGTTACAGGACTCTCTTAAATTATAAAATTGTCACAGGTTTGAGATGACATCATAATCATAAATCTAATGCTCCATCACATTAATCGATGAATATAGTAGTTAGGCAGAAATCAGAATGCGCCAGGGGTGTTGCATAGGGGGTGTGTAGGGAGGAGGGATGCAGCACCCCTGGTGCTACCTTTAGAACACGAGTTTCTAGGAACCTCTTAACACCAATAAGTTGTTTTTTTTTCAAGGGTAGCTAATTTGCTAATTAGTAAGGTAATTAGCTAATTTCAGATATTTTAAAAGAACACCAGTTTCTAGGAACCTCTTAAAACCAATTACTTTTTTTACATAAAAATTTGTTTCAGAGGCAACTGGCGAGTGAGTTCCAACCCAGTTACCATGGTAAGCTACCATAGTAAGCTCCTTACCCTGCAGAGCAGCATGGTAAACAAAAAGTTACTATGGTAACTAAAATCAAGGGAAAAATGTCAGGTTGGAACAATAGTCATGGTAACTCTATGGTAAGGAGAAGAAGGTTGGAACGGATTTGCTAATTTTTTTTCATGTTTGCTTACCATGGTGAGTAGGTCGGAACTCAGCATAAGTCAACTGATATTACAATATATACTGTAAATATGTTATAATGTAATAATATAATAGTGTAATCTGTACCCTTTTTTCTTTTTAGGCATAAGAACCAGAGCTGAAGCCAGCTGGTACCTTGCAAACCCCTAGGATACCATTATCGTCATGGAGGACAAAATAAAATGGTCTGACAGTGACATTGAACTCCTTGTCAACACCTGTATCAACTATCCATGGCTATGGGATTCTTCTAGAGAAGACTTCAAAGATTGTAGGAAGAAGAAAAACTCTTTTGCAGCCATGGCAGAATCCGGGATTTTGTTTTCAGATTATGGACTGCCTGTTCAGAATCTTGCATACATTTTGAAGAAAAAGTTTGACATTCTAAGAGATACTTATATGAAGTGTAGACGCAGTGAAAAAGGTAAAAGTGGAGATGGTGCAAAAGTAAACAGAAAAACATGGAAGTATTTCCACCTTTTCAGCTTCATGACAGAGTCGGGTCAGCTAAGAAAAACTGTGGACAACATGACTGAGCCTCTGCAGATTGCTTCTGTTAGTGAAACTTTGACCAGGATAGATACTTCAATTGATGATGAAGACGAATTTACTCAGCATATAGAATTGAGCTCAGAAGAGTTTGAGCAGACAGCAGAATCTCTTTTTCAGCCGTCAAAAAGAGCTAGGATAAACTCCGCGGAGAATCAGCAGTCTGAAACCTCATCATCATGTATGTCACCTTTAGCTCCCATCCAGCCTGAACGAAAGCGCAAAACATCCCAAGAGCCATGTGGTAGTAGTGGAGGTAACAAGACTCAGAATACTCCTGGAGGTAGCCAGGCACATACAGACATTGACCAAGAAATTGTCAAAGCTCTTTCGTCTTTACAAGAGAAAAAAACACCCAACTTACATTTTAGCCAGTACATCTGTAGCGTGTTGAACGGTTTGCCAAAAAAAGCACAAGCAGCGGCACGTCATGAAATTTCTGAAGTGCTTAAAAAATATGAAAGTGATGACCAGGAAATGAGTAATGTGTTTGTGTAATTTCTTAGTTTACAACTAGACTCTATGGTTGATTAGACCTATGGTTGGCAATCCTGCTATGGTTCAGATATACAAAGACATGCTTCAAAGGCAAGTGAGTTAGAGCGGCTTATGGCTATGCAGCAGAGCATTCAAAAGCGGTAGGAAAGTATATTGAAAAAACTAGTGCCTATGTAGAAGAATAGTATCCATATAAATTCATTTCAGTGCAGTTCTTTGCTCTGAGTTTTATCAGTATGCAAAATCTCAATACCCCAACATTTTCTACTGCACTCACTCATGCTTAGCTCTTTTTTCTACTTTCGAATGCTTGTTATAGTGGACGAGCTCGGATGCTGCATAACTACCGTATCCGTTTTTTTCTTTTTTTCCTCTGTCAAGACTTCCGTAGTGCAAATATTGATGCCTTGACGTATTCAAAAGTTGGATATAGATTAAGGGCGAAATCGAAAGTTTTTTTTAAAGCCGGTTGTTTCGAAAATCTTCATTTTTACTTTAGGACAGTGGCTAAAGACATGGAAATTGTGCAATTTCTTTTTTTTTCTCTTTTTCTTTCAGGCGAGAAAAGTTCAGTGTCAAGTATGTCCACTTTTTCACGCCATATTCTTTCCAAAACAGATTGTGCCTAACGTAGCGGCTTAGAAAGAAAAGCGGTTTTGGGGAGAGTAACGAAATATGTTTATGGATTCTAAAAATGAACAAACAAATTTAAGGCCTAAACAGTCGTTGAATTAGTTGAGATAAGTTTTTGCTGGAAACTATGCATCTGGATTGCAAGCTAGGCAATAAATTTAATGGTATTCAGCGCTTCGCGTTAACTTTGGTTTCTCAATGGAAAGATTACGGTTCAGAAGTGTTATAACTGTGTCGCACATTGACCCAAACATTTATGTATAGCTTGTGCTTTGTACTTTGTACTATACTTGTGCTTTACTGAAAGTTAGTTTTTATCTCAGTATTAAACAGTATTTTATCTCACTATTAGAAAAAATAGTCGCTATTTAACAGTTGCCAGTCATTACTATCAATTATCCTCCCCTGAACCCATGCAGCATATTTATCTGATAAATTTACCAGCAATATATTGAAAGCAGGAAAATCCACCAGAAAAAGCGAAATAAGCCGTTTTTACTATAGACTTTAATCTTTACTATAGAAAAGTAACTAAACTACAGCCAGAAATAGACGCACACATTTACACATTCATTTCTGATAGTTAATCACACAACTTTGAGTGTGATAAGTTTGCATACAGCCTGCTGCTACAACACAACACTGACCTACTCAGGAATGCGGCCTTGACTCACTCTACTCAGCTGCCAAGGAACACTTCCTTCTGGCGTCATGAAGTAGTCTCGAAATTTGTCACGGGCATGTTTGGCAGCTTCAGCTGGGTTTCGTGCTGCTGTTGAGACAATTGGTAACAGCCCATTTACTTGCTCTTGTCTCCACTGCCCCAATGTTATAACACCGTCAGTTTCTGTGTCAACGAAGTTAGCACTAACATACCTCGAGTGTCTCCGTGGAGTTGTAAGATCTTCGGTACGCAAGTAATTATGTAGGCAAACACAAGTGCGTATGACCTTGTCAATATTCTCAGGCTTTGCATTAATTGCTTCTCTGAATATCCTCCACTTGGCACCAAGAATTCCAAATGCATTTTCTATTATCCTTCGTGCACGAGAAAGCCTGTAATTGAAAATTTCCTCTGGTACTGGAAGGTGATCACCAGGATAGGGTCTAAGTAAGTTTGTTTTCAAGGGGAAAGCTGCGTCTCCAACAATCACATATGGTAAGTAGGTGGCATTTCCTGTATCAGTCGTATCACTGCCTGGAAGATCTAAAGTACCGGCAATCACTTTCTTACCAAGAGTTGAATTGCCAAACACAGAACCATCACTTTGCCGGCCATAACTGCCTATGTCAACATAGACAAATCGATAGTTAGCATCGCACATAGCCATCAACACTATGCTGTGGAACTGCTTGTAGTTGAAATATTGTGACCCCGAATTCGGTGGAGCCTGGATTCTAATGTGCTTCCCATCAATAGCTCCAACACAGTGTGGGAAGTTCCATTTTACTGCAAACTCATGGGAAATTTCCTTCCACTCAGATTGCTCACTGGGAAATCGTAGAAATAATGGGGACAGTACTTGGCAGATTGCATCCATAGTGTTCCATATAATTTGGTTGGCAGTCGACCTTCCCAGGTAATGTGTGAAGCTTTGGTTTCTCTGTGTGCCACCAGCTGCAAGATATCTTAATGTCACTTCAAGCCTTTCTTTAGGTGAAATAGCTGTTCTGAAGTTTGTATTTTGTCTTGCAATATATGGTGTAACCAGACCAAGCAGGTTATCAAATTGCTTAGGTGACATTCTGAAATAGTCATGAAACCAATCTGCATCTTTCAAACGCAGGTTATTGATTAGTAGGTTTGAAGCACCATTTTCACTTCTCATTTTTAAAAAGTCTCTGACCCAAAATTTTCTTTTTCTCATAGTCTCTGAGGCTTGTAGGCCTTTTCTCTTCTTTCTCCTTCGAAGTAAGCACAAGAGCAAAACAGTTGTAGCCTCATGATTCATTTTTTGAATCTTACGCCGATTTTTCCGATGGCCAGAAAAAAAAAATCTGTCCAGAAAAATTATCTGGACAGTGAGAACTGAATTCCGGTGTGAACATGCGGAATTCCCAGATTTTTTTTCTGGACAGAAAAAAAATCTGCCCAGAAAAAAAATCTGGGCAGTGAGAACCAGTCTTTACACAAAAAAATTTGGTACTTCACCCAAAACTGGTTAGTTCCGTGTTTCCCACATTCAATAACTTGGTTAAAATGCTGTTCCAAAATATCGTATAAAAGTATTAAATTTGCTTTTGAAATCTTAATTGTAAATGACAATCCATATTGTAAAAAAAACTTGTTTTTTTTGAATAATTGGACAATCCATACTGAGAATCTAAATTTTGTCTAGAAAATTGAGAGTGGTACCGATTTTAGTCATATCTAGGCGTTTGCTAAATCTTCATCTCGGAATTGGCACAATGTCCAGATAACAGTGCATTTAAGACAACTCTGCATAAAGTTAGCAGAAAAGATGAGGATCCAGTGAGAGGATGTCCCAGTTTTGTTTATGAATAAAACAATTTTCTGTCTCCCTTGCCATTATTATCATGTTACTTTTATTATTGGAGACCATGCCAGTTACTTGTGAATAAATTTATGTAATCTTGAAGTTTTTAATCAGCTAACCAGTGTCTTTTACCTTTTGATTGTAGTTTGCCTGCTGATTGAAGGATATTTTTGAAACCAGTTCTTTATGTGGATTATGTCCACTGATGAAAAGCCTGAAAATGCTGGTAAGTATGTCAAAGTTTATTTATTCAGCTGAAAATAAGCAAAGCCTAATGGTTAGAATCTCAAAAAATGGTAAAATTCTGCTTTAGCTACTTTTGGCTATCTTGGAAAGGGGTTAGGTTAGGAAAATAGAACTTTCGGGATGGGTCTACGGGCTAAAGTAGGCTATGTCATTGGAAGGTATTTTGAAGGTCCTACCTCTACTTCTTCTCCCTCTAGAGGGTTCTGATCTTTGATGGCCTTTAAAAATGTGGGTAAAATTCTACTTTCAGCTATTTTGGAAAGGGGTTAGGAAAATAAAACTTTCAGGGATGGGTCTACAGGGTAAAGTATGTCCTGTGAAGGTATTTTGAAGTACCTACCTTCTTTCCTCTTTCCTTTAGAGGGTCCTGAATCTTTACTTTCCTACCTCCACTACTTCCCCTCTTGTGGGTCCTTAAATTTGCTGGTAATTTTTTTGCAAATCATATTATTGACTTATGAAGAAAGTAAAGATTAAAATTACCTCCCATTTACATCAGGAATACAATTTACCCCCCCCCCCCCTAATGTGCAAATATATAACCTGAATTGGTAGGCCTA
Source organism: Artemia sinica (assembly GCA_027921565.1). NCBI lineage: Eukaryota > Metazoa > Arthropoda > Branchiopoda > Anostraca > Artemiidae > Artemia > Artemia sinica. The sequence goes on from CM051264.1 coordinate 50,591,755, forward strand.
TATATAGGGGTGGGGATAAAATTTTGTTTCTGACAAAAATGATTATTATCTTTGGAAGGAGCATAAAAAAAGGTATCAAGTGGTAGCCTATGTTTACTTTCTTTGTAAGTCAATAATATGATTTGCAAAAAATTTACCAATTTGCCTACATGGCAGGGCTATACCTATTGAAATTTTGACAAAACAACATTTTACCTTAATTTTCAGTTATTGGTTTCTTTCTCTCTGGTTTTAGTTCTGAAAATGCAATTCCTGTTATTTGAGTAGAATCTTAAGCCATATTAATGCTTTTTTTCCAAATTTTGGAAATGCATTGGCATATCTTTAAAAACTAATAAATTGGGATTGAGCAAAGTTGTGAAGCTGAAAACAATTTTGTTGTAGGCTACTTCATTTAAGCAGAAGATTTATGCTGCAAGGTTTCACTTTTATAACACAGAGATGTTTTAAAGGTCACCAAAGGTCAGGATCCTCTAGAGGGAGAAGGAGTGGAGGTAGGTACCTGAATTCTCGCTATAGAACAAATTAAGTGATGATAGTGGTGCAAAAAATGGTGGATGGAAAGTGAAAACAGTTATGATAAAAATAGAATAACAAAGAACCTAGACACTTCTTGGTCATACCCCCCTGGAAAAGAAATTACTGTGAAAAATGAACTCATATAAATATACAAGCCTCTCCTGTGAATAATTTCCAAAATCTGGATAATTAACCTAAGACACGTCATCTTTCTCTCCTTATCATTTATTCCCTTAGGAATCAACGTCACTGTTGGCATGTTTCTGGTATTTGTTGTTGCTGGATGCTGAATACCGTGAATAAGGCACTACCACGTTGAAAGCGAAATTCCCTAAAGTCCCAGTGTTGCCACTTGCAGGAGAATCCCACAAAAAAATGGCACCAAAAAAGAGACAATGTGAGAGCCCTGTAATAGGACAAGATAAGTGCCCGGGATGTGCAAAAAGCCTGGACGAGAACTTGCAAGCCGTCAACTGCAACAATTGTCCTAACTGTTTTTGTATTGAGTGCCTAGGATTAAGTGATGAACAGTACGTCCTGCTAGAGAAAATGAATCATACAATGACCTGTGAATGGAGCTGCCCCTGGTGCATCTTGAACAAGCCTGTGCGTGATGCCGACACCCTAACCAATGCCATTGAATCTTTCAAATCAGAGGTGCAAGAGGACATTGCTTGCATAACGACCACAGTCAACAAGGGTCTCAGAGAGATTCACGATGAACTTGCCACAAAATGCAATGTTCTTGAGGTAAAAGCAATTGTTGAATCGGCAATTACCGCTCAAGTGATGAGGCTTGCACCAGATGCACTGGACAAACATATACCCTGTACAGGCAGAGACGCAAACTTAACGTCATCGGATACGGGATTCTAATCCAAGCAAGTGACGAAGACTTCCTTGCCAAATACTTCCAGGACAACTACAAACTAGTGACCAAAGTCTTCAATGTGAAAAGACTACCAGCCACAGCCGGACAACCACTGCGACACCCACCAGTCCTATTCACGGTGGCCAGCTTCACTGACAAGAAGCTTATCCTGGATGCGTCCTACCAGCATAAAGACCCAATTCGATTCTATGGCAACAGCTCCAAAGAAGATTGCAACACTAGAAAAGCCTTGTTGGAAGAGATGAAGAAAAGACAGGCAAACGGAGAAACAGACCTAGTGATAAGAAAGGGCAAAATCACAACAGTCAAACTTGAGCAATTCTGATGGAGAGCTGCTCGAGCATGCAAGAATAACCACTACCTCCAACCGTCTTGTCTCCCTTGTAAATAGTTCATGTGTGAGTGATAATAATGATGTAAACACAAGTTTGTGTAAATGTATGAACAGTGAATTAACAGTTACGTCCCCATGCCCTTCTGCCTCGTCCCTCATTAGCAGCTCTGTGTACCTAAGCTGCAATTCACCCACTTCAACCAAAAGCGAGAACATTAGTGAGCAGAATAAAAACTCGCCCAGACACACCCAAAAACTTGTGAACATTATGATGGCAAACATTGATGTTATTACCAACAAGATGCCGGAACTGGCAACAGTGCTCCAACTAAGTCAGATAGACATTGCAACTCTGACAGAAATTTGCCCCAAGAACTCAAGATTTCAACTGACAGAAGACTCAATCTGCCCCTCTGGATACAACATCTTCAGCAATCTGTCTGATCCAAACTGCAGAAGAGGAGTGGCTGTTCTAGCTTCCAAGGAATTCCAGGTAAAAGAAATTTCTGTCCCAAATTCTTACTTACCTTGGGTTGAAGCTACATGGGTCTCCCTGTCCCTACCTAACGAAATTTTTGTCCTAAGCTCAATTTACATGATCCCCAGCAGCCCTTGCCAGCTGTCCTCTGAAAGAGCAATTGCTGAAATGACGCAATTCATACTATGCAATTACCCAAAGGCAACCGTGCTCATGACGGGACTTCAACCTCCCAAATGTGTCTTGGGTAGATGGACAAGGTATGACCAAGTCAAGCCCTGAACAAAACCCATTAGTACAAGCCCTCTCCAACAACTTTCTGTACCAAACAGTAACTATGCCCACAAGAATGCGCCCAGGACAAAATCCCTCCATACTGGACCTAGTCATAACAAATGACCCAGAAAAGGTGATCAACACACACACACTAAGTCCAATTGGCTCAAGTGACCACATGCCAGTTCTTTCATCTTTTCAACTCCACTCCAAACCATCAAAATATACCAAGCAATCCTTTACAAATTACAAGATGATGGTGGAGGAGCTGTTAGATGCTAACCTGGAAACACTTATATCAGAAGATGTTGAAGCCTCATGGCTAACTCTAAAAAAGACCTTACTAGAGAGCCAAGCCAAACACACCAGCATAACATGGAAAAAGAAACCCAAAACTCTACCTTTCCTCACCCCAAAAATCAAGAAACTACACAACAGGAAGAGAAAACTTTGGGAGAAGTACACAAAACAAAAGACTACAGCTTTGTACGAGCAGTACAAAACTGCAAGGAACCTCCTCAGAAAACAAACTAGAAAACTGACCTCAAACTATGAAGAACGACTGGCCAAAAACGTTAAGGAAAACCCAAAACTATTCTGGAAATACATCTCCCATAAGAAGCCAGGCAGACACTCTGTACCAGACCTGGTAAACAACAACTCTTTATTCTCTTGCCCCTCTGAAAAAGCAAACCTGCTTAATCAGCAGTTTGCCTCAATGTTCTCCATGGATGACCCCCAATCAACCCCCCCACCAGCAGAACAGGCTCACACTCCCTTCCCTATGGTACACTCACCAGTCACAATCGAAGAAGTAACCAAACAGCTTAAGGACATTGATCCCAACAAATCGACAGGACCTGATGGTCTCAGCCCACAACTGATGAAGGAATTAAGCCCTGCAATATCAGCCCCACTGGTAAAACTATTCAATCTGTCACTGACACAAGGAAAGCTTCCAGGGGACTGGAAGAAGGGAATAGTCATCCCAATTCACAAGAAGGGTAGCAAAACGTCTGCAGCAAACTACAGACCTATCAGCCTTACGTGTGTGGCATGCAAGGTCATGGAGAGAATCATAAACAAGCATATCATTAAGCATCTTGAGGCCAACTCACTTATCAGCAGTAGTCAGCATGGTTTTTGCTCAAAGAGATTGGTGGACACAAACCTTCTTGAGTCATATAGTCTTGTAACTGACCTACTAGAGAGAGGATTACCTGTGGATATAATATTGTTGGACCTAGCCAAAGCATTTGACAAGGTTTTTCACCAATACCTCATTCACAGGCTACTTACTCTATCTCTTAGTCCACAAGTGGTCAGTTGGACTGAGGACTTTCTGAGGGACAGAACACAGCAAGTGAAAGTGACAACCAGACCAAACAGCCATGTCCTTTCTGACAAAATCAAAGTCACTAGTGGGGTTCCCCAGGGCAGCGTCCTGGGCCCCACCCTGTTCAACATCTACATAAATGAGCTACCCCTCATCACCAGCAACAAAACCACCCTATATGCGGATGATTCAAAACTCATAGGTCCTGCCAACACCTCTTCTTCCATCCAATCCCTCCAAACTGATCTCAACCACATGTGCTCTTGGGTCAAAAGATGGCTGCTGGAATTCAATGCAGAAAAATGCAAGGTCATACACTTCAGACACAAAAACCCCAAACATCAGTACCTCATGACCCAAAATTCTGGAATTCACCACACAATTGAGCCTGTCCAGGAGGAGAGAGACCTTGGCGTCATTGTTGACTCCCAGTTGAAATTCAGCTCCCACTCACAGAACATCTCAGCCAATGCTAGTAGAGCCCTAGGCATCATCAAACACTGCATCACCAGCAGGAGTAAACACGTAATCACCAAACTCTACAAAGGATTAGTAAGACCTAGACTGGAGGTGGGGACAATACTGGCCACCCCTCAATTCAAAAAGGACAAGGCAGTTCTTGAGCAAATCCAACAAAGGGCCACTAAGATGATTGCCGGCATAGAAAACAAGACATACAGTGAACAGCTGAAGGAACTCAACCTCCCCTCCTTAGTATACAGACGGAAACGTGGAGACATGATCCAGGCGCACAAACTCCTCTCAACCAATTGAGAAAATGAGATCCTGGAGATCAACACCTCCCACAAAACATGAGGACACCCTAGACGAATCCGCAAACATCACGCTACAACTGGAGCAAGATGCAATTTCTTCTCGAATCGGATCAAGAACCTCTGGAACAACCTCAAGGAGGACACTGTTGCTGCTGAATCAACAGATGCTTTCAAATGCCATCTGGATGCTGAGTGGAAAGATACACCGTGGAAGTTTGACTGGGAAGCACCAGAATCTTCCACCAGAACTTAACCAACTACAACAGTCATCACAAGGAGTGATTCAACAGGATTGAAAGTCCTTATTTCACTCCAAGCTGTGATTTAAGGTAATTAAGGTCCAGAGGCTACTGTATGTAGCCTATTCTGCTCTGTGTTGATGGCAGTGAGTAGACCTATTAAAGAGTCACTGTGCTCCTGGTCCAGCAGCCAATAGCTTAGTACAGACTGTTTCACTCATCCCTACTTTCGTGGGTTAAGCTCTCATTCCACTCTTTATCAAGTCTTGATATGAAGGATGCAGAATCATTTTGTTTTACAGGCTGTTCCAGTTATTGAAAATAATTTCTGTGAAAAAGTTCAGTGCAAGCGCAGAATTAGGGCTGTTGAGAAGGAAACACATCAAGAAAACAGTAAAGCTTCATAGCCTAATATAGGCCTACAGCATAACTGTATTTAACACATTTTGACTGCAATTCTACTTTACCCCCAATCCCCCATGCAATATGTAAATATATAACCCAAATTATATATTTCCCATGTGTTTTTTCATTTTCTGATTTTGTCACAGTTGATTCAATTTATGGATTCACAGGTTGAAGCAAAAGTGATACATTCAAAATATGTAAGTAAGAATTAATATAATGCAAAACAAACAGGCCACAGGGCATCTACAAAAATCTTATTTAACAAAAGTTATAGTCACTTTCACTATAGTATTTGTCCAGTTCCTGCTTGAACAAGTTTAATGAGTTGGCATTGATGACTTCAAAGAGGAGCTTGTTTCAGTGTTGTGCTACTTGGTTCTTGAATGCCCATCAACCAATATCTTTTTGGAATCTCTCCTCTTGAAGCTTGAGGTTGTGACCACAAAGGTTTGTGTGGCTGAAGTTGAGAACATCAGTAGCCTGGATGTTTTTGTAGGCATTGTAGCAAAGTTTGTATACCTCAATGAGGTCTCCTTGATGCAGTCAATAAGCTAGTGAAGGAAGCTTGAGCTTGCAGAGCCTATCTTTATAAGGTAAATTTCTCAGAATTGGACAGAACTTTGTTATTTGTCTTTGAACTTATTTGAGAGCTTTGATGTCTTTGTTGTAAAAGGGATGTGTAGTGCAATGACTGTATTCAAGGATTGGCCATACTAGAGCTTTGTAGAGAAGGCAAAGGGTTTTATCACTTCCAAAAGTGAAGTTGGGCCTTAAAAATACTGCAACATGATTTGCTTTCCCAAAAATACTGTTATAGTGGGCCTGGAAGTCAAGGTTGCTGTCAATGACAACTCCCAAGTTGCACTCCTTGTGGCATGATGTGATTGGTAAGTCTCCTAGTCTATATTCATAGTGGATAGTAGGTTTCCCTATTGTTAGCTTATGGCTTTTGTTGATATTGATTTCCATCAGCCAGTTGGACAACCATCTATTGAGCTTGTCAAGGTCCTCTTGTAGAGATTGTGCATTGGCAGCTGTTTTGATTACTTTATACAGCTTGGTATTGTCTGCATACAGTAGAATCTCTGAGTTGATGCCTTCTACTAGATTGTTGAGATACAGGTTAAATAAGAGAGGGCCAAGGACAGAGCCCTGGGGAACACTGCTGATTATCTTGACTTCAAGTGTGCTCAGAACTCCCTCTACTGATACTGTTTGAGACCTTCCAGTGAGAAACTGTTTGATCCAATCAACTGTGGTTCCCAGACCAAGTTTGCAGAGTTTGTATAAGAGATGACAATGAGGTACTTTATGGCAGGCCTTTTTAAGGTCTATATAAATGCCATCATGCTTTCCCCTCTTCTGCTAGCTTTTCTTCTCCCGGCACTCAATGAAAGTATTGTATCTTGTTGATGCTCAGAATGCCCTTTATGAGCTTAACTTCAATGTCTTCAAACTCTGAGGGTAGATGGCTCCTGTAGCACTGTTGTTTATGTTTGTGGATGTGCTTATGTGAATTGTAACATCAGGACTTTTATGTTGAGGAAAACTAGGGAAGCATAGAGCCCCACTACCTATTCCCTGCAGTTTAAGAGTCAAAGGACCCAGCAGGTACTCTACAGCCATTACAACAGATGCCCTCCCCTCTTCTGCTTGTTTTCCTCCCAAGAAAAACATGAGGTGAATGAAAACAGGAGTGAAATGGATTGGAAAGAAAAGTGTTGTATTACTTTGGTGCAGAGAAATTTCAAATAAAGGGATGTATCTGATTCCTTTATTTGTTACTTTCCTGCTTTTCCTTATTTCTTCATCAGAAAAATTGTTCTCTTAATATGTTTCCTTCTCAACAGCCTGATTCTAGGCTTATAGCAATAGCTTTGATGCATTTTAGTCAATCAAAATTTTGAGATAGCCATTTTGTTTTACATAGTTGAAAGTCCTGGAAATTAGGTCTTTGAGGATGACAACCCCTTCACAGCCCTCAGGGCAAGGGTTGTAATTTATTCCCTGGTTCATATAAGATGTTTATAGAAAGTGTTGCTATAGAAACTCAAAAAGGGCTTGTTCAATTGAAAATTGAAAGGGCTTGTGCCCTTTTTAATGGTCAAAATTGATTGGATGGCTTAACATTTTTAAAAGTAAAGTAATATATATTTTTTTTTTTTAGACCAGGGCACTTTGTGTCAATTGAGTTGTCTTTAGGAACTTCAAAAAGGGCCCATTCAATTGAAAATAGAAAGGGCTAATCCCCTTTTAATAGTTGAAAGTGATTGGAGGGCAACTAGCCCTCCTCCCATGCCCATCCTCCCATTTGTCCATTATGTTTAAAAACTAAATGTTGCCTTAAGATTAAATCAGGATGTGCTGTGTTAATGCTAATTCCCAATAAGGCATCTCAGCAGTATCCCAAAAATGTCTGAGGGCATTATGTTCAAACTTTTGGGGCTACTTCTGCTCTTAAAATTTAACCAAATCAAAATAGCATAAGTGTATCCAAGCTATCAAAGAAAGTAAACAGGCTTTTTTTTGGAAATGGTTTCAAGTTTTCTATTTCAGGTGAACTAGAGGAGGTATGAAATTAAATTAAACACTACTATTTGTGTCCAGATTTTTAAAAGGGTGTAGGTTGTTAAAATTTGCTGAAAATTTTTCTCCACCATACAAATAGCAGGCCAAACTATAAAGTCTTAAAAAAAAAAAAAATTAAAAAATTATTTTCTTTTTCCCTGAAAAGACTATGTCAATATAGAATGAACAGTACTTAATTAAAAAAACTTTCCAAAAAATAAGTTTTTCAAAGAAATGTAAAGAATTCCATTAAACCAAAAATGAACAAAAATAAAATCACCAATAAAATCTTTCACCAATGTTTTTCAAAGAAAAGTAAAGAACTCCATTGAACCAAAAATGAGCAAAAATAAAATTCGCCAATAATGTCCCCATGAAGACTGCTGCTGAGGTCTTGAAGAAAGGACTTCCTAAACATACAGAATACATCCCAATAGTACACACAGATTCTTTCCCTCCACTGACTCCTAATCAACCTCCAGTCAAGGAACTCAGCATGAGGTACATGGCCATGTTTGAAGGTGTTGGAAAGCAGATCTCTGATCTAACTCAGGCTATTACATCTATTTGTGAACTGCTTTCTAAGTTAGCACCAAAACATTTTCAAAATGCAGTCTGTAGCCTAAATAAGTCAGTGGAAAACCTAAATAGAGAAGGTTCATTCTTTCCCACAATGTCAGCAGTTACCAGCAGCCCTGGCAAAGCAGAAAGGAAACGTAAAGGAAAGGAGTCTGTACCTAGCCCAGAAGGTGCTATAATTAGGCTACAGAGACCTAGGTTAGCCCCTTCTCAATCAATTGACTAGCTATCTCCCCACTGTTTTTTCATGAGTTTGGCATGGTTGACTAAACACAAACTTATTAAGTAATTTGGTTAACACTACTGGTTTGGTTCATTCCCTATTTTTTTTTTGAGTTGTGTTATTTGTTTCTAATTTGATCTAGGTAACAGGCTACAGGTTAAATGTATTATTTATTATAATTGATTTGTATAAAATTTGTATTTTGCTGTTTGATAAGGTATTTGCATCATTATGGTTCCTGTTTATAATTGATGGCAGGTGCTGATGGGGATTAACCCCTAAAATAAGCAAGATAAATGGTAGATGGCTACATTTTATTTTAATCTTGATGGCCATGATGCCCCTCCCACATTTTTTTATTTTAGAGTTATCCTTTTTCTATTTTATTTGTTTTATCATCCTTATCTATCCTTTCATATTTTATCTGATTAATTTCCTATATATGGAGGTATGTAATATGTTATAATGTAAAAATGTATTATTTATTATAATTGTGTTGTATATGTATTTTAATTGCTGTATGACAAAGCACAGTTGCATTATTTTTGATTCCTGTTCTTCAATGCAGGCAGTTGCTGCAGGTGAATTACCCCCCACCAATAGCAAGATAAGTGATACATGATCAGGTTCAGTGAATATTGACCAAAGTGACACCCAAGCAAGCTAGTGATTACAGAAGGCACAGAACAATCAAGTGATACAAATGCATAGGACCTATTGGTCAAACACGTGAAACCCCAAACAACAAATAAAATCAAATAATCTACCAAGTGTGAAACTACCACAAATCAGCATCAATAAATAAATGAAACCCAAAACAAACAGAAATTACAATAAATAACTGAGTCAAACTCAAAACGAGCAGAAATTAACATGAGTAGAGCTCAAAACCCCTATGCCTTCCCAAGGCCAGAACATAGTTTGCACTTTACTAAAGTTGCAATATAATATCATTCAGTCACACGTATAAGTTCTCCCCATAAAGTGATCAATTGGATACAGTTTGGAAGCACTTGTTGTATAAACATGTCTTTTAGTTCTTGTCCTGGTATATGGGAGCTATTTCTATTTCTGCCTCTTTATGATTATATGCAAGCAACACATGCTTATTATTGTAGACCTACCTCTTTATGACTGCCATTTTGTTTCCCATCATACATATATCAGCAAAGTTCAATGACCAATTATATTATAGTCTTGGTCTGATTTGAGCCAAACTTTTTCATATTCAGCCCAGTCTTCACTATTATACTGCAGACACTCAGTTCTTTCACAAAAAGCAGATCAATCAAATTGACCAGTCTGGAAAACCAAACAAGGAAAATGTGAGATGAAGGATATTTCAAGTATTTAGTCAAAATACTCTTTATTTAGCTCTCTAGGTCATTTGCCTCTAGTAGATGCCAAAATTGAGTATCAGCCCAAACAAGTTGACAATCACTAAGACGTATAAGGTTAGTTTTCTTAGGCATAAAGCAAGGAAAGTCCATCAAAATGGATCATTTGCACATCTATTCAGCAGTTCTAACCACTTGACAGGAGCAAACAAGGCTTTTAAAAGGCCAAAATCGTTCAACCTTCTAAAGGCCTTTACCATGTTACTGCTATATAAACATATTGCCACCACGAGTAAGTTTGAAGTTGGCCTTAGGGTCTCAGGAGGTTGATCTTGATGTGATCACTTTTCCTGAACTCCTGGTTTTGAAGACGTAGTTCAGTGCTTTGATTAGGATTATTGACAGTGTTTTTTATTCCAGGTGTAAGGCACTTTCTGTCACACATTAATGAGCCATTAGTGACCCAACATAAAATACTTTAAAGGCAATTTCTAATGAATCACTGGGCAAATGCTTCTGCTATCCTTTGCAAAACAACTTTAACTACTTATAGTTTACCTTTACAGGCCTATACAGATCCAAAATACTATAAGTGAACTTTGAAGAAAGGTATTATCAATGGGATTTGCTGAAACAGATATAAAAGTGACTTGATACAAAGATGAAGCCCCAGGTTGTGCCAGGGGCGGATCTAGAGCAAAATCTTGGGGGAGACCAAATGTGACAAGGGTGTCTATGAGCAAAAACTTGGGGGGGGGGCATGTGACAAAGATGCCAATAATTGACCAAATTGAAAAACTTATTCTAAAAAAGAGTGAAAAAAGAATAGACAGGATAAGAGGGCGCCAGAAAAATCTTGGGCCCCCTGGATCCGCCAGTGGGCTGTGCCACATAGAATTACTACTGGATATTGTCTTAATGGTGTCTTAGAATAATAAAAAGACTTAAAATCTTAGTGTAGATGGTAGGGTGCTCACTTAGGGTCTAAGAAGTAGGTCTACAGTAGAGGTTCCCAAACTTTTTTTTCTCATAGACCCCTCTCAGAATTAAGCTGGTTCTGGTGGCCCCTCTGCAGCTAAGTTTCTACCATCTTCCTAAAACTTGACAAAAAATGTGAAGATTAGAATTATGAAAATTTTTGCTGTGGCTTAGTTCCAACCACAAGTTCACTGTCTTCAAAAAAGAAAGCGAGAATTGACTGGTTAATTAAATCATTGATTTTGCTGTGAGTGGATGTAAAAAAAGTAATTACAAAATAGTCATAATTTTAATTTGGGGGGATGTACTTGATGGATTGACAGCAAATTATCTATATTTGGCAGCAGTTTTATTAGGAATAACCACAAATCTCCCTGTGCTGTGATATTTAGTCTCCTTTTTTTTTATTTAAAGGTTTGCAACGAAACTGAATTTTTATTGACAAGATATGATGAGAGGAATGCTATCAAAAGCTTTTTGTAATTCCCCAGAGTCCAGGATATTTTTGAGGTATTTCTGTCAGCAGCCAAAATATTTGATACCCTATTTTGAATTTCACATTCAGGACCTCATTAGTTTTAAGCTCGAGCTCCTCTTTTAGTATCACATTTTCCACTTCCATTTCATCAAATGGATTTATGATCCATGGTGGTATTTCTGTCATCAGAATATCTTCAGAAATCTGATTTGAAGTCATCATGCAGGGCAATTAAATGTTGAATGCATGTCTGAATATCCTCATGTTTCTAAATTCAGGCTGTCCCTTTTAATTGTATGTTAATGTCATTAATTTTCTGAACCACTCTGTCAAATATGCAATGACTGCTTTCAAATTGATCACTTTTTCTTTAAATCTGGATTTTTACTTTCAGAAAATCAAACTGATTCAAAAATTGAGTAAAATCTTTTTAAACATGCACCTTTCGACAACCAACGCACTTCAGTATGCAAGGGCAGTCATTGGAAGTCTTCATCATTTTCATTGCACAGTTACGTGAATAAATGCGTATTCAATCAGAATTGTAACCCTATCCATCAAAGAAAGCTTGTATCATACATATTTTTAATGAAACAAATTTTCAGTTTTGTCTCACTTTCATCAGGTAACTCTAGGACATTGTTTTCAGCTTAGATTGACACGTGACGCTTTTTAGTGGACAGCGTCTCCTTATGTGAAGATGTAAGTTTCAAAGGAATTAAAGTGCTTCATTTGATATTTTGTCTATTCCAGTGGTTTTACGACAGAAGAAATCATCTGGGTTATCCAAGGTTCAGAAGTTAAAACGGCGAATCAGTGATGGACTTGGAAGGCTTTCCAGTAAGTATATAAACCTGTAATTCATTATCTGCTTTATCAGTGAATTTCTAATGTCTAGGATACATACGATTAGACATTACCTGGGAACTTGATTGTGGCCGTAAGTGAGGTTGGAACATTTCTTTATTATAACGTTTTGTTTTGTGTTTCAGACTCCTGTACTAAATCGTTTTTCTATTAGAGTTCATGAGTTTGCGAGAAGCTAGGATTTATTGAAAAGGGCATTTTATGACAGAACACCATGATCTATTGTAAAAAGCAACTTTGATACAACCGCAGACCAGTAAGTCAGAGAAATCATAAAACAATCCTAGTGTTTGGCAATTGATGAATTGTGGAGCGTTTAGTAGTCTTGAATATGTCAAATGGTTTGAAATTGATTTTTTTTTTGCAACGGATTGTCTTTGAAATGGCAGGGCTGAGCATAGTTTCTTAACTTTATGAAAATGTTGGTCACAGTTTCCTTATTCACATTGAAAATACAAATTTTCGTCAAAAATTTAAAATGGAATCTTGCTGACGTTCCAGAAAATAGAGTGGAAGGACAAAAATTAATTTTTCAAAACCTAGGGGGAGGGCAATTTGTGTATTTTCTTCAGTTTTTTGGTAACTTGGTTATTGGTAATTTGACTGCTAGTGAAACTTGTTGTATGGTGTGCTCATGCCAAAATTAAAGGTACCATAGCGAGCAAGGCCAATAACACAGAAAATCTTTTAGGTCTAAATATCCAGATTAAGTTAATATTCAGAATTTCTAGAGCTCTTCGGCGAGGAATGTAATATAAGATTTATTTCCCAAAAATGACTATCACAAGCTCAGATGGGTCAAATTCGCATTGAAAAAAAGAAGACTAAGACTCGTCAAAAAAAGAAGACAAATGCGGAGGTCAGCATATCAAAAAGGTTAAAAGTATTTAAAATTAGTAGGATTGGTACTTGTCGGTTATTGGAAACACATTCAAGAATTACGTTTAGGTTGCACGTCAGGAAACCGATTTTATAGCTACAAAAACAAGTGATGGATGATACAATGCATTGGACAGAGTGCATTGGACTTGTATAGTTTCAGCTGTATATTTGCACATTAGGGGTGGGTGGGGGTTAGGTCGGATTTGGTTTCCATAATTTTGTTTCTAAACTATCATTTTATCATCATGTTTTGTTATTTTTTATTAGGATTAACCTAACTTCAATTTTTGGGTGTGTTTCCAATAACCGACAAGTACCGTAGGATTTGTCAATAAATTAAACCGACTTACAAAAATACGAAGGGGAGTAACCAGGGAAATTGTATAAATAATAAGGTTTTTGTGCCACTAAAACCTCAGTTTCACTGAACCCCGTTAAACTCAACCCCCCTGTTGAGTTAAAAGGGGGTTGAATTGCACGGGGGTTGAGTTATGTGGGAATTGAAAGAGGGCTCAGCTATACAAGGGTTCAGTTAAATGGGTTGAGTTGAACGGGGTTCACTTTATCAAGGAAACGGGAAATTGTTGGGATGGTTTATTAATTTGTTCGTTTTTTTTGGTAATGAATAGGATACAATCTTTAAAGGAATTTAGTTAAAAAATGACAATACGAGAATGTCAATAATTAATCAAATCGACTTTAAACAATCCGTGATACAATAAATGGGGAGGAGTTTCACTTATTCATCATCAATTATGTAGGGTGAAAAATTCTTCTATGTCTTTCTACGGAAAGTTTTGTTGGGTAAAAAAGGGGATTTTGCTGAAGCAGAACAAGGGAGGCGAGGTCTCCGGGGACAGAAATGACTAGGGAATATGCTATGAAGAAATGTGGTAATCTAGTGTATTTGAGTTTTGAAAGCTTCAACTTGTGGCCAAAACTAAAATATTGAAATGGTAATAAGACAAAGCCATTTGGTTGAAGACACAAAAATATACGAAAATAAAACTGTAGCCTCCTACTGATGATAAAATTCCTAATTAATGTGATAAAATGGCCTACACTTCTAATGATGTTCAAAACCTTAATTCAGAAACATCTAAAGAGCCAACATGCTACACTGTAAAAAGCATTGTTTGAGATTCAATAAAAATTGTTTGTAATGTTTGTCAACAACAAAATTGGAATTTCAACAGCTGAAACTGAATATTAGAGACCATTTTGGAATTCCATTATCATTATTGAATATCCAATCTGTTGAGAAACAAAAATGTTGGATTCCCATATCCGAATTGAATTTTCAAACTCAGCATGTTGGATTTTAAGATTTCCTGTTCTTTAATTGAATTTCCATTAGTATCGTTGTTAAATTTATTAGGCCTACAGGTTTGTCGAACAGTAAACTAGTTGGATATTCTAACAGCTGCCAGGAATGGTCATCAATGATCAGTTTCAGATATAAGTCCTTCTCCTGCTTAAAGGGAGACTTTTCCACTCATCATAAAGTTTAGTGGAATCGTCGGTTTCCAGCGAAACCCAAGTAATCATACTACATAAATAATCCCGTAAAGTATGATATTAAAATTTAATAAGTCCGAACTTGACTTTATGTAGAAAAGGCTAAAAAAAGATTTTTTCTCTTTTGTTAATACACTGTAACTATTCCATAAGCCATTAGTGATTAATAAATTTATATGATATTCTTCCATTGCTCCAAAATATTAATTATAAGCTAAAAATGTTTGAACATAAATTTATGCATGTTCATAAGAGCATTTGTACATAAATTCACTTTAAATGGCACCATTGTCAAATTCAATACGATATTCTAGAAATTTCAATCTACTGTTTAAGTCAAAACCATTTTGATTAATATAACCTATTTGAGTAAAAATACATTGTTCTACTGAAAAGTGCATAAATCTTAATATTTTCAATAATTTGTTTGAATTCAATAAGCAAGTCACAATTTCAACAGAAAAATTTGATTTTTTGTTTGACTTGTTTGAATTCAATAAGCAAGTCACAATTCCAACAGAAAAAACTGGATTTTTTTTTGACTTGTTTGAATTCGAGTAAAACATTTTGTTGGAAATCAATTTTTTTTGCAGTGTAACTTGGAGTTGGAGACGCAAGCTTGAACGTCCCAACTCGGAATTGATAAATTTTCTGGGTTTTCAGTATAGCGCGACTAATTACAATGTTTAAGAAGAATATTCTACAAGTGCGTCTGATGTTTTAAGTAAAGCGCACAAACCACTGAAACATGAAATAAAATTTTTTAGGGGTTATAGCCTAGTCTTCATCTTGGATTGTTATTGCATATTTAAGCTTAAATCTCACTCTTTTAATTGCACTACTCCAGATAATCGATGAAGCTCGATCTGCAATTTGTTCTTGTGTTATTCTGGTTGCCCTCTCCCCAAATTTGGGTTATTTTCATTTTTCTTTAAATTAAATATGCTCTGTTTTGTCTTCAAATCATGACTGCATGCTGGAGGGGACGAAAGAGAACACTGAAACGCAATGTTAAGCCCACTCTGCTAAGCTCAAATCGTTGATACTATAGGGAGTTCAAATCTGGCAACCCTAATGACCCCCATCCGAGTGTCGAAAATTAAATACAAACCCGCACATCGGACATTCTTTCCATCGCACTCTTCATCGACCAAAATTATGGGCGTTGGCTTTGGTTTGGCTAGGGTTTGCTTCGCAGACAAGCACAGGTCCTGCTGTATACTTAATAGAGAGGTTATAATTTTTTTTATGAAGAAATAGTGAGGTAGATCACCTGCTCCTCTTCTTCTCTTGTATTCAGGTATGATTATTTGGGCTTTAGAGCAGTAGTTATGGAGAATTTGTTTCAAATTGAGAAAATCTTGCTTTTTTATACATAGCTCCATTTAACTATATTTTTTTCGGCAATTTTCTCTGTGCCTGATTGGCTTCTAATCCTTTCTTGCTTACTCATTTAAGATTTGCTCATCCTATGTCTGGACGCATGTGATGTAGCAGTTATACTTGTCCGCTTTGGACGGTCTTGGGCCAAAGCCTATAACTCGTTGAAGGTGCAGGACTCATTCTTCATTTTCAAGAGAGCGTCCATGTTGTGCCATGTAAATTACGATCTTTCTGCCACAACTTTCATTTGGAGTTAATGTATAACTGTCGCCAAAGCACCTGAATCTATCAACTTCTTCAATTTCAACATCCCCAACTTTAACAAATGCTGCTACTATAGGTATGACACCATTTGGCATCGACTTTGTTTTATCTATAGGTTTTATACAGCGCTAGGTTTCGTACTGTATGTGGTTTTATGCTGTAGGTTTCGTTTTTATACTGAGCTATCTGGATGCCTTTTGTCTCGAATTCCTCAATGATTGTTGCATATCTTCTCTAAAATGAGCCGTATGGGCTGTCATTTTCAAAATCGCTGTCACTAAGTGGTTTCATGGGGTTTAATTGCTCACCTCCACGAAGTTTGCCGTATTTCAAAAAGAAGTCTATGATTATCAAACAGTTCGTTAGTAAGGAGCGACCCGGCTCAATGGTAACCGAATCTCTAAAAAACGGAATTTTGATATCAAAATATACATCAAAAGAATCAGGTTTTAATGCTGATGTCAAATATATTAGTTTCATCAAGTTTAGTCCTACCCATCAAAAGTTACGCGCCTGAGAAAATTTGGCTGATTTTAGAAAAATGGGGGAAAGACCCCTAAAAGCTATAGAACCTTAATGAAAATCACACCATCATATTCAGCGTATCAGAAAACCCTACTGTAGAGGTTTCAAGCACCTATCTACAAAAATATGGAATTTTGCATTTTGTGCCTAACGAAAGATCATGGATGCATGTTTATTTTATTTATTTATTTAATAATTTTTTTTTTCCAGGGGTGATCGTATTGACCCAGTGGTCCTAGAATATCGTGGGATGGCTCATTGGAACGGAAATTAAAAGTTCTAATGCCCTTTTTAAGTTACCAAAAAAATGGAGGGCAACTAGGCCCCCTCCCACGCTCATTTTTTTCCCAAAGTCACCTGATAAAAATTTTGAGATAGCCATTTTGTTCAATATGGTCGAAAATATGATAACTATATCTTTTAGGATGACTTAATCCCCCGAAGTCCCCGGGGGAGGGCTGAAAGTTATGAACTTTATCCAATGTTAACATTTAGTATTGGTTATTGGAAAGAATACAGACATTTTTTGGGGGGATTTTTTCTGGTAGGTGGGATTTGGGTCGGGGGCTATATGGGAGGATCTTTCCATGAAGGAAGTTTTCATGGGCGAAGGGACATTGCTATGAAGGGGGTGCGGGATTTCCCAGCATTATTAAAGAAAAAGATCAGAAAAAAAAGAGTTTTTCAACTGAAAGTAAGGAGCAACATCAAACTTAAAACGAACAGAAAATATTACGTGTATGATTGGGTTCACCCCCTAGTCAATACATCGCTCTTTAAGCCAAAGATGTTTTAGTACTTTCATAAGAGCCATATATTCTAATTAACGGCCTTTGTGATTAAGGGGTCGTTTTTAAAGAATTGGAACAAAATTTGAACTTTAGCTTAAAGAGCAAGGTATTGACTAGGGGGCGAACCCCCTAATATACGCATTAAAAATCTATGAATATAGAAGTTCGTTACGTAAGCTAATTCGTAAGTTGCGTATATTTATTACTAATAAAAACGTTCGTAAATAAAATTAAACAAGTTTCGAGAAAGCCATTTAGCCAAATAAAAGTAAAATTAATATGTAAAATTATTCATGTACGGTGAGCCAAAATCAAAACCTGCATTAATTCAAAAACGTTCAAAAATTTAATAAAAACAACAATTTTTTTTAACTGAAAGTAAGGAACGACGTTAAAACTTAAAACGAACAGAAATTATTCCCTGTATGAAAGGGGCTGTCCCCTCCTCAACGTCTCGCTCTTTACGCTAAAGTTTGACTTTCTCACAACTCTATTTTTCTTAAGCAATAAAAAACTTTAGCGTAAAAAGCGAGGCGTTGAGGAGGGGACAGCCCCTTTCATATACGGAATAATTTCTGTTCGTTTTAAGTTTTAACGTCGTTCCTTACTTTCTATTAAAAAAAAACTTGTTTTTTCTATTTAATATTGACCAGGATTGGGGACGGGAGCTGAACTTGCCTGACAGGACATGCAACACCCGTCAGTCTAGTTATGGTTATTAATGCACATAGCTGCTCATTTCACAGAGCCTCGATTATCTATAATTTTTTCTGGGATTCCATTGTACAGAATAATATTATTATAGTATTGAAGAATATTCCACATTTCTTCACGATGTACTGAATCAAAAGCTTTTAGATAGCCTATAAAGACCAAAATGATTAGTATTTCGAACTTTTTTAATTATTCTAGAAACATGCAAAGGCTGAAGGCAAGGTTGCAACGCGGTCCATTTGAACAAAATCCACTTCGATCATTGGTTATGTTTAAAGCCAACAGTAGAATCTTTTACTGCTCTAGAGGGGTGGCTGAATAGAACTAGAGTTCAGAGTTTATGTATTCATCAATAAATTTACAAAAATCATTTCAGCTTAGTCTCCCGCGTAAAGCTCTATGGCCAAGAAAACACATGGGAGAAACAGAAATGAAACAAATATATAGAAAAAACAATATTAACATGATGCAATCACACCTTCAAGAGACACAAAAAAAATCAATCCATAATCTAGTCGCCAACCTAAACAATCCCAAAACTCACAAGCTAGGCAGGGGAGTAGTACATGATTCCACCAACTGAATTAAACAGCAAACCCAATCCGGAGACATCAACTCCAAGGAAAACCGGGGAAAATTTAACTATTGACAAAAAATTCTCTAACATACTTTTTGGAGATACCAAACGAGTGGCTGCTCCTTGCAGACTCTGGGAGAGTGTTTGTATCATGTTACAAACTATCAAAGGGTTGAAGTTAGACCAGAGTATGGAGTATAAGGCGTTCGTTATTGGAAGCGCGGAAATGATAAGTCGATTGCTCAGAAGTAAAGAATATATTACTACATAGGGCAGCAGGAAGTTGGCCATGTAACTTGAAAAAAGTGAAAGAAGCACAAGACAGAAAATAAAGAGATATCAACTCAAGCAAGGGTTTAAGTAGGGAACGTTAGAGTCCTGTATAAGAAACCTTGCTTTATCATAAAGTTTTGAAAGTGGCTTCAGTGGCGAGGGAAGAGTTGACATCCAAATAAGTTAACAACCAAAAAGTTGACAACCAGTCCTTCCTAAACATTTAAAAAAAACTCATTTATATTGCGGGGTATATTTTAGAACACTTATTTTTTCAAGAAAGGTCACCCAGAATTAAATTTCTAGAGACGTTCTGGGTCAGAAACTAAACAACTGAAACAGTTAAATGTTAATATACAGCTTTTCTAGTTCTTCAAAGGACAAAGACTGTCTTTTAATTTGTTTTATTACTTGTTTTCTCTGTTCTGAGTTTCATAAGGTTTTGTTTTCTCTGTTCTGAGTTTCTTTGAACTCAAGTGTATGTTTTTAGGTCTAAATAAGGATAATAGGAAGTCTCGGGCCGCCAGTACGGATTTGCTTAATGGTGACATTCAGTGGCAAACGCCTGAAGATATTGCAACACCAGATAGCGATACAAACTTTCTCCATAGTAAGTAATTATTTCTATCTCACTACTAAATTCGTGACCCTGCTTTACATTAACTTAGTGGTGGAGGGTCGGATTCCATCCAAGTGACGGAATCTATTTCTCATCCCCAAAGGATATTACTTGTTTTTTTTCTGCAAAGCTGTATCCGGTGTCAAATGATAATTAAAACTGAAGAATTGCTCTTAGTCTCAAGTTGCTATGGATTTGGCTATTGATGTTTTTAGACAAAACATGGGAGATTCTCATTTTGGTATTAAAAATGCTAGGAGGTATTAAAAAACAGATGCTTTTAGGATAGCTCTGCTACTAAAGCAGTCCTCTGCCCTATAGAATATCGAAGTAATACCTGTAAATTGTAAAGAGAAGCGAAGGATGCCTTTCTTATTTAAATCTCAAACTTATTTTGGATCAAGAAATTGGTCAAGAAAATGATTTCCATTTGTTTGATGATAAAAATTTTCCTAGAAGTAAATATGTAATTTCTAATGTAATTACTAGGAGGTCTTCCGATTATCGGCTTTCGGTATTTCATTTGAATTGCCAAGGACTATATTCCTCATTCTTTGATCTAGAGTCGTCATGTTGGGAGCTTAGACCAGATTGTATAGGCCTATGTGAAACATTTATTACACAACAAACCGAAAGCCTTTTGAATATTCCAGGCTACACTAGCCATTTTCTCCACAGAAAACAGATGAAAAGGGGTGGTATAGCAATATATATCCGCGACACACACACGGTTCAAACTAGGCAAGACCTTACACGAAATATTGAAGGAATTTTCGAGTCGTTGTTACTAGAAGTATGGCTGTCCCCATATAAAAAAGTTATTGTGGGTGAAATTTATCGTTCTCCGTCATGGTCAACGCCTCAGTTTATGGAACATATGGCTCAAGTTTTGGAGCTAGCAGAGTGTCATAAAAATGAGCTTATTCTCATGGGAGATTTTAATATTAACCTCAGTATTCCGCTAACGGCCGAAGCAACAGATTTGCTAAATAATATGGCAGGTTCAGGCCTATACCCTGCTGTTACTTTCCAAAACGCGTTACTGAGAGCACGCATTCACTTATTGACAACATATTTAGCTCCTTGCTCCCAGAGTCGGTGGAAGCTCTCGTCAGCGACACATGAGCCACTTTCCCATTCATGCAACACTCGCCCTTTCAGAACCAGCTAAGATAAGGTCACAAATCAACCCCATGTTACCGATTATATGTTTAACAGAGGAAAACTTGAAGAATTTAAAACAGGAACTAGAGCAATTAAACTGGGATAACGTAATGGAGATTCAAGATGTAAACGAGGCATTTTGGTCATTTCTCTCGAAGTTCCTGGATGTATACTGTAGATGTTGCGTGAGAAACCCGAGAACTAATAAACGACAAAAAGACCAGCCAATTAGCCCTCTATGACGGATGGTCTTCTGGCCTGTGTGAATAAGAAAAACTACCTTTGGGGAGAGTATAGACGTTTTCCGAGCTTAGCGTGGCTAGAGGAGTATGAGCAATACAGGAAAGTCCTTCGGACTGTGTTACGAAGAGCAAAGCGTGGCTACCTGCACCAAAAGCGGACGGAAAGCGGGAAGGATGGTCAAAAAGTTTGGCAAATTATCAACTCGGTACTACGGCCAACCACTAATTCTTCATCATTACCAGCGAAATTGGTCGTGAATGATGAAGAAATTACCGAACCTACACAGGTTGCCGCATCG
This sequence comes from Artemia sinica, assembly GCA_027921565.1. NCBI lineage: Eukaryota > Metazoa > Arthropoda > Branchiopoda > Anostraca > Artemiidae > Artemia > Artemia sinica. The sequence continues at coordinate 50,613,294 of CM051264.1, forward strand.
CTGAGTACATTTTTCGCAAATATTGGCCAGACCACAGCAAATTCCGTCGGGACACCAGCTAAATCATACAAAGAATACCCTGGACCGAAGTGCATGAAATCAATGGCAGTGAGTCCTATAACACCAGGTGAGCTCGAATTACTAGTAAAAAATTTGAAGGGCTCTTATGCTTCCAGTTTCGACCTGGTCCACACTAAGGCACTGAAAGCAGTAGTGACGACCATTGATGAGCATCTAACTTACCTTGTAAATCTTTCATTAGATAAAGGGGTCTTTCCTGAAATGTTAAAAAAGGCAAAGATAATACCTCTTCACAAAGGTGGATGTCATACAGACACAGACAATTATTGACCAATCTCAATCTTGTCAGTTTTCTCGAAAGTCTTTGAAACGCCAATGAAAAACCAGCTTTACCAATATTTAGAGGCCAAAGGCTTTTTTAACAGCCGCCAATTCGGGTTCAGGGCTGACCATTCAACCGAAGACACACTTACTTCACTAAGTTTATTCGTAAACAGAATCCTGGATTCGGGGTCTTTACCTGCAGCTGTGCTTCTAGATATTAGGAAAGCGTTTGATAGCAGGCACCACGAAATACTACTAGGAAAGCTGGATCATATTGGAGTTCGTGGCCAAGTCCTAGATTGGTTTAAGTCTTACCTGGAAAATCATCAAACTTACACATGAAATGACCATACAAATGATGTCGTAGTTAACTGCGGGGTGCCACAGGGCTCTAAATTGGGACCGGTATTGTTTCTTGTTCACGTAAATGATCTTCAGCAAGTGCTGACTCCTGCAAGTCGTAGCCCTTATTGCTGCAAACTATGTCACCCACAAACGACGCCGGGGACTATAGTAGAAGCCGAGGACGAACTAACGGCATTTGCGAATGATTCACTTATGGTAAGCTCAGAATGGAACATCAAGTCTCTCAAAGCGAAGCTACAAGACATTCTTGAAGAAACGGATCTGTGGATGGACGCATCGTCTAGTCATCAACATTGACAAACCGAGTGTTTTATTTTTTTCACGTATAGATTCACTGGCTCCTGATGTGATTGGTATTGAAACCTACTGTGGACTTATCAAGAGACCAGAAAAGGACACGTTCGATACCTAAGGGTTTTAATCGACGAAAACCTCTCGTTCAGACACCACATAGCAAGTGTCGGGACGAAACTTTCAAGGAAGCTTGGAATCTTGAGAAAACTCAGTCACCATTTTCCTAAAAAAAATACTGATCCTGATTTACAATGCAGTTATCAAGCCTCACATTCAATATTGTTCTACAGTTTGGCAATCTAATTTCAAGACACATTTACAGACACTAAGCTCACTTCACAACAAAGCACTTCAAATTTTAGGCCCAGCACCAAACAGACTATCAATGGCACCACTTTACAGACTATCTTCCACCGTTTTTTTTTTGTTTTAAATATTTTTCAGGAACACCCCCATCACCATTTAAAGGCTTACTCACACTAGCATCACAAATCCATAGTTTAAGTACACGATCTTCATCAGACATTTATATACCCCCGACACCGACAGCTAGGTCGGAATTTTCTCCAAGAATTGCGTGTGCTTGAGAGTGGAATGCACTTCCGCAAGAGCTGGAATCATATAGGTCTCTCGGTTCCTTTAAAAAGAATGTAAAAAAATATCTAAAAGATTAAAAATTTATTTACTAGATTTATTTTATTATTATTATGTTTAAAAATTTTTTGATATTATTATTATCTATTATATTTTGGTTTGATACTTCAAGGGGTGTAAGCAGAGGAGAAGTTGTGTTAAATTTATTCTTATTTCATGGCGGTTCGGGGTGAAAATTGGAGAGGACAGGAGGCCACGCTGTATTTAGAGTGTGCAATTATTACGGACCCAAACGTGCATCAATGCACAAGGAATTGAGTTAAGTATATTTTTATATTTTTTGATTGAATTAAAACCCATATTGAACTTGAACTTATATAAATATATACGTATCATCTTTGGGAATATTGTGGCAGTGCCGTTGACTCCCCCCTCCCCTGGATTTTTTGCTCTTCCCTTAAAAGTAGAAACTTATATTGTTTTTGGTATTTTCATTAAAAATATCGAGCTAACCCACCAGATTTTGATAAATACATATACCCCCCCCTTATATTTTTGTAGATTAGCGCCACTGTATTGCATAAGTCAAAGCAGAAGCTTTAAGCAAAACCCGTTGGGGTAGAAGAGAGCTGTTATGTCGATTCTGGTCCCTTTACCGGTCATCAAGCTAAAAAGCGCTTACTGTTATGGTAGAATACCAACTCATGATTTTTTTTGCACTTATACTTTACTTTTTAGGTATCGCTTAAAAAAGCCAAAAATTAGATTTAATATTTCTACACAATGACTTAAAAGATGAATTGAAATGCCATCATGCCTAGGGTTTCCTTTGTACAGTATGCGGTAAATATATACCAAATCATATTATTGAGTTAGGAATAAAGTGAATACACCATTCGATGCCTTTTTTTATGCTGATTACGAATATAATAATCATTTCTATCGGAAATGAATTTCAGCCCCCCCTATATATGCCAATTCAGGGTATATATTTCTAAATTAGGGGTGGGGGAAAATTTTGTTTCTGATGTAAATGGGAGGTAAGTTTTAACTTTACCCCCACCCCCTAATGTAGAAATATATACCCTGAATTGGCATATATAGGGGGGGGGGCTAAAATTCATTTCCTATAGAAATGATTAATATATTCGTAATCAGCATAAAAAAAGGCATCGAATGGTGTATTCACTTTATTCCTAACTCAATAATATGATTTGGTATATATTTACCCAGTATGCAAGGTTTTCAGTGACATTCTTCTAACGCCTCACCTTAGTTTTGAGAAGAAATCACTTTCCTGTGGGCAAGAATGATCTCTAATATACTAATACTTTGGCGAGCTAGAAATCTAGATTTATCACCAGAGATCCGGTTGTCACCACAAAAGCAAGGCCGTAGAAATATAGGTAAATTGATTCACTGAACAATTTACAACAACAAATAAAAAAAGACAAATACGTCTTATTCTCTCCCCCCCCCCCCCGTAAGGTCTATTCCAGGAATGCAAGGAGAAAGAAAGTTCCATGCGCAACAAACAATGCCAATATCCACGTCTAGTTTGGGTTAGAGACATCCACCATCTAGAGGCAGTGAAAAAAAAACAAACTAATATCAAGACATTTGTTACAAATTTGCTAATACCAAACTAATGACACGTTTTAGCTGATTTAGGCAACTTGAGAGTAAGTTGGGGATTTTAGCCGGATATGACTGATGAAGTGAATGGACTTTGGATGTTGCCAGAAATGCGAAGATAATAAGTAGGACGATCAGATACGAGACATTTGCTTGTTCTAAGGGTTGCAGGAACATCCCCATTTAATGGAAAAAGACGAAACATACACATGATAGAATACAAAGATGCTTCCAAATAAGGAATGACTTGTTAACAGAACTATTTGTTTTGAGAATAAAGTTCCTTTCCTGGTCATATACCTTATAAAGCGGCATCTGAAAGAGGGAAACGGTTGAAATCCATAAAGAAGGGGAATAAGAGACGTAAAACTGAACCAAACAATGCAAAAGAGTTTTTATAATCGAACCGAGGAAAAAATGCGTTTGATCTTCGTAAAAATTCTAAGATTCCTGGAAGTTCCAAGTCGTCCGAAGCTTAGCCTTTGGATGACCTACGCTGGTAGTAGTTATCCACATAATATTAGTATCATGAATATTATAATCTGCAACTGTTTTACATTCTAAGGGCAAACCACTTGCTCAAAAAAGTATATATTTTCTTAGTTATCTATAGAATGATGAATGTGGGTTAAGTTGAATTCCATCGAATTCTAAAAGCAATCGGATTATCGGAATTTTGTGCTAGCAAATAATTGCTGCATTTATATACTTATTGTTCATGTAATTCTGACCTTCCGAGGTGCGGAGTCTAATTTTATTGGTGTAAAGGAGGAAAGATCTGATGGATCGAAACTGTGTTTTTAGCTAAGAATTTTCTTGAGAAGGGAAAGACCTCGGGCCATTCATAGGGTAGCCCTCTTTTGTGCATGTCTAGGGTATTAAAAAAAAACTAACTAGTTGAACTGTCACAAATGAAACATAATCACTTAATTTTAGGGGTGGACACCCTCTTCAGGGGCCAACTAGAAAATTTTAAATGCCCCTTCCCCCAAAGTAAAAATGTTAATTATTCGAAATGCGCAAGATAAAAAGTTTGCTTTATCTAAAGAAGTTTTTTTGCAAAATGCTATGCTACTACGCAAAATTTGTGCAGATTCAATGAACAAAAAACTTAGCTCTATTTTAGCATCTAGGGAACGCATATCCGCGTTGAGAGTGATGGGGGGGGGGAAGAAAATTTTGGACGGGGATGGGGAAGCTGACCTTTGGTTTTTACCTGCATTTAAATGGAAGTATTTCACATCTATCTTTTTAATGCTATTTTAAAATGTGTTCTTGTTTTTCAGATGAGCGGGGGGGGGGGGTCGTTCCCCTGATCCCTCTCTGGTGGTAACCATGTCGAAAAATAGTTTTGAAATATCGAATTACACTTCCTTTTAGATGTTCCTACATGCAAAAAGAAGTAGCTTTTGTTTAAACGTATTTTTGAGAAAAACACTCCCTCTAAAAAAAAAAAAAAAAAAAAAAAAAATCATAAACGTTTAAGGGCCATAATAAAAGCATTTATGCATCAGGACAAAAGTCAACTTGCTTCCTGAAAACCTTTTCAGACAAATATTTCTGACTTTTCCTTGTAGGCTCCAAATATCAATCATTTATAGGGAGGCATCTTTAAAAAAATTTAAGTCGCCTTCTGACAGGGGACGTGCTGACCTGAAAGTTGTGTAAAACCTTCGATATTTTCTTATTCAACTCCTTTTTATCCAGCTCTCGGCTTTTAAATTACAGCGCAACCTCTACTCTGATAATATTCCAAAATTCTTTTTTTGACAAAACCAACTTATTTTTCTTCGATACTCCCAACTATGTAACATTTTTAGGGGGAGGGGGTGTTGCCATTTGAAATTTGGGTTGTCCTCCATTACCCCTGAAGAGGAATGCACATCCTCCTGTCCTTCTCCTAATTGCAGATAGCGGGGTTTCTCATAATTGTAGGATTCAGGTTTATCAAGGAACAAAACTTAATATGCAAGAGTAAAAACCCATTGTGGATGGCATCGTCTGTAAAGAAAAAAAAATGTCAAGGATAGAGCAGTTTTGAAGCACTAATTTAGCCAATTTTCACCACCCGTCCATTCTACAAAAAAGACAAATGTGAAAAGTGAAGAACATAGCTAGAAGAAAAAAAAAATATTTAAGGAAAAGGAAATGCTTGATAAGTATTTTTATGGATAAATGAATGAAGAAGTTTGGGTATTGAATAATATATTTTTTCTCGGTTTGAGTCGCAAAGAGCCGGTCTTAAATTCTTAATTCGAGATCGTCAATTCCAAGCTTTAGCTAAAAAATTGTCAAATCGAAAAACGAAACTGTGACAAAGGTACACTTGGAAAAAGAATGTCAAATTGAAACTTACTACGCAAATTATGTTTATCAGAAGGTTGGTTGATAATAATTGTTATCAAACGCTTACGAATCAGATTACGAAAGTGCTTGTAAACGAAAGCCAACGAGGAATTTCCATGAATAAAAATAAAATTAAATCTGATTAAGTCGATGTCAGATGAGACCGTATTGTTAACGGTTGTATTTTCAGAGTCAATACTAGAGTTTACTTAGTGAAGTTCGAAACTTATTTATGGCCGTGTTTATATTTTGTCCTGGTCACTTCGTATGGAAGGGGAGGTCGTCAAAATCTTGGAAAGGTCTTATTATATTGGCGCTCGAACGTTCGGGTGCTATTTTTAAGGGTATGAAATAATTAGAAGAAAATTAGCCCCCTCCGTGCTTTTTTGGTCCCTGGGCGATTCCTGGTGTCAAGTCAAAACTTTGAGATAATCATTTTGTTCAAAATAGTGAGGTGAGCTTAGTATGCCTCCTGGGTCGAAATGACTCACGCAGTTTCTTGGGCAGCGGCCCTTAATTATGTGGCCCTTAGTTTCCCACTGCTTAATTATAGGTGTTACGGTTTGATCCTGGTTGTCCAATTGGCTCGAAACTTTCAGAGATCATTCCCTGGGCTAGGTAGTGGCGCTCAGTTTTTTCAAAGGATTTTAGGGTGCCAAAAATGTTTTTGTCCCTGATCGGTTTGAAACTTACATCCTTGAGTCCCTGGGTCAAGGGGAACTTAATGAAGTACACACAAATTTAGTCGAACCTGAAGGCACGGGCCCCCTAAAAAGAGACGAAAACTTTTGTTTTGGATTGGCTTGGAACTTATATCTGAAAGCTCTGAGGCAAAGGAACCGCAATTCACAATGAAATAACCTTTTTTGTGAGCAAACCAACGAGCCTTTTTTCTAAACAGCTTTAAACTTAGAACCACGAGTCCTAATGACAAGGGAAGGTGACTGTAACATATACTGAAATGGGTCCTGAAGGACCCCGTGCCCATAACATACGATCAAGTTTGGTTTGGGTACACGAGCCCCGAAAAATTAGGGCTTGAGAGAGGCCAAAAGATTTTCTCAAATTTTTTTAAACCGAAATCCCTAAGTTCTCCAAGGGCCAAGGGGTCCCAATTGCACAAGAAAAAAAAAGTGAAAAATTGCTTCCTCCAAAAACTGGCTCGAAAAAGGGGCAAATAGTTTCTTTTCATGAACGCCTTGAAACTTGTATCTGCAAGTTTCAGGGCCGAGGACCTTAATGCCCAAGTAAAATTGGCTGTGGGTTATGTATCCTCGGGCAAAATCTTTTTTATAGGCATGAAACTTTCTTTGGACTCAAATGCAATAAAAAATAAAAAGAAAAAAATATATTCGTTTGCTGAAAAGGGACCCAAAAAAACTTCCTTTTCTAAACGGATTGAAACAACCCTAAGTCCCTTGGCCCAGGGGACCGTGATAAAATTTTAATTTGGGATCATGGGCCGCAAAGATGTTGCCACAATGATGGCCAAAAGCTTTTCCTTCGAATCAGATTGAAACTTATATCATTTTGTCCTCGGGTCAAGGATGCGCTAATTTACAAAGAAGAATCTAGGTTGGGGAAGTGGGACCCTCAAAAATGGCCAAAAATTTGTTTTGATCGGCTTGAAAATTATATATCCGAGTCCTTGAGTAAAGGGGACGTCAATACACACACACAAATACACATACACAATCAATAAAGCATGAAAAAACAATTACGGTTCGCTTGAAAATTCTAATGAAAGCATGTATTGATTCGTGACGTACCAAAGTTTTTTTTTTTTTAACACAGCAAAACCTATTTTTAATAAATGAGATAAATATGCATTTATATAACCACACTAAAAAATAACAGAACGTGAAATGACTGAACATTTAAATAATATGATATATAAAGATTTATCCATATTTGTCAAGGGTATTGACAGGATCGGGGTCAGGCCCGCTTCAACCCTGTACAAAACCAAAAGTCATTTAGGTTGCCTATCCGTACGATTGATACTCGCTTCCATCTATTCCCATTTTTGAAGTTAACCTGCTTTTAAAAAATTATTGCACAAAGCTACGGTGGATTGAACATATAGGCGAAATGAATGTCCCAATTATACTTGAAATTTATTAAAAAAAATTTCCACAACACACGTTATTTCAAGAAAAGTAAAGAGCTCCATTAAGCCAAGAATGAGCAAAAATAAAATCAAATAATCTTCCAAGCGTAAAACTACCACAAATTATTATCAATAAATAAATGAAACTCAAAACGAACAGAAAGTACAATAAAAAGCCGAGTCAAACTCAAAACGAGCAAAAATTAACATGAGTAGGGCTGATAACCCCAATGCCTTCTCAAGACCAGAACATAAATTGCGTTCTGCTGAAAAAAAAACCTGAAATTTATTCCTTAAAGTTTTGATAATTTTTTACTTATGAAAGTAAGAATGGTGAAACATTTCAAACGTATTTTTTTTCAGTAAAGCACAAATTGTGTTCTGTTCATGAGAAGGCATGGGAGTTATCAGCCCTACTCATGTTAATTTTTGCTCGTTTTGAGTTTGACTCGGCTATTTATTGTAGGTTCTGTTCGTTTTGAGTTTCTTTATTTGTTAATAGTGATTTGTGGTGAATCTTTCGGGGAGTTTTCTCGGGATGGGCGAGGGGGGTTTCCTGAAGAAATTCTCTGCGGGGTTAATCTTTTGAAAGGAGGGAGGAATAATTGCCACAGGGGGAGGGTCTCGAATTCATTTAAGGAATTCTGTTTTACTGAATTTTTGCCGAAGTGCGTTCTCCACCGGGGGGGGGGGGGAATTTTCCACAAACCATATACGGAAATATTTTTATATTTCTTACTGTCTGGCTGCACAATTTTGAATTTGGAATGAATTTTGTAAAGGAGTTCTGTCCGGGGGAAATTTATGTGTAAGGAATTTTTCGTAGGGAGGAAATTTTCCGAGGGAAACTTTGCAGGGGAAATTTTACACGGAGGGAATTTTCTGGAATTCATATACGGAATGCTTTTTATTTGTCTTACTTTCTCTTTGGCTACTTAGTTGGCTGATCAGTCTGGGGGAATTTTCAGTGTGTAGGAAATTGTCTGGGGAATTTTTCCTCGGGGAGAATTTTGTATGGGGGAATTTTGTGTGGAAGGAACTTTCAAGGGGGGAGGATTTTCCGGGGATTTCTGGCATGGTATGAAAAACGATCTTAAAAAAAGTAATAAAAAACAAGTTTTATTTCAAGTGAAAGTAAGCAGAATTTTCTGAGTGGAATCGTCCTTGCCAAATTTTACATGTGACATTTTCAGCGCGGAGGGAATTTTCTGGGGTAAATTTAAGCAGGAGGCATTTTAAATGAAGGAATTTTCTGATTTAAAAAACAGTCAACAACTAAATATAAAAAAAACAAACAGTTCTTTCAACTGAAAGTAAGGAGCAACATTAGAACTTAAAATGAACAGAAATTATTCCATATATGAGAGGAAGAGGGTTGCCAATTCCTCAACCCCAGCTCTTCGCTAAAGTTTGACCTTTTGTCACAATTTTTTCAGAAAGACTGCTCAAACCCAAGGACCGTTGAATTTTAATAAGAAGTGTTTTTCAAGAACTTTAAGACTTTAGCGTAAAGAGCGGGCGTTGGGGAAGGGGCAGCTTCCCTCGTATACGGAATAATTTCTATTCGTTTTAAAATTTAATGTTGGGCCTTAATTTCAGTTGAAAAAAACTTTTTTTATATTTAATTTTAGCCTAATATTGTGTTCACAACTGAATCCAGCAGTTTTTTGGTTCAGGAGGGTGAGGGTTCAGTTATTCAGCTTTACTATTTATTTAAAGTTCCAGTTTCGTTAAAATTCAGAAACATTGAAAAGGCATCGATTGAACCATATAAATTATCTTTATTCAGCCCTAAAAACCCAAGTTTTTCGGATGTTAACACCCTTGTCTATTTTGAATGTGTGGATTTCCACCTATTAACTATTATCCTGTTTGTTGCCAAACCTTTGTTGACTGGAATTCATTCATAATTATAATCTGCATGGCTAATTAGCTCATTGTTCTGGTAAAGCTTTTAATTTCATCTTTTCTTCCTAAAGCAAACGCCTTTTTTATGTTTGACTAATGTTTTATGATTGTTTGCTTTTGTAAACAGCATGTTTATATCCTTAACTGAAGTCCTCTAAATCAAAGTAGTGATTAAGCCATCAATAAAAGTTATATTAGCCCCACCCTTGTTGGTTTTACGAGGAGAACTTAAATTTTGGAAAACTAAACTGAATTGTATTTTGTACGCGGTTTGCATTAGAAAGGGAAAAATTACACTTCATGATGATTTTTCTGAAGGATGCTGGAATTTATTCTTTAGTTTGTTCCAAGGTAGCGTGAGAAATACCAAAGGGTGTTTCTGGAAAAGCAGTTCGAAATTTCTTGTGATATAGGAAAATTACGTTCCATTGCTGTTCCAGCCTTACAGTTTGTTTATTCGTTGTAATAAAAAGTTTTTGGATCTACATTTCAGTCATTTTTTATTCTTTCAATATAGATTTTTTTTTTATGGAAGTTCAAAATATACTCGTTTCGTCTTCATCTCGACAGTCTAAATTAGGGTTGCTAAGAACAAATCTCAAGGCCATGAAAGATCCCCAATCCTCGCACAATTGGACAATGTTCTTTTTTCTCATAGAAAACAGTAAGTTCACAAGCAGGTGCCAGGTTGATAAACCTCGAGTTTTCATTAAAAAAATAAAGATGCGGTGGCTAGGTTCAGCTCTAAATGGGTACCTGGAGAAATTTAAGGAAGATAAACAGGAAGGCTTTGTAAAAGCATAGGATGACTGGCCCCCAATCCCTCAGGCCCCCAGGCCCCCAATCAATCATGGTTTAAGGGCCATGAAATCGAAATCAGCACTGCCGGTTTGTACTGTAAAGTCTTCTGACGTCAACTTTTTTCGTAGGCAAACTGTGTTACTTACATAATATAGCGTTGTTGATTTTACTTTAATTAGGATAAAAAGAAAATTAACCTATTTCAGTTTTTTTTTTTACAATAAAAAGTCAAAGCCGTATCCAGGGGGGTTACCCAGTTTGAACCCCCCCCCCCCGAAATTTTTGACCGAGTCGAAAATAAGTCGAAAATTAGTAAAACCTAGGTAAAAATCAGTAAAATTAGTCGAAAACTGAGTCAAAAACTAGTAACCCCCCCCCCCCTGAAAAAAAAATGCTGGATCCGCCCTTGAAAAGTAAAAAAAAAAAAATCCCATATTCATTCTCAGAATAATCCAGGCTGTACGAATAAAAACCATGCATAACGTTAACTTAACATCCGTTTTTGTAAACTGCTTAAAGAGGTATTAACACACTGCTAAAAACAAGAGTAACTAGGGGAAAAACCTAGAGAAAACATGCATTTCTGAATGTAAAAACCCAGATCAGTGGGAGCCCTGCATTTGTTATTCAACCATAACAAAGAGCAGGACAATTGCTCTCGTCAGTTGATATCGAAGCTAAGCTCTGGTTATTTTATGTCCATGGAGTAATCCAAATATTTATGCTAGGTTGGGAAAGATTACATTTATCAGAAGGCGATGCCCTGGACCAGAAAAGTTCCGTCAAGAGGGCTGTCTCCGTGGCGAGTGATTCGAGGCTTTTGGATATCTCGTCAACAAATGGCACTTACAAGGTATTCATAAACTTTTTGTTCTGTTAGTTGTGTTTATCCAGCCTGCACTAGTCTTGAACTGGGAAGTCGACTTAAAAAGGTGAAATATGTCAGCCAGGGATGAAGGTTATCTCGTTTGAACCCCCTCCCCCTCCCGATTTTTTGGCTCGTGCAAGAGTAACAAAAATACGTATATACACATTTATGTTGCGTTTTGCAGAGTTTGTTTTGGTCTCCCCTGACAAAAATAACATCCAGAACAAAAAGTACCCCCTTCTCCGGAACAAAACCCTAAATACGGCTCTGATGTCAGATGTCTATATTTCTCATTAACTTTTTTGAGGTACTTTCGAAATGAACAATCTGTGCAGGCTCCTCTGCAAAGTTGTTGCGTAAAATTAGATATATGTAACATAAATTTTGGGTAAACACAGTTGAAATAAAAAAAAAAATGCTAAAACACTTCACTTACCAGAATTCAATTGCACTCTACTTTTATTTACTATTTATTCGGGAAGAATATTTTACGTGTAGATAATGACAGTGCTTCTATGTTTATCTCGACTCGACATAAGGGTTTAATTTATCTCAACTTTTGACATAAACTGTAGCTTCAGCTCACGGAAATTAGGGGGAATGGAAGAAAATGTATTTGAGAATTTAGGGGTAGGGTAATTCATTTTATCTCTTTTAGTGAAAATACTATTTTTCAATGAACATAACAGAAAGAGTGTCTTTCAAAATCTAGGGGAGAAAGCCGACCCCCCTCCCTAATAGTTTAGCCTATTTTTGTTACTAATTTCTTTACCACTTTTATAAGACAACTTATTACTGGTCACAAATATCTATTCCAAAGAAGCAAATTTCTGTTGGTAAGACAATATTTATTCATGATTAAATACAAATACAATAAAACACTGTACTCTTCCCCAAAGGCTTCTTGGCCTGTAAAAAGGGGAAATATTGTATTTTGAGTTTTAGGGTCAACACGTGTAGTACACGTGTCTCTCATAATAACCTCTTGTAGATGCTTATCAACTACCTACTTTTTTTCTTACTAATATATATTGGATAGCCATTTGCTAGTCAGATTTGTGGAGAAAAGCAAGAAAAGCTCGTTCTTGAATTGCACATTTCGTTTCTATCTCCGTCCTACTGTTATGTCCTTGCTCTTGATTACCTGTTTAGCTAGATGTCAAATTTATAATGTTCGCTTTGTTATTGTAATTTATTAACGGTGCAGCGGTTTCTGTGTTTTTAACTAGATCCCCCAGAGAGAGAGACAGGAGCCATCTTCATAGGGGGTTTGTTGCTTTTATAGCAGGGGCTTATTTCCTTGGAATTAGGAAAAGGTAGAAGGTCGTTTGGACGGGCTTTATGGAACTTGATTTCTTTTCTCACAGCAAAAGATTCTCTTCGATGTAATTTTGCCCGATAAATATTTGTCTTATCAATCGCCAGAATGTCAGAAACGAATATTGAGATTAAAGCCAGCCAATGAGAGAAAAAAAATGCTTATTAGCTCTTCATAGATCTAGTATTCCTATGCTTATATCCTAAAATTACTAGTTTTTGGTGGTGAGTATTTGAATGGTATCATTGATTTTAAATGAAATGCCATGCTTTAACCCCAAGCCGACTAACATGTTTTACGGCTTAATAGGTCTGAAACGCGGATGGTTACTGAAGCCATTTCCAATAATAGTAATTTTCAGAATCGTCTCATTCGAGTAAGAAGACCTGATTTTCCAGTTTGCCAAAAGTATGATATGGCAGTGGAAACAAGAAGGCATCTACTAGAGCAGTGGTTCTCAAACTGAAGTACGCGTACCGCTAAAAAATTTTAGGGGTACGCTGCCAGCCAACAAAAAAACCCTTTACTCTAGGACTGGCTATTTTATTTCTTTGTATTTATATTTTATTTATATTATAGCTATATTTTACTTAGTACTGTTAACTAAGAAGGGGTACTTAAAATGTTTTGTAGGTAAAAAGGTTAAGAACCATTGTACTAGAGATTACTAGAGATGTACTAGAGATTAAGTATATCGACCATACTGTTGTTCTTGATCTGTTGTAAAACCGGTTTCTCTGTGTGTATTCAGAGATAATTAGCTTATCTGAGCGATGTAAACTACTATGCAGGTATATTTTAGTTAAATATTTAATATATAGAGTTGGTTAGGTTAGGTTTGGGATTTGATATATTGCATTCTGGGCGGCCTGCTTTTCATAATTCTCTGTTGTATAGTTTCCATAATTTTGTTACTAAAATATTATATTTTCATCATATATTGGTATACTTCATTATAATTTACCTAACTTCACTTCTTGAGTGTGGTCGATATAATACGTAAGCACCGAGATTAATAACAAAAAAGGTTTTGTAATGGAAGTAAAGGTCGAATATGTAACTTAAAACGAACAAAAATTATTGCTTCGCAGTTCATGTGACATATATCTGCAATATTGGTTCAATTAAACTGACTCGTAATATTTCCCTAATTTGTAGAAATCTAAAAAACTAGCGCTTTACTGAAAACACAAAATCGACGGTACAAAACTTAAGGAGCAGAAAGTCTATAGGTACCCTGCATAAAATAATAACTTATAAGGCTTTCAATGGTCTTTCACCGGCCGTGAAATTTTGTATGCAGTTTTAGTTCTCTCAAAAACTCAATTAAGATCATTTCTCAGCAAAGCGCTGGTTTTTCATAACTATATAAATTTAGGGAAATATTACGCGTCAGTTTATTTGGACCAATATTTCAGATTAAGGGGGCTAGGAGGGGGGATATACGAGAGGGCGGCTTGTAAATCTCAGGTTTAAGATCTTTAACCATAGAGATTATGATGTTTCGCATGTCATTCTTCCCGGCCTTTGCATTTCAGAAATGGCACCAGAAGGACACATTTTGCGTGCCGTATGGCACTTAGTGATGGCATTATCAGGTCGAATTTCATAAAAAGTAGTTAGATACAAAAAATTGCTTTCAAATGAGTCTTTAGACATCTCTCTATTGTGTAATAGTGTTCTGCTAGCGGTGAAGAAAAAAAATTAATAAAGAAAAATAAGGACCCATCACTGCTACCCATAGAAAAATGTAATTTTCCTTCTTGTTTAATGTGTGGACTGTAAGTTTCCTATGCGGTGTTTTCGACAATGACGATTCCAATGGTATGCTTTTCGTTACTATTTGACGCTATTTTCTGGGGCTTTCTGGCCCTTTTTCAAAATTCTTGAATTTTTCCAAAATTCCAAAATTCTGTAAATTTGATTTACAGATAGCATTTTGCTATTATGTTTAATCGAAATAATGGTTGCCGCTCCTGAATTAGCTACAAATGCGAACAAATACTTGTAGCGAATCTACAAGTGGTCCGCTCTTTACTTGGTTTCAGCTATCGCTGAACCACGAAATTTCCTACCGGAATAAGGTACTGATTCGAGATGTTTCGTAAACTAAAGGTCATATATTAGGCTTTCTTTTGGGTGAGGAAGTAATGGGGCATAGTGGCCGGAAAGTCGACTTAGCTTGATGATTCCGGCCGTAATGTTAATTGATAATGCCGTATTCCAAATAAAGGTCGTATTTTAATTTGAAATGGTGGCGCTAATCGGGCCTGACAAGAGGGAGGGGAGTACGAATTAAACCTCTTCAGTCCAAGCCGTACAGGGGCTAAGCAGGCTTTCTAGTCGATAAGTTTCTCGTAGAGATTCCTGGTGTAAATTTGAAAGTTTCGCTACCACAAGAACTTTATTTCAGCTTTTTTCTATCTTTACTCAAATGTTAGAATATGTAGGAATATTGCGGCCAGGTCCACATTTCACCTCTTCATTTTTGGGCCAAGCTCTACCCAAATTCCACATTTCCCCTAGGATGTTTTAGAGTTGTTATACATATCCCTTTTTTGGCTGTCATTACGAAGTTTCTCCTCCCCCCCGAAACAAATACTGTGACTTTCGACGTTCAAGTGCTTCATAAAAACTAGCGCTATACTGAAATCGACGCTACAAAACACAATTAATAGCAGAGTATCTTGCATAAAATAAAATACTAATTTATAAGGCCCCCAATAGTCTTTCACCGGTCATGAAATCAGTAAATCTTAGTATACAGTTTTAATTCTCTCAAAACCTTCAAGTAAAATAAATTAGATGAGACACTTATTATTACACTAATTTCACCAACTAAATTAATTGCACTAATTCTGCCTTACTTTTACACTGATTATTGCCAAGAAACGCCAGCGCTAGATGGGTTTGTTGATTTTCTTTGTCGACACTGGCGTCATTTTCCAATGTTGTAAGTTTCTCATACCCTTTAGTGAGATTCTCATACCCTTGGTGAGTTTCTCATACCCTTAGGTGAGTTTCTCATACCCTTTGGTTGCACTCCTCAGTGATCTTATGCATAACGATTTGAAGAAAAAAAACAAAAAACAATTCAATCCAATTGCTTGAGAAGTAGACGTTGCAATTCTAACGTTTGTGATGCCAAATAGATGCCTCGTGTTCAAACAGTTCGTGCTAACGAAGTGTAAGTAAGGAGCGACGCGGTTCAATAGTAACCGAAACTCGAAAAAATGGGATTTTGTTACCAATAGATATGTCAAAAGAATTGGCTTATTATGCTAATTTCAAAAATATAAGTTTCATTACGTTTAGTGTTTCCCATCGAAGGCTACTAGCCTGAGAAAAATTTGCTTGATTTTTGAAAGGGGTGGGGGACTCCTTAAAAGCTAAGGAGTTGTATATGAAAATCACACCATCAGAATGAGTGTATCAGAGAACCCTATTGTAGAGGTTTCAAGCTCTTATCTGCAAAAATATGGAATTTTGCATTTTTTGCTAAAAGAAAGATTACGGATGCGTGTTTATTTGTTTGTTTTTGTGTTTTTTTTTTTGTTTTTTTTCTCCCAGGGGTGTTCATACCGACCCAATGGTTCTTAAATATCGGGAGAGGGCTCATTCGAACGAAAAGTTAAAGTTTTAGCGCCCTTTTTAAGTGACCAAAAAGATTGGAGCACAACTAGGCCCCCTCTCACGCCCCCTAGTTCCCCAAATCGTCCGATCAAAAGTTTAAGATAACTATTTTTTTCAGCATAGTTAATAGGTCGAATAATTATGCCTTTGGAGATAACATGACCCCCCACAGCCCCTGGGGGAAGATCTTTAAATTATAAACATTGTCCATTATTTAATAGTATTTGTTATTGGGAAGTATGCAAACATTTTCCTGGTTTTTGGGGACGCATTTTCTGCTGGGGAGATTTTTCACGGAGAGAATTTTTCATGGGGAGAGAAGTTTCCAGTGAACTTTTTCAGGGAAATTTTTCATGGAGGGAATTTGCCAGAATTTTTATGCGAAATTCTTTTTATATGTCTTGCTTTCTGTTTGGTGACTCAAATTACGCATGGAGATGCTAAGGGTAATTGTCCGCGGTAAATTTTTACCGGGATTGAATTGTATAGAGAATATTTCCGTGGGGAGGGGGGATTTTTCCATGGAGGTGGAGCCAGATTTTCTGGTATTATTTAAAAAACGATCAGAAATTAAATAAAAAAACAGGTTTTTTTTTCAGTTGAAAGTAAGGAGCAACTTAAAACTTAAAACGAACAGAAGTTATTATATATATGAGGGTGTTGCCTCTTCCTCAATACTTTGCTCTTTACGCTAAAGTTTAAATTTTGTCCCAATTCTTTAAGAACGACTCCTGAAACACAAGGGTCGTTTATTTAGAACAATAAGAAGCTTTTTTAAAAGTACTGAAAACTTTAGCGTGAAGAGCGAGGTATTGAGGAGGGTTTGTTTTAAATTTTAATGTTGCTACTTACTTTCGGTTGGACTAATACTAAAAAGAAGGCAGCTACCTTAACTTATTGAGCGCTCTAGCTTATAGAAAGAATTAGAGATAATTTTGTCGAGTTGCAGTCAAGTGTGTCTAATATGCTTTCGTCAAAATCTCAAGGTACTCGACTTATCGAATTATGTCTAGAAAAGATTTTAGAGACTACGTTTTTAGCATATCTATACTAGGCACTCAGCAGTTTCTAGCGAAAGAACGAAAAGGTTATTTTTCTAAGAAATTTTATTCCCTAGAAAAGCTGAGAGCAGCTATTATGTGGGGTCTCCCAAAATCATGCCGAGAAAAGTTTACTAATAAATAAATTCGCTGATTCCCTTAACAAAATATCAAACTGACTTGTTTTTTTAAAAAAAAAGTGATGATGGGTTTTGCAACTATAAAGTATAGATATAGGTGGATTTCGGAATATTTTGATATTTCGTAAACTGATGCAAATAGTTATAAGTAAATCGTAGTAATTGGTGCAAGGAATATTCAGATCGAATTCTGATCATGGCTGGGGGGAGGAGGGGTAAAGTGTCAGTTTTATAACTGCAAACCTGGAACGGTCTTTAAACTAATGCCTTAAAACGCATCATAATGATTATTAAACTATGGGCAATTTTAACAAATAATGAGTAAGATGTGAAAAGCATGAGTGTTAACGCCTTAATACTCGTTAATACTCATTGGTTTGGTCAATTGCCTTCATTTCTCCCAATTTGATGATGAATGTGTACAATTTACTACACTCAAGATGCTTGTTAACTGTATTCACAAAAATGTAATACAACCTTTTATATTATGTTAATTTTCGATCGTTCTAGCTGCTAATTCGCTCTCACCTGGAACGGATTTTTTTTTTTATAATTATTATTGACTTCTGCCGCACTGGGAACGTACTCACGAGTTTCTGGTTGCGTAAAGTTTGGTAAAACCAGCTTAGATGCTGCCTCAGCTTACCAGTCTTCGATACAACGGGGCATACCCGTAGTGTTGGACGGTATTAGATATCAATATTGCACCAAATATCGATATCGAATATCGAAACGTAAATATCGATATCGAAAAAGATATTATTACGGCTTTTTCTGGTATCTACCGGTGAATGTCTAGCAGAAAATATATCCTACATTGAAAATTGTTTCGCAAATAGTCGAGAAGAAGAATAATGTACTCAATCCACTGCCTCATATATGCTGATACAAGCATGCACAGCTGTATCCATAAGTTGACAAAGGCCTGTTCTCAAACTACGTTTAGTGTGGGTGGCTCTCAAATGTTGCTGAGAAGGAGAACCTCCAAAAGTCTTGGCTACATAAAATATCTTCTAAAGTTATTGGCCTTGCTCAGATCACACTCCAGGTCACGTTCTTGCTCAGGTCACAATTGCCACATAACTCAATTCGAGTTTCCAGAAATTGTGTATTACCTATGACGATCATCTCCAAGTTGATTGTAAAATAGCGAGAGACATGGATTGGGCCTTACTGGAATTAAATAAAAAAAAACAGGTTTTTTTAACTGAAAGTAAGGAACGACGTTAAAACTTAAAACGAACAGACAATTATTCCGTATATGAAAGGGGCTGTCCCCTCCTAAACGCCTCGCTCTTTACGCTAAAGTTTTTTATTGTTAAAAAAATAGAGTTGTGAGAAAGTAAAACTTTAGCGTAAAGAGCGAGGTATTGACTAGGGGGCGAAACCCCTCATATACGTAATATTTTCTGTTCGTTTTAAGTTTTGATGTTGCTCCTTACTTTCAGTTGAAAAACTTGTTTCTTTTTATTTAATTTCTGATTTTTTTTCTTTAATAATGCTGGGAAATCCGGCGCCCCCTTCATAGCAATTTCCCTTCAGTTGTATATTACTTACTGCTTAGCATGGTCCTATAGGCCTTTGATAGAGAGTACGTAGTCCCTGAGTCCCAAGTTCAAGGTCATGGGGAAAAACCCAGAAATGTTTTTGTCAACAGAGACCTTGGGAAAAACCTTAGTTACATAACATGTTTGTGAACAATTTTGGGAAAACCTAATTAGTTTCTCAACAAGGGAAGACTTTGGGGGAAAACCTATTTACTTTTCTGATTTGTCAACAGGATTTGGGGAAAAGCCCATAGTCTTGGAAAATACTCTATATAAAGTGGGAAAGAGTTAGTTAGTGTCACAGTTCTGAATTGGATTTTGTTCGATATTATTATTGTGAATATTATTTTGTTTTCTTTGGAATATTACAAAAATGAGCAATTTCACTGTATTGAACATTAAGTGACAGGAATAAGAGAATAGTGATGAAGTGAAAATAAGAGCTGCAAATGTTGCAGTAGAAATAGCACCAGGGAGCAGATTAACTTTCGAGTGGGATGAGATGTTCAGTAGATATGTAATATCTCTGAGTCGATTCAAGATGGATGAACAGTTATGTTTTGCGGCCAAAGGGAATATAATGAATATATCTACCTTACAAGCAGGTTCGAATGCAATTGTTGAGCATATAGAGGAAAATGGACTGAGTCATTTACTGAAAAAGCCATAATATCAAGGAGGCACACTTGTGCCTCTATAAAGAGGCGACCCACCACAATGTTAAGCGATTTCAGGTCCTAGAGGTCGCAGAGAGACGGCGGTAATCGCATTTTGTAGCCCAAGCTCAAACTAAGAAACTTGCAAAATTTCATCCTCCTCCGACTTTATCTTCATGGGGTAAACTGGGCCGGAAGTTTCGACCCTCCCACCACAGCCCCCCTTTAACGTTGTCCGATTGGGCTGAAATTTAGAGGTTAAGCTTTCCTAGGGCCCGGGAGCTTATCCTCGAAATTTCAGCTCAATCCGATCACTCCTTCCCTGTTTTCAAAAAACCAAATATAGCCACTTAAAATTCATTTCTTTTTTTTTTCTTATCCACGCCTACAGGCCACAGTTGGCAACTGATCCGGGTGAATGAGGACTCATTCGAAGCAGAATTCGACCTGTTAGGGCCTTTTGATATTTTCAGACCGAAAAAATTATCCCCCGAATTTACATTTACGAAAAACCTCGTTTTCCTATAATAGCCCATGTTAATTTTTCCCACCACAACCCCCCTTTAACGTTGTCTGATCGGGCTGAAATTTAGAGGATAAGCTTTCCTTGGGCCTGGGAGCTTATCCTTGAAATTTCAGCTCAATCTGATCACTCCTTCCCTGTTTTCCAAAAACCAAATATCAAGTTTTGTGGGAATTGGCTTGCGTCGAAAATAGATTCCATTTACTAAAAAAAAATTACAATTGTGTCTCTTTAGTCCAGCGGTTGATACTCCAGACTGTCAGGTGGAAAACCCGGGTTCGATTCACCGTCAGAGCAAATTTTTTATATACTGAATTTAAACTTTAAAAAAGAAACTCAGTTTCTTTTTTAAATTATTTGAAAAAAATTACGTTTTCTAAAGAGTTAAAGAGGCTGAGTTACAAGGGCGACCCTTAAAACGTACAGGGATTAGGAGGCACAGTTGGGGGGCTGTTAAAGAGGCTGAGTCACAAGTTCGAACCTTAAAACGTACAGGGATTAGGAGGCACCCTGTACGACGTGATTTGAGTATTCAGGAATTAAAAGCCTTAACACAAGAATGTTCAAGAGCGGGGGGGTTTGGGGGGCGGCAGCCCCCCAACTTTAACTCCTGACACGATCAGCTAACAGTTAGTCTAGCAATAATAAGTAATAAACTGTACAAAAACGTGCAGAAATTATTTGAAAAAAACTACGTTTTCTAAAGAGTTAAAGAGGCTGAGTTACAAGGTCGAACCTTAAAACGTACAGGGATTAGGAGGCACAGTTGGGGGGCTGCCGCCCCCAAACCCCCCGCTTTCGCAGCCTTTAAATAAAAAAATTCTTTAAACTGAAAGTAAGGAGCGACATTAAATCTTAAAACGAACAGAAATTATTCCGTATATGAAAGGGGCTGTGCCCTCCTCAACGCCTCGCTCTTTACGCTAAAGTTTTTATTGTTTAAAAAAAAGAGTTGTGAAAAAGTCAAATTTTAGCGTAAAGAGCGAGGCGTTGAGGAGGGCACAGCCCCTTTCATATACGGAATAATTTCTGTTCGTTTTAAGATTTAATGTCGCTCCTTACTTGCAGTTTAAAGAACTTTTTTTTATTTAAAGGCTGCGAAAGCGGGGGGTTTGGGGGGCGGCAGCCCCCCAACTGTGCCTCCTAATCCCTGTACGTTTTAAGGTTCGACCTTGTAACTCAGCCTCTTTAACTCTTTAGAAAACGTAGTTTTTTTCAAATAATTGTGTTATATATTTATATAAATTTATTGAATAAATACATTGATGATCATTTTCTTATTTTTTTTTGTAGTTAAACATTTTTGAGAGTTGTTTACTCTTTCCAGAAGAACCAATAGGTGATGAGAGAGTATTTGAAACAGACTATTTTCTTTCTTCAATATTTGTTAGTTAGTATAAATTCAGCAGTGTAAATATCAAGAGTAAAAAAAAAAATGAATGTATTTGAGAAAGAAACAATAATGCAGAACCTTGTCACTTTGGAAAAATGTTTAAATCTAAATGATCAGTTTAAGAAATTGTCGGTGCAGAAGAGAATCTTCAGTCAAAGAATGGTTGATGACATCATAAAACGGGACTCTCCAGCCTTGGATTATTGTATGAGACTTTTACATCGTCGTCCCAATGCATTCACTCAATTTATGAACATACTAATTGAAACAAAACAAAATAGTATTGTAGGTTTGCTTTTGAACATTACATAGATTTTCCAAAAACAATAGGAACAGTTTGTATGGAAAATCTAAAACCTCACATTCCACTAAGCGAATAGAACGGGAAAGTGTGACGTCACCTGTTTACTCCTCCTCCTATTCTGTCTTTAGGAAATCTGAAACGAGTACTCGAAGTAAAAGAAAGAAGAACACTCTTTCTAGGAGAGTAGTTAGTTTGTAATCTGCAGTCTGAGTGTCAATAGTGAAGAAAAAAAATGTACTACACATGTCCTCTATGTTTATATACATTGGGCAGTTGGTCGTCCTGTGAGAATTGCACTACTGTCAGTGAATATGATGAAAAGTGTAGATTGTGCAATCCATGTAAACTTCACCGAGGATATGCCATTAAAATTAAAGATTGTAATTCATGCCTTGAAGAAGTTTGCGATTCTCATGTCAGAGGATTCCTACGTTCAAACTGTCACTATGATAAATGTAATCAATGGGAAAATACCTATCCTGGTATGATTAGAAAAAATTCGAAATGATCATTTAGTCTATTCTTGAGATACTTATATCGTCGTGGATTTAAATTATATTGGGAAGAAGAATTTGGACCACGCTTCAAGTGTCAAAATAACAAAACAGTGTGGTTTCTAAGGCATTGTTGTGAAGATACTGGATGTTATTATTATAAACCCACGGATTTTTATTTGGCAGTTACGGAGAGTGATTCTTCATTTGAGAATTCTGTTTGTGACATTGCATCAAATACACAAATTGAAACACGTGAATTTTACAATATAAATGAAAAAAGTATCATTGACTACACAAAGAGATACGATAAGAGTGAAACTACATTGTATTGTAGTAAATGCGATCCTGACTTTTCCCTACTTGATCAATACAAAGTGAATGTAAATGATCTACCACCACTAGTTGTCGTCGACAATGATGATCATCTACATGTAGAAGAGGAAGAAGAAGAAGATATCTAAAGAAAAGAAAAAAAACATTTTTGTTATGTATATACATGTTTTATTAATAACCAAATTTACATACATTTTTAAAACACTTTACTCGTAGGGCACTAAAATCAATATTATCCAGTTCTGAGAGCATATTTTCCACCACAAAGTCGTTCAGACGTGAATTGTCTACGTAAATGGTGAGAAACTGCTTGTAAGTATAGCCACGACATCTGAAAACGAAATATAGTAGCGCATGAAAACCACAGCTTTTAGTCGATAGATCCTGCACTCTCTTCCGGTTTTGAATAATAGGTTTCCCACTGCTTTCAATATAGGTTTTAATATGGTAGCCATAGAATGTATATGGGAATCCGAGAGGATCGAAAAATTCAATAGTCTTCGTTGTTTGAAAGTTGCACAACCAGTTACCAGTATTTCTTATATTCGATGGACTGCTATTAACAATGATAATGGTATGAGTATAACCTTGAATTTTTTCAAGGAAATCCGAGGGTAGACAATAGGATTTGTATTTGGACATGAATGGATCCAAGTTAAATACATCAATTATTTGATTCGTGTTCATGGTGCCAAGTCGAGTAGAACACTACCATCGGGAGTGATCTCCCAATAGGTTTCAAATTGACATAGTGATATTAACGTAATGCTTTCAGTCAAGGCATCGGCGAATGTGCACTCTAAACGTACACTCCCTGTTCTGACAACAGTCAAATCTTGAGTGCCAGACAAGTCTAAAACAATTACACCATGAGTTTTGAAAACATTGAGTCAGTTATTCCATTTTCAAATAGTTGTGAATCATGATCCAGCGATTGCATTCTCAATTCATAGAGAGTTCTGTAGGATTTTTTATCAAATGATAAATTGTACAGAGGAACTCCATTCACTTTGCACACAATACTGGACAAACCAAACAAATTAAAATCATGAGGGGATGGGGTCCAGGACCCAACGGCGCTAGCACTCTTCACAAAGGCCAATGCGAAATTCGAGGGGATTTCCCCACTGATAAATGACGAATCAGTATAACTACGAGAACCTGTAGTAATGTGACGTTGATTGGTAACTGTATGAGGAACGAGCAGTTTGATTTTGAACCGTTGGCTCTCAGTTTTTCCACTGCCAATGCAACAGAGCTCATGATCTGTTGTTTTCGCACATGACGTACTGCTGAAGTGAGATTGACCGTTGCATCAGGTGCTCCAGCAATTGTTTTTCTCAAAATGAAATTACCTGGAGCAAGTTGTAACTTTATGTCAATCTTAACGTTGGGTGGTAACCATTGGGAAATATTAAATATTTCATGATTTAATTTACCAACCAAATGATACTCCTTGGTCACTGCTGTAGTCAGCTCACCATCAGTGTCGACATTTAATCTATATTCATAGCCCATTGCTTGACCTCTCAATTCCTTGCATGAGTTTGGAGTCATCAACATAAATTGTATATAGCTTGCATAGTTTGACAAATTATTGCTAGTGCTCACCAATGTTCCATTAATGTACACATTAATGTGTCTGAACAAGTTGTGTAGAATACAGTTTTCATAGGATAGACCATCAACAGCGCTAGGAGTTTGATTGTCAGACTTTTTCTTCACCACGACATTTAAATCAATAAATGTGGATGACAAATTAATGAAATAATCTTCATTGGAAAATATTTGAAAGTGTATATTTTTGGACAAGGGTTGTTGAGGATGAAATTGTTCATAGTAACCATGTTTGACACTGACATCAACATTGTCAGCATTGAATAGATTTAATGATGAAGTAATCGATGGTTGTGATTCTTTATGAGAGAGATAAGTCATCATGTGAAAACAAATCTTGTTTTGATCTAACAATCTTTTTCTTCTTCTTTTTCTTGATGCTTTTTCTTTTCAAAATTGTTGTTGTTTATGGCTTACGCTTCTCACCTGGATGGAGACTGATGAGTGAATGACCACCACGCATCCTTTTTAAACCCCTCCCATTTTGTTGAGATTTTAATTGTTCGCCAACAGCTCTTGCTGAAGATCTAAGATTTTCCTTAAGACTGTCCTTGAAATTTTTACCCGAACTCCAGTCCTGTAGTGTTGAGCCAGCAAAATTTGTTGCAGCTGGTACAATATATTTCTTGGCAAGGGGTAGTGCAGAACGAAATAGCATAGCAAACCAATTACCAAGACCATAGCCAGACATTGTAGAACGCCCCTTGTAGTAGTCCAATCCATGACCTATTTGATGAGGACTCAGAGCAGCAGCATAACAATTAATGTCAGGACAAATAAATGGGATTCTTTTACTATTCATCTTGAATGACAGGTCGAAAATGACGTGTAATAATACACAAACCCCTTGTTACAGCTAAAAGATCACCGAGTTCAGTTCTTAGTGTTAACTGACAGAATTCCAAATATGAAGTGTTTACAGGAACATACTGGAGGTGTCTTATATTATAGTGATGAACATTATTTTCTGGACTTTTTCTTTCTAGAACACGCTAAAGGGGGACATTGGAATTACCAACTCTGGAGGATTCCACAAACGAACTGTAGATGAATATACAACTGTTTGAGGAGAAGCTGGGTGCATAGTCTGCATAGATAACATGGTCACTGCAACTGAAATTTTCTGTCTTAATAACACGGTTTTTAAAACCGAGAACCTCACGTAAATTCTCGTTGAGGAAAATTCTTTCATTCTCAAACGGATTGGTAATATAAATTCTCCTTTGTTCCGTCGAATAATTGAAAGTGAAACCACCTTTTTTTCGACTTACAATTTTTTTGTTGATAACTCGACACAGCTCAGGCATATTATTGTATTCCCTGTAGGGTATGTTAGCAATAGGGTAATCAGTAGAGTCAAAAGTTGCCATTGCACCTTCATCACCGGATTCAAACGGTCGTATTTTAATATCATATGAGATCTCCTTTCTTACGACATCATATGTATTCTTGATAATACAGTCGACGAGAGCAACTTCATATCTACCTTGAAATTTAATGGTAGGCGACAGTTTAGTCCAAAAATCACTTGTTCTATTCAAATCATCATAGAGAGGATCGGTAACATTGGACATGAATGTCACATAGAAATCATGGGACATTGTGTAAGTCTTCAACATCTATCCAAGAACCAAATTCAGAGTTTTACCCAAACCAGCGAACCAACAACCGTTTCTTACCACCCTGCGTTCAAGTTTTTAATACTTTTTCATTCTGATAAATACACCTATCTTTAACTTTTGCAATTCATAGTCGTAAAATCCCCCCAAAATCTGATCATCTTTGCTATCTCGTAGTCGATAGGTCACGGGACTAGTCTCTAGAACTTTTGACACTTTAAAAAGTTCAGTAGACCATAGGTAATTCCCTTTTTCAAAAATATTACTTGACCGATTGATTCGAACCCTATCACCCACAATCAATTTATTTTTTATTCCCTTTTCATTGTTAGAAGAATATTGTTTGACAAAAATGTCAAGTGTATTGTTATCATTGTAATGAGCTTCAAAAGGACTAAGATTGGACAGGGAACGATGAGGACGTTGATTGTAAACTTGCATAATTTTATCCAAATCATGAATAAAGACAGCAGTGTTTTTGAGTGTACAATATCTAGAAATGAGAAGACGGATGGTTCTAATCAATCGTTCAGCCAATGCAGCCTTGATTGGACTGTGACTATGATATAACTGTGCATCATATTTTAGTAAAATTTTCTTCACATGTGGGTTGACAAATTCACTTCCTCGATCCGTTTGTATTTTTTTTATAGGAATCTCGATCAAGTATTGTTTCTAGAGCAATTGTAATCTCCTCTCCACGCTTAGATTTCAGTGGAATGGCATAGGAGTAGCGACTAAAAATACTAATTGCAAATATACTTGTGTATTAATGTACTTGTATGGTTTATTGTTTTATCGTTGCTATTCATCCAAAGTCATAAGATCAGCCTTGCATGATTTGCAGAGGGTAGAATGTCTTAGTTTTCCGATATTGATTAGTGGGAAGTCTGCGATTTCGATGAAGTGTGTAGCTAGGTTCATTTTGAAGATATTCTTTTGCTACACTCTGTTGAACATTGGAGACTTGAGCAAGTTTACTGGGAGCACTAAGACTCACCATCTCACCAACATTTGCATAAATATGTTTTAGAGTTCCATCCATTTTGCATGTAAATGTGTACCACAACCATCTCGTCCACCGCTACCCTTTTGTATACTAACAGAGGTGTTAGCAGCTGTCGGGGAAAGATGCTTTTTTCTACTGGCTAAAGTTGAATCATTGCTGCTGCTTTTGTAATTGGATTTAGGTGTAGTTGCTAGCATTAGGGTCTTGAAATTATCTTTTCAGAATCATCATCCTCATCCTTTTCATTATTTAATGATGTTAAATCTTTTAAAATTTTTCTGTTGATCTCAAGTGCTTTGGGAAAGTTTGATGTGTGTAAATATTTCAAAAGATTTGTGTCAATGGATAGAGTTTTCTTGCGATTTGAGACAAAATCAGTTATTAGATCAATGAGATTGTAAGTGTTGCTAAATAGGGTGATTTGATGATTTGTAGCATCAATTCTTATATCACTGCTTTCATTCAAATAGTTTAACAATCTTTTACCCTGTTCCCGATAGGAAACTGGCAGTAGATCTAATATTCTTGATAAGTGGTCTTCGAGTAGCAGTAGTGGCGTTGATGCAGATGATTGTGTAATATTTGCCTCTTGTATCTTATCTGCAATATTCACAACACTAATGGGTTTAATTTGATATGGTTTCTGCTTGTCAACACGACGAAGTGCCATTTGAAAAATTAAAAGTTTCTGATCATCAGGTATGCTATTATCATTAAGGAAATCTGTGAGATTACCCTCAAAAGTTTTCAGTGGAGATAGAGCTTCGTCAATTGCAGTCAATTTATAGGGTTTCGCCATATTTTTTTCCAAAACAGTTACGATTGAGACGGAGAAAGAAAAAGATTGCTAACAAGACCGGCAATAATTGGCAATAAAACTGTGAAAAAAAACCTTCCCCTGCCTGAACTAAATGGTTTCTTTTCTGTTTTTGACAGGTCTTTCTCTTGGACAGTGCACGAAAAATTGATTGATGTTGTCTAGTCTGCTTCTTAATAGCATCTGGTAGTTGAACATTGCCTGCAGTTACATTTAAACACAGCTCAGAAATGAGCTTAATAAACTCTCGATCTATATTGTTCAATATGACTTTCCTAAGCCGTGGTTTTGAACTACTCAAAACAGAAAACAAGTGTCTATTGTGATATTACTTCTTCAACGTCATAGTTTCAACTAATATCTTTTCCTATCACTCACCGGTAGATATACTGTTATCTCACGATCGAATATATTACTAATAACACGTAGTTCTTCAGGTGTGTTTTGATTAAGGTCAATTACAATGTGTCCATATGGTTTGCTTGTAGCCTGATTGTAAGGTGACAACAAGAATTTTGGTTGACCCGGATAAATTTGTTTGTTTAATGTTATGAGGGAACCTGAGTCACGAACAACTTTGTACGCAATGTAATGAGTACAGTCCAATGCAAAAGTTCGCATAAATTTCCTCTGATGAAAGAGATTGTGTAGAACAATGGTGACGGAAATTTTTTCATAATGGGAACGTACTGTGAACAATTGGATCATTTTCTCAGAACATTGCTCTATTGATTCGGCTAAATCGTCAATAATAAGCCAACAATTTGGTTCAATTGAATTGAACACAACATCCAATCCCTTGATAAATTTAATTTGAGGTTCAATAGTCCTTATTCTAGCATATGATTGTAGCCAAACACTATAGCAATAGTATATATTTTTTATGGTAGTTTGATGATTTCCTGCTGTCAACATTTCACCTCGATTCTGAATTATTTTCATCAAAAGTGTTGTCTTCCCACTCATTCATGGCCCACAGAGAAAAGCTCTGAAAGGCGTTATAAACTGATACATAATCTTTGTTTCTTTTTTCTCTCTCTGCTATTTGTATCTAACTCTATTCAATGAACAACAACAACTGAGGTAAAATCAAAGTGTTTACTATATTAAATAGTCAATACATAAAAAAAACATTAGAAATATAAATACAACAATTTTTTTTTACATTGTGCAACAAAAACTAGTGAATGTATGTACATATATATATATATATATAAAGAAAAAAACTTTTAATAATAAAAAAATGGGGGAAAAAAAATCTGCTCTAAATCATTAAAAGATGCTACCGGTAGCGCCCCCCCCCCCGGGACGTTGGCCGCGAGGCCCCCCCCCCCCCGCCAAGGCTTTAGGAATTTTTAAGTAAGTTTACTCATACCGAGGCTTTCCCTATGACGAACAGACTCGTCTCGGTCGGATGTTAAGTAGTGCACAAGGGGAAGGGTACTTACACCATCTCTACAAACATAAACCTTGTCAGAAATGGTACTCTTGGCAATCTTTTCAACATTTACAGTAAAATTTTCATATTTTAACGAGCGAATTGCCAACAGTTTTGTTCGTGGAACTGTATTTTCAACAATACAATTCCTATAGACGTCTATGTCAAAATTCTTTTCCACATAGTGCGTGGGGACTCCCTTGCAACGTTTTTTGATTTCCTCGGTGTGTGTCAGTGTAAAGTACACCTTCGGACTTACAAACATACCCCGAGAAATCATGTCACTTCCTGTTTCTGATTTTAAAAATAAAAGTTGGTTTGGAGCTTGACGTTTGAATAGTTCCGGATAGACTTGCCCATCCCAGTTTGTATAGTCCATCCGAGAACTGATGATTTCACCGTTAGCCAAATCGTCAAGTAGGTTTTCTGTTTTGACTTTTAACAATAGAGAATCTGTATCCCCGTAGCAGACCTCTACTTGTTCCTTCCCTGGCCATTGTACCCTAGCCACATTGTAGTAGAATTCCAACGAGCTTTTTTGAAATTTCCAAGATGGCACTGCCTGCAGCAATATTTTTATTCAATACCATGTTTCTTTTTTTTCTATTCAATAGTACCATGTCTGGAGCAATGATTGTAAAGGAAGTGTAATTGGGATCGGCAATCATTAGAGCACATTGGTCGGGATCGGTTACAACGTCACAACGACTCCTATTGCGAACACTTTCACACATTTTACCAAAGGCCGAATTTAAAATGAGTTTATAGATTTCTTTTTCGACCTTTGTTTTCGCTTCGGAACGTTTCTTGACAAAAGTGTCAACAAATGTTCTCAAATAAGTTTTTTGACTGAATTGGGGGGCTCTATGGATCTTTGTGACTTTGAAACCATTGTTGCACATCCATTTCAATGCCACGTGGTGTACTACAATATTTTTTTTCGGCAGGAGATCGGCAATATGTTTTTGTTTTGAAGGTGACCAATGCATTCTCTCCTCCTCCACCAAAGATCTATTACGAGGACTCAAAGAGTCCCTAGACACAGATCTATTAATGCATGGAAAAACAAAATCTTTTACCGTATCATGAAGCTCAACTGGTATCTCCCCATCAATTTCTAAAAACCATCCCACCGGCCCATATTCCTCAACACTGGCAGTGTTGGGATAATTGGAGGCAAAAGGGTCATTGAGCCACTTATAGTCACCGCAAGGTAGAGCATAATGAGACATAGCCGAGGGGTATTGGGAATTCATATCAAGGAAAACTGCATCCGACTTTTCCCCCGTCTTCTCTCCAGTTGGATCAGTTTCCAAGATACAATTCCCATGAAAAACGTAGCCACCCCTCATTGATCTCTCATAAACAGGTGTCGATCAATGTCGGTGATGAGTCCAATTTTTTTCCCGACTAATTTTTAGGAAGAGGCCCATTACCATATGTGGACTGGAAAAATAATACCCTAGATCAAGATTAAATTCCTTTTAAATTTGGTCCGTATTTTTACATACAATATCTAAATGAGTGAGCACATCACTTGACAAATATAATTTGTAGTAGTCAAATCCATTTTTACACCCTCCCTCTGCCCACACCTTTTTGGCAAAGTTGTATTCATCAGGGGTGCACCTACGATCGTGCAGACTGTCGTAAAATGATTCAATTGAGGGAATTTTCTCCTCGGCAAATCTCGATATGGAGTGAAAATATCATAAGCGTAAACTCCTTTGACCGTTAAAAAATCATATAAAGCATTTGGAAATTTCTGTTTGAGAAGGGGAAAGCGTTGCAACCGTCATCGTTTATCTGTACTTGAATCAATTCGCTCAAAGATTTTGGAAAAAAAGCTGAAGGAATCTAAAAAGCGAATTTTATTCGTGTACTCAACACTGACTTCAACATATTTCCACATAAATTCTAAAACAAGCAATTTTTCCGATGATTTAGGTATGATTTTGTAGGAAAAGCTGTCTTTCACCCATGCATCATCTATAACTCCATTTCTTTGAAGTTGTGCCATTGCTGGTAGCACAAACTTCAGATCATAGTTGAAATTATGTACACAAACCGGAAGAAAGAGTTGTTGTTTAATTTTTAAATTACAATTATTATGAGCCCACCCCCAAAAGTTACTTTTCCCTGTGGAATTAGCATTAATAAAATGATTATGATCTCGTTCTTTATCGTTCTCGGCAAGAGGACCCCTACCAACCCAACAAATTGATCCTAATTCTAGAGCACATTCTTCCTCATCTGATAGTGACATGGGATAGTTGGTATGACGCAATCTTGATATAGACTTATCCGCTGTTTTGATTAGTGCTACAAGTGCTTTTTCCATGTTACCCTCCTCTCTCATAGTCTCAAAAAACTCTACCAGTTCCATTTTGTTGTTGTGGTCTCGCTGAGCATGTGCATAGGACACTGCTACGAGTTAATGTTCTTTGGCTATATTTGGCTTTGATGAGTCAGATACATCCAGCATCCTTGCTTCACAATCCAAAACCACCTTATCACTCTGTAACAGGGAATTTTGACAGTTTTTAAATTGTAAAATGGCTTTGTCTCCTGCCGGCATTTCTATCCTTTGATTACCGTGAATTTTGCAATATTTCATATGATCATTGAATCTTGTCTCAGTTTGAAATGGGGAAAGACACATGGGACAGTAATGACGTTCTCCTTTCTTAACACCCTGAGATAACAATCTACTAATTGCAGTAATGGGGAAAAAATGACCATATGAATTTATATCATTGGCAGGCTCATATATAATCCAAACCAAATTTTTTATATTATCTACTGCCGATGTCCTGACTGAATACAAAACTCCTTTTTTATTTGGTTTCTTCCCCCCATCCACAAATTCTGTATCATATTGAAGAACCATTACTCCCAACCCAAGATTTTCATTTTCTTTTTCAAACATAGTTATTTCAGGACACCGGATACTTGCGCTCCAAACAATCAAAATTTACTCTTTGGAAATTTTCTCCACCATTTCGTGTAAATTCGTCCAGTTTTTTCATGCTAGCTTCCGCTGCAAGAGGTCTATGAGCAGCAGCTAAAAACGCATATTTAAAACATTTCAAACCTGCGTCAAAATTTAAACCTTGAACTCCCCCTGTAGCTGACAAATCTGGATGACATTTTATTCGTCGGTTTCCTCTTAAAGTAAATTGTCTTTTCAATTTACTGAGTTTCAGATCCAGATCCTCTATGAATAAAATAGTGGACCCACTACCCTTCTGATTAAATGTATCCAAAGTGGATATTAATTTATTGACCCAATTGAATAAATTATCTTCAAAATTATTTAAGCCAGGGTAAAATGCCTGATTCCCGGTTGAAAAATAAAAATGAAAAATATCACCTGATTTTCCTTTTTGGAAATATACTTTTTGACTAATTGAAGCTTTAACACCTTCTCTTCCGACCCAGCTCTGGATCTGACTCTCAATAAGTGCTCGAACTTTGTCGATGTATGTATGAAGAGTTTCATCAGGGTCGATTAAAATAATACCTCCGTCAGTTAAGCTCTCCTCGGGGGATTAAAAACTACCCTGTGTGTTTCAATGTGACCTAGACCAGATTCTAACAGACTAAATTCACGTAATACACTTTCTGGGGCGTGACAATGTTTTCAAACCCTTTACCATTTTGCACAGGGATCATATCACTAATAGCATTAACATTGCCCCCAGAAACATCACTCAAAAATTTCCACAAGCTTGTTAAGCTCTTCCATAGTAAACTGAAAATCGGGGGAATATTTTGCGACATACCTTCACTAAGATCATCTTCTGATAGTTGATCCTGCGAAATAGGATATTTATCTTGAATCCTTTCTAATTCTGAACCATGGAAGGTAGTCCATTTTGTCACTTTCCCCTGAAACTAAAAGAAATGGATTTAGTTTTTTTTCCCTTTGACTGGATGTCTCTTCAAATACACACATATATATATATATACACACACACACACACACTATACAACTGTAATAGAGAGAGAGAGGATAAATTTAATTCTTTCTCTGAATCGATTTTTTTTTGTTTTCACAGGGATGTTGGGGGGGGGAGTGTTGGGCTTATCATACACACACACACACATTCCCCCTTTTTTAGATACAATTTGTACTAATCCTATTTAAGCAACAAAAGTATAATAAGAGGCTTATGTTCAAACATACACATGAAAGAGAGAGAGAGAATAAATTAAATTTTTCTTACGTTTTTGATAGAAGAGCTGATCATAGCTTGTGGAGAGTCCATGTTCATTGTCAGGAGATCTTTTGTCATCCGAGGACTAGGGATGGTCTCCACTATATTCAAAAGTGT
Organism: Artemia sinica; assembly: GCA_027921565.1. NCBI lineage: Eukaryota > Metazoa > Arthropoda > Branchiopoda > Anostraca > Artemiidae > Artemia > Artemia sinica. The sequence goes on from CM051264.1 coordinate 50,646,782, forward strand.
ATCCATAACTGTACAATCAACATGACCGGGAGACTGACTTTCTTCTTTATCTTCCACTGAATGTATTTCTCGTGACATAGATGTCCTAGGACTAGGGATGGTCTCAATCAGGTTCAATAAACTATCCATAACAGAAGGATCAACATGTCCTGGCGACTGATTCTCTTCTTCATTTTCCCTCCGATTGACTGCTCGTGGAACCTCTTTCAATTCAACAATTCTTATTTTTTTGGTCTTTTTGATGGCCTCTTTATGGCATCGGTCTAGAAAAAAATTACAAAATCAAATTATTTGCTACAAATATATAATGTCTTTTCAATCCTGAGAAAAAAAAACAGTCTCATTTTTAATTTCTAAGTCATGGAATGCTAACAAACAATTGTTTCTTGTAGCTCAAGTTTTTTTGTACAGGGATGAGGGGGGGGGGTATTATCATACACAAACACATATTTATTACATTCCTCTATTATTTTTTTTAGATACAATTTGTACTATATCTATTTAAAAAACAAATGCATAATAAGAGGCTTGTGTTCAAACACGCACATGAAAGAGAGAGAGAGGATAAATTAAATTTCTCTTACGTTTTTGATAGAAGAGCTGATCATAGCTTGTGAAGAGTCCACGTTCGTTATCGGGAGTTCTTCTGCCATCTTAGGACTAGGGATGGTCTCAATCAGGTTCAATAAACTATCCATAACAGAAGGATCAACATGTCCTGGCGACTGATTCTCTTCTTCATTTTCCCTCCGATTGACTGCTCGTGGAACCTCTTTCAATTCAACAATTCTTATTTTTTTGGTCATTTTGATGGCCTCTTTTTGGCATCGGTCTAGAAAAAAAAATATAGCAAAATCAAATTATTTGGGTCTCGTGGAATCCAGTGTCCCTCACTATTTTTCCTTATTTATTTTACATTTTTTTGGGGCTTGAGGCTGAGTTACTATAGCAGAGCAAGACACAAAGCTAAAAAAATATTTTTCTTGCCTCTTCGAAATAAGAAGTGCATTTTAAATCTGCATGGTTCTGATTTAGAGTTTGGCTCCATGTTATTTAAATGAAATTAAAAAAAGTCTCCCCCCTGCCCTACTATAGTATTGCACAAGATTCAGGTATGCGTAATAAAGTCTTTAGGGACTAGTAGTTCCAATAGTATGCCCACCCCCCTATGGGTGTTGTGGAATCTGGTGGGCCTCCACTACTTTTCCTTATTTATTTTACATTTTTGGGGGCTTGTGGCTGAATTATTATAGCAGAGTAAGACACAAAGCTAAAAAAAATATTTTTCTTGCCTCTTCGAAATAAGAAGCTCATTTTAAATCTGCATGGTTCTGATTTAGAGTTTGGCTCCATGTTATTTAAATGAAATTAAAAAAAGAGAAACCCTGAACGTATTTTAGACCGGAAAATCTTCTGAATTCCCCTTCCCTCCTCTAGTACAAAATTAACCTCGGTGGTTCTTAATGAATTTACATTGGTCTATAAAATAAAGTCCTCGAACAGAACGAACAGGGCTCTTCTCTTCAGAAAGAAAAATCATTGACGTGGCATAAATTTGACCTCAAATAACGAGAACTAGTATTTTCATACTACTTCAAAAAAATCTCAAGCCTTAAGTTTTAACCCAAATGACTATAATTCTATATCTAATATTAAACTCAATGAAATAAAATAGCTACTTTTCTTTAAAAAAAATGCTTGGCTATTTCTTTTCAATCCTTCCCTCCCCTCGTCTTAAAAAAATACCCCCAAAATCTTCCCTTGTTGAGAAACTAATTAGGTTTTCCCAAAATTGTTCACAAACATGTTATGTAACTAAGGTTTTTCCCAAGGTCTCTGTTGACAAAAACATTACTCCCTATCAAAGGCCTATAGCACCATGCTAAGTAGTAAGTAATATACTACTCCCTTCCCCCATGAAAAGTTCCTTCATGAAAAGATCCTCCCATATAACCCCCGACCCCCATTATAGATGGCAGCACACCCGCTCAGACACACAGTCATAGTGAGAGAGATATCCAAAAAGTTGGGTTGATCTAGGTTCACTTAGAGTGGCACGCCACTCTAAGTGAACCTATATCAACCCAACTTTTTGGATATCTCTTTCAATATGACTGTGTGTCTGAGCGGGTGTGCTGACATCTATAATTAATCTAACCTAAATTCAACGAAATGATGCATACAATAGTCATATCTCAATGCCTGTCATTGTTGGTTTGTATGTCTGAATCAATATATGTGCATGTGTTTTTATCTCTCCCACTCTCTTTGCCTATGTGTCTGGGTGGATGTTTGCTTCTCCCAGTGCCTGTGTTTGTCGGTTTGTATATCAGAATCTATATATTTATATGTTTTTGACTCTCTCACTCTCGTCGCTTATGTGTCTGGGCGGGTGTTTGCCTATCTCAATGCCTGTCATTGATGGTTTACTTGCATGTGTTTTTGTCTCTCTCACTCTCTAGGCCTATGTGTCTGGGCGGGTGTTTGCTTATCTCAGTGCCTGTCTTTGTCGGTTTGTATGTCAGAATCCATATATTTATATGTATTTTTGTCTCTCTCACTTCCTCTGCTTATGTGTCTGGGTGGGTGTTTGCCTATCTCAATGCCTGTCATTGTTGGTTTGCATGTCAGAATCCATATATTTATATGTTTTTTTTGTCTCTCTCACTTCCTCTGCTTATGTGTCTGGGTGGGTGTTTGCCTATCTCAATGCCTGTGATTGTTGCTTTGTATGTCTGAATCTATATATTTACATGTGTTTTTGTCTCTCTCACTCTCTGGGCCTATGTGTCTTGGCGGGTGTTTGCTTATCTCAGTGCCTGTCTCTGTCGGTTTGTATGTGAGTCAATATATTTGCATGCGTTTTTATCTCTCCCAGTGTCAGTCTTTGTCGGTTTTTATGTCAGAATCTATATATTTATTTGTGTTTTTGTCACTCACTCTCTTTGCTTATGTGTCTGGGTGGGTGTTTGCCTATCTCAATGCCTGTCATTGTTGGTTTGTATATCTGAATCTATATATTTGCATGTGTTTTTATCTCTCTCACTCTCTAGCCCTATGTGTCTGGGCGGGTGTTTGCTTATCTCAGTGACTGTCTTTGTCGGTTTTTATGTCAGAATCAATGTATTTATATGTGTTTTTGTCTCTTTCATTTCCTCTGCTTATTTGTCTGGGCGGGTGTTTGCCTATCTCAATGCCCGTGATTGTTGCTTTGTATATCTGAATCTATATATTTACATGTGATTTTTGTCTCTCTCACTCTCTGGGCCTATGTGTCTTGGCGGGTGTTTGCTTATCTCAGTGCCTGTCTCTGTCGGTTTGTATGTGAGTCAATATATTTGCATGTGTTTTTATCTCTCCCAGTCTCCTTGCCTATGTGTCTCGGCGGATGTTTGCTTCTCACAGTGCCTGTCTTTGTCGGTTTGTATGTCAGAATCTATATATTTATATGTTTTTTTGTCACTCACTCTCTTTGCTTATGTGTCTGGGCGGGTGTTTGCCTATCTCAATGCCTGTCATTGTTGGTTTGTATGTCTGAATCTATATATTTGCATGTGTTTTTGTCTCTCTCACTCTCTGGGCCTATGTGTCTGGGCGGGTGTTTGCTTATCTCAGTGACTGCCTTTGTCGGTTTGTATGTCAGAATCTATATATATATATATATATATATATATATATATATATATATATATATATAATATATATATATATATATATATATATATATATATATATATATATATATATATATATATATATATATATATATATATATATATATATATATATATATATATATATATATATATAGTGTTTTTGTATGTGTTTTTGTCTCTTTTTATATGTGTTTTTGTCTCTTTCACTTCCTCTGCTTATGTGTCTGGGCGGGTGTTTGCCTATCTCAATACCTGTCATTGTTGGTTTGTATGTCTGAATCTATATATTTACATGTGTTTTTATCTCTCTCACTCTCTTTGCCTATGTGTCTGGGCGGAAGTTTGCTTCTCCCAGTGCCTGTCTTTGTCGGTTTGTATGTCAGAATCTATATATTTAGATTTTTTGACTCTCTCACTCTCTTTGCTTATGTGCTTGGGTGGGGTGTTTGCCTTTCTCAATGCCTGTCATTGTTGCTTTGTATGTCTGAATCTATATATTTGCTTGTGTTTTTGTATCTCTCACTCTCTGGGCCTATGTTTCTGGGCATGTTTTTGCTTATCTCAGTGCCTGTCTTTGTCGGTTTGTATGTCAGAATCCATATATTTATATGTGTTTTTGTCACTCTCACTTTCTTTGCTTATGTGTCTGGGCAGGTGTTTGCCTATCTCAATGCCTGTCATTGATGGTTTGCATATCTGAATCTATATATTTAGATGTATTTTTGTCTCTCACTCTCTGGGCCTATGTGTCTGGGCGGGTGTTTGCTTATCTCAATGCCTGTGATTGTTGCTTTGTATGTCTGAATCTATATATTTGCTTGTGTTTTTGTCTCTCTCACTCTCTGGGCCTATGTTTGGGCGGGTGTTTGCTTATCTCCTTGCCTGTCTCTGTCGATTTGTATGTCTGAATCAATATATTTGCATGTGTTTTTATCTCTCCCACTCTCCTTGCCTGTGTGTCTGGGCGCATGTTTGCTTCTCCCAGTGTCTGTCTTTGTCGGTTTGCATGTCTGAATCTATATATTTATATGTATTTGTGTCTCTCACTCTCTGGGCCTATGTGTCTGGGCGGGTGTTTGCTTATCTCAATGCCTGTGATTGTTGCTTTGTATGTCTGAATCTATATATTTGCTTGTGTTTTTGTCTCTCTCACTCTCTGGGCCTATGTGTGGGCGGGTGTTTGCTTATCTCCTTGCCTGTATCTGTCGGTTTGTATGTCTGAATCAATATATTTGCACGTGTTTTTATCTCTCCCACTCTCCTTGCCTGTGTGTCTGGGCGGATGTTTGCTTCTCCCAGTGTCTGTCTTTGTCGGTTTGTATGTCAGAATCTATATATTTATATGTGTTTTTGTCACTCTCACTCTGTTTGCTTATGTGTCGGGGCGGGTGTTCGCCTATCTCAATGCTTGTCATTGTTGGTTTGTATGTCCGAATCTATATATTTGCATGTGTTTTTATCTCTCTCACTCTTTTTGCTTGTGTGTTATGGCGGGTGTTTGCTTATTCCAATGCATGTCTTTCTCGGTTTGTATGTCTGAATCTATATGTCTGTATGTGTTTCTCACTCTCTTTGTCTGTGTGTGTCTGAGCAGGTGTTTGCTTATCCCAGTGCATGTTTTTGTTGGTTTGTATGTCTGAATCTATGTATTTGTATGTGTCTCTCACTCTTTTTGCTTGTGTGTTTGGTCAGGTGTTTGCTTCTCTCAGTGTCTGTCTTAGCTTACCCTAGAAATAATGGGAATATAACAAAGTAATAGATAACATATTTTTAACGAAATTATGACATATATGATATTAATATAAATATATGGTAGATACATTATTAAACATTATTAATATCAATGATCAACTTTGGACATTTTGAATCTGTTCCATAAAATGGTTCACCATGTTCTCTCATAATATTATAGCTATTGTCTTCTCTTAGTTCGTAATCAGTAGAATAATCATTATTCCATTTTGAGTCATACACAATTTTTACAGGTTTGTCACCGACAGGGTCAATATGCTTTTCGTCTTTGGTATTATTTGGTTCATTGACTGTTTGATCAATGGCAGTAACGTTTGCTGGTACTTTGTTTTTTCATCGATTCATCTTTATATTCCTTAGTGATATTTTCTGCCAATGCCCTTTTTATTTTTCTGGCAATTTCACTGTCTATTATCACACTATTTTTACACAGGTAACAGTTCCGGCACGTAGACAAGATATGGTTTATGATATTAGTAGAAGAGTAGGCCTTTCTTTTCGACTTTGCTTTCATTTGAATGCTAATACCCGAAAGCTGACGATATGGTTTAACACTGGGTAACATGTTACCGCAAGCACTAGCAAGAAGATGTCCTTCTTCATCAACTATTATTGTTATGTTGGCATTCTCTTTGAGTGCAATCATCTCCGGAGATCTCAATCTCGCATATCCACCATCATATGAGTTGAGTTTTTTTGGTACTCCAAAGAAATTTAATTCCTTACTGTCATGACAATGCACGCATACGTTTCCGATAGTGCTACCACTTGTACTTATTTCATAGTTTAAATACTTCTCCTTGTCGGCATTCAATGCTACAATAATACTATCTTGTGAACATATTTTCTTAAAATACCTCATCTTCACTTCTTAGAGATATGAGTTGTGTTTATTGTTCCACTGTGTAAAAAATACTGATTTAATACATCCAACAAACTAGGTAGTGTCGATTACCGGACATAGAGTACCAGTGGGAAAGCCGCGTCGTGTCTCTGAGCAAGCATAGAGTACAATTGTTAGAGCCATAAGCATATTTCATGTCATTTTAAGATACGTAAAAAAAAGTTGAATAATTTCGAAATCCAAAAAACAATTAGTCCAATAAAAAAAAGTGCTACTACAAACAGTATTTTTCTAATAGTAAAAGTCACGACTAAAATTTCTATATCATTCTCATTTTGAATTCGGAAAATATTAAATGTGATTTTTTTATGTTTTAAGTATGTTACCTGTCATTCTAAGAGATGTAAAAAAAGTTGAAAAAATATATCATGTTAAAAAAAGTAATAAAAAATGGGGGGAGGGGGTGGGAAAGCCGCATCGTGTCTCTGGGCAAGCATAGAGTACAATTGTTAGAGCCATAAGCATATTTCATGTCATTTTAAGATACGAAAAAAAAAACAAAAAAAAGTTGAGTAATTTCGAAGTCCAAAAAAATTAACCCAATAAAAAAAAGTGCTACTACAAACACTATTTTTCTAATAGTAAAAGTCACGTCTTGCATTTCTATACCATTCTCATTTTGAATTTGGAAAATATTAAATGTGATTTTTTTTTGTTTTAAGTATGTTACATGTCATTCTAAGAGATGTAAAAAAAATTGAAAAAATATATCATGTTAAAAAAAATAATAAATAAAATAAAAAAAACTTAAAAAAATTCAAAAAATGGGGTGGGGGGCCAAAAAGTGGGAGGGGAGGGGGCCCCTTGGAGGTTGGGGGTATGGGGATCTTTGGGGGTTGAGGTCCTTGGTGGTTAGGGTCATTGGTGCTTATGATCCTTGGCGGTTCATACTCATACACCTTACTACTTGGTTTCCAAGGATTTCTATGGATTGTTCTGAATTTCTTTATTAAAGTTCTTTTCTTGCCATCTACATCTCTATTAGTATCAACTTTTTAGTATACTAGAATGTTAGACCATATTTTATATTGAAAACACTGTTCAACTCTAATTCGCAAATTCTATATCCTTTTTCGCAAATAGAGTTATTTTTTGGTAAATGATTTAACACCATATGCCAGTCAATTCTAGATAGGATGCAAGGTACCTTCAGCCTAGAGCTTATTACTGTTTGACAATTTTTGTGTCAGAAACATGCGGGGCATGGATGTGTCTTTAGTAAAAAACATTATTTATACGAAAACATGATTTTCTTACCCTTGTGACTGAAACCAGTATTTTTTACAGAAGGCGAAATAAACCTTTTGAATACGTAATGTGACGATCAAAAGTTTTGGCTCAGAAACCTGTCTGGTAACTCATGTATCGTTCGTAGTAGAAAATCACTCCTTTTATTTGAATCTAATTACTAATCAAGTTATTGTATTTGGAGTAGCCTCCGCTCTCTCTGATTGGCCCTAAAAATGGGTGTTGCCTGAGTATCCAGTCTGGTTGCATTACACAATCTCGTCCATAGTTACAAATATAACATGTTTGATCACTTTATAGGTCTATAATATAAAGGGATTGCTCGCTTTTTGCAATGTGTTCGTCAAACTACACTGTATATTCATGCCCAGGGCTTGTAGTCGTGAAAATACAATGTATATTCATGTTTTCGTGAAACCTTTATAGAACTTACTACTCACCACCCTGCAAGTCCCTGGGGAAAGGGTTGTAAGTTATGAAATTTATCCAGTTTTTGCATATAGTATTTGTTATTGGGAAGTAAACAGACATTATTGAGGACGGGTGATTTTTCTATGGGGGGAATTTTCCAAGAGGAGAATTTTCCGTGAAGAGGGAAGTTTCTGTGGATGAACTTTCAAAGGGAAATTATACACGGGGAATTTACCAGAATTGTTGTACAGAATTCATTTTATTTGACCTACTTTCTCTTTGCCAAGTCAATTTTATATTTAAGATATTCCAGGAAAATAGCCCAGGTAAAATTTTCAAAGGAGTTAAAGTTGCCTTGGGAATATTCTCGCGGGGGTGGTAACTTTTCGCAGGAGAAATTCTCCAAGAGGGAATTTTACGCGGAGAAACCTTCCATGGAGACATTGGGTGGGGAGAATTTCCAGGAAAAAATTTCCACGGAGGGAGGATTTCTGGCATAATTTGAAAAACCATCAAAAATTAAAAGAAAAACAAGCCTTTTTACCAAACAAAAGTAGGATAAAAACAATTTTCAAGGCGGAATTGCCACAAGAAGTTTGTTTTTGTGGAGAATTTTCAGCAGGGGGAAGGGGGATCTTACGGAGGATAAACTTTCTAGAGAAAAATTTTCCTGGGTACATTTTCCATGGAGAGAAAAGGTGGATCTTCCGGCATTATTTGAAAAACGATCAGAAATTAAATAAAAAAAAATAGTTTTTTCAACTAAAAGTAAGAGCCATCATTAAAACGAACAGAAATTACCCCGTGTATGAGGGTGGATCCCCCTCCTCAATACCTCGCTCTTTACGCTAATTTTAACTTTTTGTCCCAATTATTTAAGAACAACTCATGAAACACGAGAGCTGTTTAATTAGTCAGGAGATTTTTAAAATACAAAAATAAACTTTGGTGTGAAGAGCGAGGTATTGAGGAGGGCTTATCCCCCTTAAATACACTAAAATTTATGTTCTTTTAAATTTTTATGTTGTTCCTTACTTTCAGTTGAAAACAACGATTTTTTTTTATTTAATTACTGAAAGTTTGAGCCAATTCTCAGGGGCAAATATTGACATGTTGCTGATTTGAATAGCCGAAAATACTCAGTAGCTTATTTTTCGTTATCCTGAGCTCGAATTTGGAAAAATGTACAAAATACTCTTTAATTCAAAATTTTGTTATTGAATTTTGCCAAACCCTAAAGGCAATGGGAGATTACGGAATCAAATGAGGAGGAAAAACTCTCCTGGACTTAGATTATGCTGATGATTTAAGCCTGAAAGATTTTATTTTATTCAGTGACTAAACCCGTACAGAGTATTTCACTATCTTATCTAAAAAATATAGCATAAAATATCAAAACATGATTTAAGCATCCTAGATGAAAGTGTGAGCAAAATGTATGGACTTCTGGAGGCTTTGCTAGTTGAGGGTGCTAGAATGGGTTTGAAAATTAGTGTTAAGAAGACACTAAGGCTAGGAATAAGTCAAGATGAAGAAAGGTGACGTTGGGTAACGAAAAGATTGATCGGGTGGGCAGCTTCACTTACCTTGGTAGTATCGTAGGCAGCGCGATAGCGCTGCCTAAGTAAAGAACGATGTGGGTACAATGTATTATTTATTTTTCTGTCTTCTTCTTTTTCGTCTCCATACCCGGGTACTTCGTATCGAAGGAGTTGTCGTAGAAACTTCGAAAAGGGCTCATTCGATTGGAAATTGGAATGGCTAGTGCCCTTTTTAATAGTCGAAAGTGATTGGAGGGCAACTAGCCCCCCCCCGCGCCCATCATTCCCCCAAACACATCCAATAAAAATTTTGAGATAGCCATTTTGTTCAGCGTAGTGTATTTCCAGATAGAACATATCTTTTTGAGGAGGACACTCCCCCACACCCCTCGGGAAAGGGTTTTAAGTTATGCCCTGAGGGCATATAAGAACGATGTTGGCGCAATGTATCATTTATTATTTTTTTCCTTTAGAACAGGGCACTTCATATGGAAGGGGTCGTCGTAGAAACTTCAAAAGGTGCTCATTCGATTGAAAATCGAGAGTTCTAGTGCTCTTTTTAATATTCAAAAGTGATTGGAGGGCAACTATCCCCCCCCACGCACATCATTCCCCCAAACACATCCAATCAAAATTTTGAGATAGCCATTTTGTTCAGCGTAGTTGATTTACACATAGAAAATATGTTTTTGAGGAGAACACTCCCCCACAACCCTCAGGGCAAGGGTTTTAAGTTGTGCCCTGGGGGCATATAAGGTTTTTATAGAAGGCGTTGTCGTAGAAACTTCAAAACAGGCTCATTTGATTGGAAATTCAAAGGGCTGGTGCCCTCTTTAATGGTCGAAAGTGATTGGAGGGCGTCTAGCCCCCCCCCCCGCACGCCCATCATTCCCCCAAACACATCCAATCAAAATTTTGAGATAGCCGTTTTGTTCAGCGTAGTTGATTTCCAGATAGAAAATATGTTTTTGAGGAGGACACTCCCCCACAACCCTCAGGGCAAGGGTTTAAGTTATGCCCTGGGGGCATATAAGGTTTCTGTAGAAGGCGTTGTCGTAGAAACTTCAAAACAGGCTCATTCGATTGAAAATTCAAAGGGCTAGTGCCCTTTTTAATAGTCGAAAGTGTTTGGAGGGCAACTAGCCCCCCACGCCCATCGTTCCCCCAAACACATCCAATCAAAATTTTGAGATAGCCATTTTGTTCAGCGTAGGCTAGTTGATTTCCGGATAGAAAATATGTTTTTGAGGAGTACACTCCCCCACAACCCTCAGGGCAATGGTTTCAAGTTATGCCCTGGGGGCATATAAGGTTCTTATAGAAGGTGTTGTCGTAGAAACTTCTGAAGGGGCTAATTCGATTAGAAATTCAAAGGGCTAGTGCCCTTTTTAATATTTGAAAGTGATTGGAAGGCAATTAGCCCCCCCCCCCCCGCGCCCATCATTCCCCCAAACACATCCAATCAAAATTTTGAGATAGCTGTTTTGTTCAGAGTAGTTGATTTCCAGATAGAAAATATGTTTTTGAGGAGGACACTCACCCACAACCCTCAGGGCAAGGGTTTTGAGTTTTACCTTGGGGACATATAAGGTTTTTTATAGAAGGCGCTGTCGTAGAAACTTCAAAACAGGCTCATTTGATTGAAAATTCAAAGGGCTATTGCCCTTTTCAATAGTCGAAAGTGATAGGAGGGCAACTAGCCCCCCCCCCCCCAAGCCCATTATTCCCCCAAAACACATCCAATCAAAATTTTGAGATAGCCATTTTGTTAAGCGTCGTTGATTTCCAGATAGAAAATATGTTTTTGAGGAGGACTCTCCCCCACAGCCCTCAGGGCAAGGGTTTGAGTTATGCCCTGGGGGCATATAAGGTTTTTATAGAAGGCGTTGTCGTAGAAACTTCAAAAAAGCTCATTCGATTGGAAATTCAAAGGGCCAGTGCCCTTTTTAATAGTCGAAAGTGATTGGAGGGCAACTAGCCCCCTCCCTGCACCCATCATTCCCCCAAACACATCCAATGAAAATTTGAGATAGCTAATCTGTTCAGCGTAGTTAATTTCCTGATAGAAAATATGTTTTTGAGGAGGACAGTCCCCCACAACCCTCAGGGCAAGGGTTTTAAGTTATGTCCTGGGGCATATAAGGTTTTTATAAAAGGCGTTGTCGTAGAAACTTAAAAACATGCTCATTCGATTGGAAATTCAAAGGGCTAGTGCCCTTTTTAATAGTCGAAAGTGTTTGGAGGGCAACTAGCCCCCCCCCCCCATGCCCATCATTCCCCCAAACGCATCCAATCAAAATTTTGAGGTAGCAATTTTGTTCAGCGGAGGCTAGTTGATTTCCAGATAGAAAATATGTCTTTTAGGAGGACACTCCCCCACAGCCCTCAGTGCAAGGGTTTTAAGTTATACCTTGGGGGCATATAAGGTTCTTATAGAAGGCGTTGTCGTAGAAACTTAAAAAGGGGCTAATTTGATTGGAAATTCAAAGGGCTAGTGCCCTTTTTAATAGTCGAAAGTGATTGGAGGGCAACTAGCCCCCCCCCCCCGCGCGCCTATCATTCCGCATCACTTCCAATCAAAATTTTTAGATAGCCATTTTGTTCAGCGTAGTTGATTTCCAGATGGAAAATATGTTTTTGAGGAGGACACTCCCCCACAACCCTCAGGGCAAGGGTTTTAAGTTATGCCTTGGGAGCATATAGGGTTTTTATTGAAGGCGTTGTCGTAGAAACTTCAAAAAATGCTCATTCGATTAGAAATTCAAAGGGCTAGTGCCATTTTTAACAGTCAAACGTGATTGGAGGGCAACTAGCCCCCCCCCCCCACGCTCCTCATTCCCCCGAACACATCCAATCAAAATTTTGAGATAGCCATTTTGGTCAGCGTATTTGATTTCTAGATTGAAAATATGTTTTTGAGGAGGATACTCCCCCTCAGCCCTCAAGGTAAGGGTTTTTAGTTATGTCCTAGGGGCATATAAGGTTTTTATAGAAGGCGTTGTCGTAGAAACTTCAAAAAAGCTCATTCGATTGGAAATTCAAAGGGCTAGTGCCCTTTTTAACAGTCAAAAGTGATTCAAGGGTAACTATCCCCCCCCCCCACGCCCATCATTCCCCCAAACACACCCAATAAAAATTTTGAGATAGCCATTTTGTTCAGCGTAGTTGATTTCCAGATAGAAAATATGTTTTTGAGGAGGACACTCATCCACAACGCTCAGGGCAAGGGTTATAAGTTATGCCCTGGGGGCATATAAGGTTTTTGTTGAAATCTTTGTCGTAGAAACTTGAAAAAGAGCTCATTCGATTTGAATTTCAAAGGGCTAGTACCCTTTTTAATATTCGAAAGTGATTAAATGATATTTTTTTTTGTTGTTGTTGTTTAGACCAGGGCACTTCGTATCTAAGGAGTTGTCGTAGGAACTTCGAAAGGGGCTCATTCGATTTGAATTTCAAAGGGCTAGTACCCTTTTTAATAGTCGAAAGTGATTAGTGATAGTTTTTGTTGTTGTTGTTGTTTAGACCAGGGCAGTTCGTATCTAAGGAGATGTCGTAGGAACTTCGAAAGGGGCTCATTCGATTGAAAATAGAAAGGGCGGATGCCCTTTTTAATAGTCGAAAGTGATTGGAGGGCAACTAATCCCCCTTCCACTCCCACCCTCCCACGTCCACCCTCTTATTTGTCCATTATGTTTAAAAACTAAATGTTGCCTTAAGATTAGATCAAAATGCGCTATGATAATGCTAATTCCCAATAAGGCATCTCAGCAGTATCCCAAAAACAACTGAGGGTATTATGTTCAAACTTTCGGGGCTACTTCTGCTCTTAAAGTTTAACCAAATCAAAATAGCATAAGTGTATCCAAGCTAGCAAAGAAAGTAAACAGATTTTTTTGTGAATGGTATCAAGTATTCCATTTCAGGTCAACTAGAGGAGGTATGAAACTAAGTTAAATAGTACTATTTGTGTCCAGATTTTTAAAAGTGTATGTTGTTAAAAATTGCTGAAAATTTTTCTCCAGCATACAAATAGCAGGCCAAACTATAAAGTCTTAAAAAACGAAAAGATTTAAAGTGTTATTTTCTTTTTCCCTGAAAAGACAATGTCAATATAAAACGAACAGAAATTAATTAAAAAAACTTTTTCCACAAAATAAGTTTTTCAAAGAAAAGTAAAGAAATCCATTAAACAAAAAAAGAGCAAAAATAAAATCAAATAATCTACCAAGCGTGAAACTACCACAAATCAGCATCGATAAATAAATGAAACCTAAAACGAACAGAAATTACAATAAATAACCAAGTCAAACTCAAAACGAGCAGTAAAGTGCAAATTTTTTTTCAGTAAAGTGCAAATTTGGTTTCACGCTTGGTAGATTATTTGATTTTATTTTTGCTCTTTTTTTGTTTAATGGAGTTCTTTACTTTTCTTTGTAAAGCTTATTTTGTGGAAAAAGTTTTTTTAATTAATTATTAGAAAAGACGGTGGGAGCAGTGAAGATATTAAAAGTAGAATAGCCAAGGCTCAGGGTGTTTTTTCACAGTTAAAAAAAGTTTGGAAAAATAGGAAGATAAGTCTGCAAACCAAGATTACAATATTAGAAACTCCAGTGATGACAGTAGTCAAATATGGCTTTGAAGCATGGGCGCTCCAAAAAGCAGATGAAGATTTGCTAATTTTTTTCCAGAGAAATTGCTTAAGGATTGTTCTGGGTACCCGACTGACTGACCGTATTTCAAACAATAGGCTGTACGAAAAACGTGGTTCAATACCGCCCTATAGGGCTATAATGAAAGAAAGGTTGAGGTGGCTAGGGCACGTTGTGCGGATGAAAAATGACAGATTGCCGAAGATTGTCCTTTTTGGTCCACCGTCTAGGGCTAAACGGAAAGCAGGTCGTCCTCGTCTGGAATGGGAGGATGTCATAAAGAAAGATTTAAAGGAAATGGGAACTTCCTGGGAGGGTGTAAAGAGGGAGGCTTTGAATAGATTGGGATGGAGGAGGGGCGTGCGTACCTGTGTTGGCCTCAGGCGGATTGGTGCCGCGGTGAGTTGTTAGTAGTGGTAGTAGTAATCTGAGCAAAATATGATCAGAAATAATGAAATCGATATATTGGTTATCAAATATCGAAAGTAAAAAAAATATCGATATATCGTTTAGTTAAGATATCGCCCAACACTACTTACCCGACACTTTCTGCGTACAACATTTGAAATCCGAGTGGAAAAACGATAACAGAAATAGTTAAATAGTAAAGCGACGAAATAATTTGATAGAAAACAAATGGTTCTATTACAAAGATTAAACAAAAAGAGGGTTTTCAACTGAAAGTAAGGAGCAACAGTAAAACTTAAACAGAATAAACAGAAATATAAATGTTTTTGCTTTTATAACTTTAATAAATCAAATAATTTTAACATTTTGATTACTAAATATCAGTAAATGTATATTAAACTGACAATGCACATTCATTTTTTTTTTCAGTAAAGTGCAAATTTTGTTCTGGCCTTGGGAAGGCATAGGGGTTTTGCGCCCAAATTATGTTAATTTCTGCTTGTTTTGAGTTTGACTCGGTTATTTACTGTAATTTCTGTTAGTTTTGGGTTTCATTTATTTATCGATGCTGATTTGTGGTAGTTTCGAGCTTGGTAGATTATTTGATTTTATTTTTGCTCATTTTTTGTTTAATGGAGTTCTTTACTTTTCTTTGAAAAACCTATTTTGTGGAAAAAGTTTTTTTTAATTAACTTCTGTTCGTTTTATATTGACGTAGTCTTTTCAGCGGAAAAGAAATAACAATTTAAATCTTTTCGTTTTTTATGACTTTATAGTTTGGCCTGCTATTTGTATGCCGGAGAAAAATTTTCAGCAATTTTTAACAACATACACCGTTTTAAAAATCCGGACACAAATAGTACTGTTTAACTTAGTTTCATACCTCCTCTAGTTGACCTAAAATTAAAAACTTGATACCATTCACAAAAAAATCTGTTTACTTTCTTTGATAGCTTGGATACACTTGCACTATTTTGATTTGGTTAAATTTTAAGAGCGGAAGTAGCCTCGAAAGTTTGAACATAATACCCTCAGTCGTTCTTGGGATACTGCTGAGATGCCTTATTGGGAATTAGCATTATCACAGTGAATTTTGATTTAATCTTAAGGCAACATTTAGTTTTTAAACATAATGGGCAAATGGGAGGTTGGGAGTGGAATGGGGATTAGTTGCCCTCCAACCACTTTCGACTATTGAAAAGGGCATCAGCCCTTTCTATTTTCAATCGAATGAGCCCCTTTCGAAGTTCCCACGACAACTCCTTCGATACGAAGTGCCCTGGTCTAAGCAACAACAACAACAAAAAATATTACTGATGACTTTCGACTATTAAAAAGGGCATTAGCCCTTTGAATTTCAAATTGAATGAGCCCTTTTCTGAAGTTTCTACGACAACGCCTTCTATAAAACCTTATATGCTCCCACGACATAACTTAAAACCCTTGCCCTTAGGGCTGTGGCGGAGTATCCTCCTCAAAAATATATTTTCTATCTGTAAATAAACTACGCTGAACTAAATGGCTATCTCCCGATTTTTATTGGATGTGTTTGGGGGAATGATGGGCGTGGGGGGGATAGTTGCCCTCCAATCACTTTCTACTATTAAAAAGGGCACTAACACTTTAAATTTCCAATCGAATTAGCTTTTTTTGAAGTTTCTACAACAGCGCCTTCTATAAAAATATTATATGCCCCCTGGGCATAACTTAAAACCCTTGCCCTGGGGGTTATGGGGGGAGTGTCCTCCTCAGAAACGTATTTTCTATCTGGAAATCAACTACGCTGAACAAAATGGCTCTCTCAAAATTTTGATTGGATGTGTTTGGCGGAAGGATGGGCGTGGGGGTGGGGGCTAGTTGCCCTCCAATCACTTTCGACTATTAAAAAGGGCACTAGCCCTTTGAATTTCCAATCGAATTAGCCTTTTTTGAAGTTTCTACGACAACACCTTCTATTAAAACCTTATATGCCCCCAGGGCATAACTTAAAACCCTTGCCCTGAGGGTTGTGGGGCGTGTCCTTCTCAAAAACATATTTTCTATCTGAAAATCAACTAGCCTACGCTAAACAAAATGGCTATCTCAAAATTTTGATTGGATGTCTTTGGGTGAATGATGGACGTGGGGGGGGGCTAGTTGCCCTGCAATCACTTTCGACTATTAAAAAGGGCTCTAGCCCTTTGAATTTCCCATCAAATGAGCCCCTTTTAAAGTTTCTATGACAACGCCTGTTATAAAAACTTTATGTATCCCAGGACATAACTTAAAACCCTTGCCCTGAGGGTTGTTGGGGAGTTTCCATCTCAAAAACATATTTTCTATCTGGAAATCAACTACGCTGAACAAAATGGCTATCTCAAAATTTTGATTGGATGTGTTTGGGGGAATGATGGGCATGGGGGAGGGGCTAGTTCCCCTCCAATCACTTTCGACTATTAAAAAGGGCACTTGCCCTTTGAATTTCCAATCGAATGAGCCTGTTTTGAAGTTTCTACGACAACGCCTTCTTATAAAAACCTTATATGCTCCCACGGCATAACTTAAAACCCTTGCCTTAAGGGTTGTGGGGGAGTGCCCCCCTAAAAAAAATATTTTCTATCTGGAAATCAACTAGCCTACGCTAAACAAATGGGTATCTCAAAATTCTAATTGGATGTGTTTGGGGGAATGATGGGCGTGGTGGGCTAGTTGCCCTCCAATCACTTTCAACTATTAAAAAGGGCACTAGCCCTTTGAATTCCAAATCGAATGAGCCTGTTTTGAAGTTTCTACGATAACGCCTTCTATAAAAACCTTATATGCCCCCAGGGCATAACTTAAAACCCTTGCCGTGAGGGTTGTGGGGGAGTGTCCTCCTCAAAAATACATTTTCTATCTGGAAATCAACTACGCTGAACAAAAAGGCTATCTCACAATTTTGATTAGATGTGTTTGGGTTAATGATGGGCGTGGGGGGGTCTAGTTGCCCTCCAATCACTTTCGACTATTAAAAAGGGCACTAGCCCTTTGAATTTCCAATCGAATGAGCTTGTTTTAAAGTTTCTACGACAACCCCTTCTATTAAAAACCTTATATGGTCCCAGGGCATAACTTAAAACCCTTGCCCATAGGGCTGTGGTGGAGTGTCCTCCTCAAAGAGATATTTTTTATCTGGAAATCATCTACGCTGACAAAATGCCTATCTCAAAATTTTGATTGGATGTGTTTTGGGGAATAATGGGTATGGGGGGGGGGCTATTTACCCTCCAATCACTTTCGACTATTTAAAAGGGCACTAGTCCTTTGAATTTCCAATCGAATGAGCCTGTTGTGAAGTTTCTACGACAGCGCCTTCTATAAAAAACCTTATATGCCCACAGGGCATAACTTAAAACCCTTGCCCCGAGGGTTGTGGGGGAGTATCCTCCTCAAAAAGATATTTTCTATCTGGAAATCAGCTACTCTGACAAAATGCCTATCTCAAAATTTTGATTGGATGTGTTTGGGGGAATGATGGGCGTGGGGGGGGGGGGGCTAGTTGTCCTCCAAGCGCTTTTGACTATTAAAAAGGGCACTATCCCTTTGAATTTCCAATCGAATGAGCCTGTTTTGAAGTTTCTACGACAACGCCTTCTATAAAAGCCTTATATGCACCCAGGGCATAGCTTAAAACTCTTGCCCTGAGGGTTTTGGGGGAGTGTCCTCCTCAAAAACCCATTTTCTATCTGGAAATAAAATACGTTGAACAAAATGGCTATCTCACAATCTTGATTGGATGTGTTTGGGGGAAAGATGGGCGTGGGGGGGCTAGTTACCCTCCAATCACTTTCCACTATTAAAAAGGGCACTAGCCCTTTAATTTCCAATCGAATGAGGCTTTTTTGAAGTTTCTACGACAACGCTTCCTATAAAAACCTTATATGCTCCCAGGGCATAACTTAAAACCCTTGCTCTGAGGGTTGTGGGGGACTCTCCTCCTCAAAAACACATTTTCTTTTTTGAAATCAACTACGCTGAGCAAAATGGCTATCTCAAAATTTTGATTGGATGTGTTTGCGGGAACGATGGGCGTGGGGGGCTAGTTGCCCTCCAATCACTTTCAACTATTAAAAAGGGCACTAGCCCTTTTAATTTCCAATCGAATGAGCCTGTTTTGAAGTTTCTACGACAACGCTTCCTATAAAAACCTTATATGCCCCCAGGGCATAACTTAAAACCCTTGCCCTGTGGGTTGTGGGGGAGTGTCCTCTTCAAAAACATATGTTTTATCTGGAAATCAACTACGCTGAACAAAATGGCTGTCTCAAAATTTCGATTGAATGTGTTTGGGGGAATGATTGGCTTGAGGGGGGGGGGGGCTAGTTGCCCTCCAATCACTTTCGACTATTAAAAAGGGCACTAGAACTCTCGATTTCCAATCGAATGAGCCCCTTTTGGAGTCTCTTCGACGACGCCTTCTATATGAAGTGCCCTGCTTTAAAGAAAAAAAATAAACTGTACATTGTGTCAACATTGATCTTATATACCCTCAGGGCATAACTTAAAACCCTTGCCCCGAGGGTTGTTGGGGAGTGTCCTCCTTAAAAAGATATTTTCTATGTGGAAATCAACTACGCTGAACAAAATGGCTATCTCAAAATTTTGATTGGATGTGTTTGGGGAATGATGGGCGTGGGGGGGGGGGGCTAGTTGCCCTCCAATTACTTCCGACTATTAAAAAGGGCACTAGCCACTCCAAATTTTAATCGAATGAGCCCTTTTCGAAGTTCTACGACAACTCCTTCCATACGAAGTGCCCGGGTATGGAGAAAAAAAAAAACAAACACATTGTGCCCACATCGTTCTTTACTTGGGCAGCGCTAGTGCCATGCCTATGATTGGCTGGCTGATCTGGTCGATGCAAATTTCAGTTTCAGCGTACACAGACTGTGTGACTGTCGACCATTATCAGTATTTTTTAAACACGCTACAGTCACGTACGCAGATGTTTGTATCAGCCCGGCATTGGGGTCTCGGAACTTCGATAGAAAAATCAAAAATATTCGAATTACATGGAATATAAGAAAAAATCGAGAAAATCCTAAGCTTCTTGATATATTTGGGGGAAGGCTGATCCAGAAGCCCTTTGCATACGTATATGACCTTCTACTAGCTCGCTGTCTAATCCCGTGCGTTCACCTAATCTCAGAGACATGGCTAAGTTTGTTGAAGCAATGCGTATGATTATAGAAAAATCGGTACTTGTGTATTATCCTGACCACACTCAAGAAGTGAAGTTAGGTTAATCATAAGGAAATATACCTAAATATGATGAAAATATAATACTTTAGCAACAAACTTAATGAAACTTCAACAGAGAATTATGGAAAGCAGGCCACCCAGAACGCGTTATATTAAATACCTAATCTAGCCAACTCTGCAAATTAAATATTTAATTAAAATACACTTGCATAGTAGTTTATCTCACTTTAGACATATCAAACAAATCAAACTTCTTGAATGTGGTCGGTATGATATGTAAGTACCGAAAAATCATTATAAAAGTTCTTCGTATTCTGTGTGAAATTTAATAGATCGGACCTATACAGCCTTTCGAGGGAATTGCTGACTGTTTGTCAAGTGATGGACATTGTGTCTATCTTTGTGCATCAATTGTACACCAAATATTGTAGTGTCTAACCCTTTATTCCTTTTAATAACCAGGTATTAATTCATGTGATATTTTGAATGGAGCTTTTCGCATTATGAGAAGTGCTGACAGAGGTATTTACAAAAGGACTTCCTAGGGGAATGGTTTGTAGGAACTTTGTCATGTGTCTGTTAATGATAATCACATTGCTCTATATATTGATTGAATATTACTAAACTAGTTATAAATAGCAAAGGAAGGATAAAAGACAATTTCTTTGAAAAACAGTTCTGTTCAAAACCAAAATTAAGCATAAGTTTCTTGCAGGATTTTCCAATGGTAGAGAATAATTCCCCCAGCTTTCCATGGAAAGACTGTCTTGAAAAGGAGTTTGTCTTTTTTAGAATAAGGATGCTATTTATGTTAGTTGAAAATAAATGGGACACAGTTAGGATTTATCGAGGTGATTGCATATGCCTGCTATTTTAAAAAGTTTTGTGTATATTGAGAAAGTGCAGTATGTTGTTATGTATAGTTGCGTATTGTGCAGACTTGTGTCTAATAGAGAATCATAAAGATTTATCTGATTTAGGCTAGTGGGACATGTTTTCGACAAGCTTTTTTCTACAAACTTGGAACCACCCTGATTCGCCTCTGCTGTTAATAGATAGAACAGGTTAATTAAGGCGGATATTTACTCCTAATTTTTCTGCAAATGAGCATTTTCAAAGATTTGCGTCTAAAAGTAGTCCCATTTAACTGACTCTTCCCTTTTAAATGTTGTTTTAGTAGGCGGGAATCTTTTTCATTTCTTATTCCTTTTCTTTTCTGTTTTCAACACAAATATCTCCATTTTGGTATATAGTATCATTTGGGTGAAAATGATATATTCTATATACTTCAAATGATACAGTAGTAAGCATAGGCCATCGAGTTTTAAGAGAATAATTTTCGATCAGCATCTGGTACATGAAATAAAAAGGAAATATTTTTTTTTTCAACTGAAAGCAAGGAGCAGAAAGCAAAGAGCAACATTAAAGCTTAAAACGGACAGAAATTATTCCGTATATGAGGGGGCTACCCCTTCACTAACTCTCGCTCTTTACGCTAAAATCTTCAAATTCTTTAAAAATACTTCTCATTTATATTCAATGGCCCCTATGTTTTAGCAGTCTTGTCAAAGAATTGTGTAAAAAAAAAACAACTTTAGTTCAAAATACGTGAGTTGAGGAAGTGGCAGCCCTCCTCGTATACAGAATAATGTCTATTCATTTTAAGTTTTAACGTTACTCCTTACTTTTATCGAAACACTTATTTAATTTAACTTTTGTTCTTTTTCAAAGCATGCTGGGAAATATGCCTCCCCCCTCCGTTAAAAATTTTCTCAGAAAATTCCCCCTCATGGAAAGTTCCACCCACGGAAAATCCTCCGGACAATTCCTCCCCGCTGAAACTCCCCCTGGAACATTTTCTCCCCATTTAGAACTGAGCAGCCGAAGAGAAAGTAAGACAAGTAAAAAGAATTCCGTATATGAATTCCGAAAATTCGCATCGCGTAAAATTTCCCCGGAAACATTCCCTCGAGAAACTTTTTTCCCCATTGAAAATTCTTCCCGTTGGAAATCTCCCAACAGAAAATTCCCCCCGAAAAATTTCAGCGTATTTTCAAATAACATATACTCTATGTAAACAAAGGGGAAATTGCATAACTTACAGCCCTTTCTTCACGGACTATGGAGGGTCATGTTATCCCAAGAGGCTTAGTATTGGACCTTTCAACTATGATGAACCAAATGGCTATCTCAAAATTTTGATTGGATATTCTTCTTTAAAATGGGAGTGTGTGGGGGGGGGGGGCTACTTGCCTTCCAATCATCTTAGCCTCTTAAAAACTAGAACTTTCAGTTTCTGTTCGAATTAGCCTTCTCCTGATCTTCTAGGACCATTGGTTACAGGAAAAAAATAAAAAAATAAAAAACAAGTTACAAATAAACACGCATGTGTTGTCTTACTTCTGGTAAAAATTACAAAACGATCACTTGGCTTTTTGGGAGCTGTTTCCCCCTTTTAAAAAACCAGGCAAATTTTCTCAGGCTCTTAACTTTGATGGGTGGCATCACACTTAATGAGTTTCATATATTCGGAATCAGTATTAAAAAGCAAATTCTTTCAACGTATTAATTGTTATCAATTTTCCTTTTTTTCAGAATTTCGGTTACTGTTAAGTCGAATCGCTTTTTAATTACAGTTCGTTACCATGAACTATTTGATATATTTTATGAGTATCTAGTAGAAATTCTAAGAAATATCTATTTCCATTTTATGGATTTGCTTAGCTGGACGTGAACTCTTCATGTTGACTTTTATTTGATGAGATCCCTTCCGCGTGCATCCCTATGACATGTATAGTCCTAATAACTTTCTTGTCACTTTCACGAGATATTTAAGTATGCACAGTGACAAGGGTGCCTGTGGAATTTTGTTTGGGTTGGGGGGGGGGGTCAACAGAAAATTCATTCATATACTTTAGCGTTTTTTTTTTTGGGGGGGGGCAAATTAATTCTGGACAACCTTACAGTATTCATCAACTAAGTAAATTACATCACTTGGTGGTAATTGTTATGAAAAAGAGCACGATGTTTTAGCAGAATGTTTGAAGGATTGTGATGTCTTTGTCATTGTGTTGTCTGTTGTCATTGTTGGATTATGTTGTCTTTTCTTTCTCTATGTCGTAGCTAAAACGTATTTAATATCTTAGTACCAGGGTAGGAAAATTTGTCATTAATTTGTAATTTGTTAGTCTCTTTAACGACACGGGGCCAATCTCGCATTATAATTTTTTTGATTTGTTGTTTAAGTCTTTTATATTTGTGTCTGTGTTTTATATTTGTATTGTGGAATGTCGCTTTTTAATTCGTTTTTTTTTTCGAAGAACTATGCAAAAGTTCTTCGTGTTCCAGAGAGGCTCGGACAGAGAAACTAAAACAGGGTCTTAGGAACGGGATGCGAAATTGGAATGGGGGGAACGGGATGTAAATTAGGAACGGGGGCGAAATTGGAAGAGTCACAAAGTCGTGCAAAATGATAGTAAGTTTTATATACTGCCCTTCCTTTTTGTTTGTTTTAATATCAAAAGGATGATTATACAGGATTTGAAAATCACTTAGTTTTAGAATTGGACTGGATTAAACGAAATTGACTGGACTTCTGATTTACCTTTGGTACGGTACTCGCTTCTACCGCTACCTTGTCACAGTCTAAGTCTAATTTTAAGTCAGTCCTTTCTTGGGCCACCATGGTTTAAGTCCTTGAGCTGGTGTCGCAATTGCAATTTACTAAGATTGTTAATGATTGAAAAGAATGTCTTCGTCCATTCCCGTCTCTATTCTGACTAAAATTGCAAAACGATCGCTTGGCTTTTTGGGAGTTGTTTCCCCCCTTTTCAAAAACCAGGCAAATTTATTTGCCTGTCCGTATTAGGGCTACTCATGGGGCATGCAGAGGATTGGGAAATCAGCCCTAATTCATCCATAACCCATGAAAACTCTTGGTCATCAGTAAACACCCCTTAGAGCCCCGGGGTTTCTTATCCAGGCTGGTCACCCGTCCTGGAGAGTAGATTAGAAGCAGTTCATCAGCCAGTAATTCCACAGGAACCAGATATTCATCAATATTTGATATATTTGTTCTTCCTTCAGTAGTTTCTCACCTGAAAATACTTATTATTCTTTCATTTGATTGTGGCATTTTTCCAAATCATGGTTCCGACGATAGCCTTTTGTAAAAAAAAGAAAGAAAAGGGATAACGAAAAGCGCACCATTGGAATCGCCGAGCTCGAAAACCGTGCTCAGGAGAATCACAGCCTCTCCACCTTGAAAAACATCGCTTTTTTGCATTGATAGCACTGATGTCATTTTTTAAATCTTTTTCTGCGATTTATTGTGTGTATTTAAAAAAACAACTAAGGACAAACAAAAGTTAATTTTAAAACCAAATTTTCCTGATAACAGTAAAGAGCGAAGTTGAAACTTAAACCAAAAGCAAATTATTGCTTCGCCGTTTATGGAATATGTCTCTGCAAAACTGGTTCAAATAAACTAACTCGTAATATTTCTTTGTAGAATTCTTTAAAATTAGCGCTTTACTAAAAACACAAAATCGATTCAAAAAACCAAGATTGGGAGCAGAAAAGTCCTCAAGTAGCATGCAAAAATAAAAGACTAATTTATATGGTTCTCAATAAACCTTAAAAGAGTCATGAAGTCAATAAATTTTACTACACAATTTGAATTCTCTAGAAAACTCCAGAATCCTCAGTTTTCAGTAAAGCAATAGTTTTTCAGAATTCTACAAATAAAGGGAATTGTCACGAGTCAGTTTATTTGAACCAGTTTTTCTGATATATTTTCAATAAATATATCGCCGTTTTGATGTCATATATGGCAATCAAAACGTTTATCAGAACAATGAAAATAATGAAATCCCTTCATTCTCCATCTCTCTCTGTCTTTCTCTCTCTTTCTCTTTCTTTCTCTTTTGTTCTTGTGTTTCTTGTTGTAGTGTTTAAATAAGACGGGTATCTTCCCCTTCCTTTGCAGAACATAATTTGTTACACATCACTACCATTCTATTTACAAATAAAACAAATTAAAATATAGAAGAACGGGTATAATATTTTAGATAAGACAGTGAAAAAAAACAACAAGCTTAATAATAAGAAAGGTCCGAATATTTCGACTTCACGTCTGGAAGGCTAATAATTAATAGTTTTCAAGTACCATTTTCTGGGGGAAATCTGACAAATCATGACCTTTTTTATGACTACACTAGTCCAGTTTTCTTAAGCAGTTTTTCCAATTTAAATTTTTCTTTAAGTAGTATTTTTTACATAGATAAAAATCATGTCATCATGGATGACCAATGTCAAATATCCCTGTTTTCAGGGGGTGCTTTTGGATTAGTGTAAGGGAGGACCCCCCCCCGTATGTGTGAAGTTATTTCCATACATTTCGTATTGTCTTTTATTATAAAAATACTTCTTCATATATTCGCCGCTATCATCTCTCGATATCAAGTATATTGACAGAAATGAAAGGGTTTTCCGCCATCAAGATCCCCATCAAATCTTTTGATTCCCTACTAAGTGTACCTAAATCTCTTCTAAATTCCCTTCCTATCAGATATGTTCGTGACATATGTATGATTATGAAAAGGGATGCTTGGAGAGTCATTGATTTTTTCAGCGAAGGTAGAAGATCCTTGCCTGTGAAGACAGAGGAGCTTAATTATGACATGCAAGATTGAATGATGCTGAATCAAGGATTTTTTTTTGTCTAGGCATTTTGAGATTAATTCGGCTATCTTTTGGCATTGATGTTTAAGATCCAATCTTTACTAACATATATCATTACTCTGTCATCTCCAAACTGGTAAATAGGCTAAATGTTATGAAAGAAGTGAAGCATTTGCTGGAAGTTTTTTTTTTTCCCCACCAACATACCTAGGAACGCAAGAAGGCATATGAACATATCTGAGAACATAAATCAGGCTCAAATGATGATGCACAATTAAAATGTTATGTGGCATAGCTGACACATAGAAGGGGACTGCTATTGTCTGCACAGACTTTAGTGCAGTGTTCGAAATTTGTTTGTTCAAATTCTCACGGTGTATGAGTTGATAATCACTGAAGGCAGAATCACGTTGTCTGCTCTAAACCAATCAGTGTACCAGGCATTTAGTATTTTTTAGGGGCCAAAAATAAGTGCTGTGAAGTCCTTCCCGACAGAGCCCTATCCATAATTTTTGTTCGGGAAGGTTTTTTTTTCGGGGGAACGGGGGGTGCAAAAAACTTTAAAACCGCATCAAAAATCTGTTTATATGCGTTTTTGTTTCGTTTTTATGAGTTGGACAAACATTTCTGGGGGGGGGGGGTGTTAAACCCCTTACCCACCCCTCTGGATATGGCCTTGCTTCCCGGAAGTAGTTTTTTGAGGGTACAAACAAAAAGAACTTAAAATTACATTATGTTACTGAATTGTGTGGATTCGCCCCTTTAGCTCAAGTAGTCTTTGTGCTATGCTGTAAAAGCAGTCAGCAACCTCCTTCATTGTTGTATCTCCATGAGGGTTTCGCGTTGTTAAAAGAATGAATGGTCATATGTATAAGAATAAATGTTTGGAGATGTTGTTACAAAGGTAGTTACAAGGGAGGAGCAAAATATTCGTACTGCCTGATGGGTAAGCTGGAAAACTCCTTTGCCAAGTCCTTAAGCAGAATAACTGAGATGTTCCATAACCCACCATGACTGTTCCGCCTTACCTCTTATGTAGTAAATGTGCCTATGTAGTCTGCAAATTTGGCTGCCGAATTTGCAGACTACAGAAAGGAGGCAGATACCGTTTTTGCCAAAATTGTTTTCTAAACAAAACGTTTCCAGCTTGGTTAGTGGGATTGATTGCTGCAATCTGAATCTTTGTGTTTCGGACCCAGACACATAGGCGGGAATTTGTTTCAGGGGGCAGCGAGGTGAACTTAAAGAAAACCTCAAATATTGACGAATTATATGATAAAATAAGGTACTGTGGGATAACTGGCAAATATGTACCATGTTATAATATGAATCATCCTCGGAAAGTTTGAAATACATTTTGTATGGCAGCCGGCGTTCCCCCCCCCCCTGAAAAATACCCCACCCCCCGTGGCTGGTTGGTCTCCAATCACTTTCAACTTATAAAAAGGGACTAGAACTCCCAATTGTGGATATAGTGAGCACCCTCCAAACTTTCTGTGACCATGAGGTGGAGGTGAGGAAGGGGCAGTCCCTTCCTATACAAAATAAGTTCTGCTCATTTTGGGGTTCAATGTTACATCTTACTTTCTTAGTAACAGCGTAGACCAGAAATATTCCCAGAAATCATAAAGGAGTTGGTATCAATTTTATATTTTTGATGCATTTTTAAAGTTTCTTTTGCCCCCCCCCCCGAACAAAATAAGTTCTGCTCATTTTGGGGTTTAATGTTACATCTGACTTTCTTAGTACAGCCTAGACCAGAAATGTTCCCAGAAATCATAAAGGAGTAGGTATCAATTTCTCATTTTTGATGCATTTTTAAAAGTTTCTTTTATCCCCCCCCCCCTCGAACAGAAATTCTGGTTACGGACTACAAAACTTAAAAGGGCACTTAAACTTCTACAATGAGATTCTCCAATTTTTTTTTTGTAATTAGGGAGGGAGGGAGATTACTCAAAGAGTACATTTTAATGCCAAAACATCCCAGCTCTCATTGATCCTTCAGGTAAGTACAGAATTAGTTCTAAGGGAGAGATGAGGGGAGGGTGTAGGTAGAAATTGATTTATAATCCCCAGGGAGTTTTAGTCTTTTTTTTATAAGTCGAAAGTGATTGGAGACCAACCAGCCGTAAGGGGTATTTTCCGAGGAGGTGTTTTCTATGGGAAGGGTATTTTCAGAGGGGTGTGAGGGGGGGGGGTAAACGCCTAGAACCATTTTGTTGGACCACTAAGGTCGACTATAGATGTATTATAGGTGCACGCTGCTAAATTTAGGGAGAAGGATAGATGATCTTATTAGAGATTTCTAGTTTAAGGCTTATGGTCAACCGTGGATATAGATAGCGTGACTTCCGCCACATTTTGTACGTACCACCTTGTGTAACCTGCATGATTTATGAAAATGGCAGCCTCCTCGTTGTTGAACTGAATTTACCACGAAAATACCTACAAATGGTCTTTCATGGAAATTCTTGCTATTCTTATGATGTCAAACAGTTAGTGGTAACGAACCGTAAATAAGGAGCGACCCGCCTCAATAGTAACCTAAACTCTAAAAAATTGAATTTCGATACCAACATATACATCAAAAGAATCGAATTTTTATGCTAACTTCAAATATACAAGTTTCATCATGTTTTCATCCTAGCCGAGTGGATTGGTGCGCTGGATTTAGGATTCTCTGTCCGAGAGGGCGAGGGTTCGAATCCTAGTGTATCGAATTATTTGGTTTGGGACGTGGGCCAGTGGAGTGACTCTGTAAGCTCAGCCAGAGTCGACCCAGCTCTAAATGGGTACCTGGAGAAATCTGAGGAAGGTATACAGGAAGGGTGTGCGAAAGCACAGGATGGTTGGCCCCCAACCCCCATTGCGCTTCCTGGCTGAAGGGCCAAGAAACGGAGATCAGCACCGCCCGTAGGGACTGTAAAGTCCAATGCCGTATTCTTTACCCAGCATTATTTAAAAATCGATCAGAAATTAAATAAAAAAAAATTCAGCTAAAAGTAAGGAGCAACATTAAAACTTAAAACGAACAGAAATTATTACGCACATGAGAGGGTTCGCCCCTCGTCAATACCTCGCTCTTTACGCTATAAGTCTTTTTTAGTTATTTCAAAAGAGCTATTTATTCTAATTTAATGGCCTTTTTGGTTCAGGGGTCATTCTTAAAAAATTGGAACACAATTCAAACTTTTGCGTAAAGAGCGAGTTATTGACGGGGAGGCGAACCCTTTCATATACGTAATAATTTCTGTTCGTTTTAAGTTTTAATGTTGCTCCTTACTTTCAGTTGAAAAAAAAACTCGTTTTTTTCATTTAATTTAACCTAAATACAATAAAACTGGTGCTTAGTTGACACTGTTTAATGAAAGTATTACCCATGTATTGGGCTATTGATTGCCAGTGTACCCAATGGATAAATTTCATTTTCTACACCTGCTTTGCTTGTTTTCAGAAGCCAAATTCCATTGTAGCATTTGATATTGGAAATTGATAACGAGTTGAAATGGATATTCTGATTATGGAAGCAGACGAGTCAGCGGCATCTCTTGATTAATCTAACGAACTGTTCAACTCTTTGATTATGAATAGTGAATCAATTAGGCCATGGTATCATATATCGGATTTTTGTTTATTTGAAGTCTTAATCTTTTTATATTCTTATACAAGAGATGAAATATTCGAAAATTATTTTAGGGCTTTTGGCTGCTGTAAAAAAAACACGTTTTTCAACTGAAATTAAGGAGTAGCGTTAAAACTCAGAAAAAATTATCCCGTATATGGGTTGGGGGGCTACCCCATCCTCAATCCTCGCTCTTAACGCTAAAGTCTTAAAGTTCTTTATAAGTACTTTTCACTCAAGTCCAACGGTCCTTGTGTTTGAGCAGTTTTTCTTAAAGAATTGTGACAAAATCTCGAACTTTAGCATAAAGAGCGAGGGCTTTGAAAGGGACAGCATGTCGCTCCTTGGGCTGATTCGCTAATTACTAACAGTTTATTTCCACAGACTAAGACTATTTGATTTGCAACTACTTGCTTTTACGCGAAAGTTTTTATTCAATCCTCTGAAGATACGAGTAAGTCAGTCAACTATTTCATGGTAACAAAGTGTAAAAGTAAGGAGCGACTCGGTCCAGTAGTAACCAGAACTCTAAAGCAAGGAATTTTTATGACAATTAATACATCAAAAGAATCGACTTTTTATGCTGCTTCCAAATATATAAAATTAATTGTTTTATCTTACCCATCAAAAGCAACAAACCGGAGAAAATTTGCCGGATTTTCGAAAAAGAAAGTCACATCCCCAAAAAGTCAAGTGATGTTAATCAAAATCACACCATAAGATTGAGCATATCAGAGAACCCTAATATAGTGGTTTCAAGTTTCTATCTACAAAATGTGCAATTTTGTATGTTTTTTTTTTTTTTTACCAGAAGAAAAATCACGGATGGCTTGTTTGCTTTTTTTTTCCAGGGGTGATAGGATCGAAAAAATGGCCCTAGAAGATCGAGAGGGGCTCATTTGAGTAGAATTCAAAATTCTAGTGCCCTTTTTAAGTTACCAAAAAGATCGGAGGGTAAATAACTCCCCTCCCACGCTTTTGTCCAAAGTCCCCAAAGATTTTTGGTCAAAATTTTGAGATGGCCATTTTGTTTAGCATAGTTGAAACTTCCAATAACTAGGTGTCTGGGAATGACATGGCCCCGCTACAGCCCCCGGGGAAAGGGCATTAAGTTTTGAAATTTTGCCATTCTTTGCATATAGTAATTGTTATTGGGAATGTTGCACATATTTTTGGGGGGATTTCCCACGGGGGAAATATTCTTTAGGGATAGAATTGTCCGTGGGAATTTTCCACCGGAAAAACTTTTCATTGGGCAGGGGATTATCGGGGAAAGTTTTCTAAGGGGGGAAGATTTCCGACACGATTTGAAAAGCGATTAGAAGTTAAATAAAAAAATAATTTTTTCTTTCAAGTGAAAGTAAGCAGAATTTTTCAGGTCAATTGTCTGGGGGAATATTCCACGGGGGGAATTTTCTGCGGGGTATATTTTTCATCGTTGGAGTGGATTTCCTGGGAAATTTTTCTACGGAGGGAGGGATTTCCGGCATGACTGAAAAACGATTAGAAATTAGATAAAAAACAAGCTTTTTCAGATGAAGAAAGGGGAATTTTCCACGGGATAAACTTGCTATTATTGGAGGGGATCTCCTTGGAAATTTTTCTACGGAGGGGAGGTTTTCAGCACGAGCGAAAAGTGATTAGAAGTTAAATAAAAAACAAGTTTATTTAATGATACTATGGAGAATTTTTCAGGGGAATTGCCCACATGAACTTTTCCGCGGGAATTTTTTAGCAAGGATAACATTGTCCCCGGGGAATTTCCCAGGGAGATTATACGCGGGGGTATTTTCCGAGGGGGATGTTTTACGGATGGGGAGGCGGATTTTCTGGCATTTTTCGAAAAGCGATCAGAAATTAAATAGAAACGACAAGTTTTTCTACTCAAAGTAAGGAGCAACATTAAAATTTAAAATGAACAAATCTTTTTTTTTTTGAATATGAGGGGATATATGAGTGTGGCTTTTTGTCTCAATTCTTTAAGAACGACTCCTGAAACACAAGGATCGTTTGATTGGAATACGAAGATTTCTAAAGGACCAAAAAGCTTTAGCGTAGAGAGCGAGGGATTGGACAAGAGGCAACCCCCCTCCTCACATATGGAATAATTTTGTTTGTTTTAAGTTTTAATGTTGCTCCTTGCTTTCACCTGAAAGAAACTTTTTAAATTTAATTTTAATATAAGAAGCTCTGACCTGCAACTACTTCAGCAAGACAAAAAAGAAGATATTATCTTTGAATGTTTATTCATCTTGATCATTTAAGGAATAGTCTATTTAATAGCGTGATGATGATGTACTTCTAGAGATTCTTAGATTAATAATAACTAGATACATAGTTGCTGAAGATAATTTTATATTCTCCTCTTCATAGTAGTACTACTGTTACTACTATACTTTTACTAAAATCTTAGCGCCACAACAAGCCGCCTGAGGCCAACACAACTGTACAAGCTCCTCTTCTACCCATTCTCTTCAACAGATTGAATTTATTCAGTTTACCCCTTCCATGAAGTTCTGATTTACTTTTTTATGGTTCTTCCTTATGGCCTCTTCCCATCCCAATTGGGACGGCCTGCCTTTCGTTTGGTCTCATATGGATGGTTAGTAAGAACAATATTTGGCCATTGACCATTCCTCCATCTCAACGTTCTAACCATCGTCCTAGGCATCTCAACCTTTTTTGATTATTGTCCTATAATGTAGGATAAAACTACATTTTTAGTACAGCTTGTTATTTGATATACGGTCAGTCTATTCGTTGACAATTCCTCTGGAAAACATTTAGCAAATCAGCCTCTGCCTTTTCAAATGTCCATGACTCAAAACATACTTGACCACTGTCATTGCCGTAGCTTCTATTATTTTAATCTTGGTTTGCAGGCTTATCTTCATATTCTTCCAAGAATTTTCAACTGAGGGCTATTCTACTTTTTATATTTCCACTACGCATATCATTGTAACTAATGATACTACTTAGGTAATCTACTTGATCGATCTCTCGATACACATCAACATCACCTCCTAACCCTTCATCCATTGTTAGTCTAAGCGACTTAATCTTCTTAAAATCAATTTTCAAAACGATTCTTGCAGCCTGAACTTTCAAAATATCCAAAAATTCGTTCATTTTGCTTACATTCTTATCCAGGACACTCAAATCATCTGCATAATCTAAGTCTAGGAGAGTTTTGCCTTCCCATTTAATTCCATGCTCTCAGATAAGCCGTTGCGGTGTTCCTTAGGACAAAGTCCATCAAAGCAATCCATATAAATGGGGATAGAACGCAACCCTGCTTAAGTCCTGATTGAACACCAAACCAGCTCTTAGCCTCACTTCCTACCTTAACCGCAGCAATATTGTTCTCATACTTAGCACTAATCACTTTAATGTACGTATATGGTAGACCCACAGTTTATAGAATTAACTATAAACTGTGGGTAGACCACACAAATGACATACCTTTATTAAAGCCATTTTATCGGCGGAATAAAATATAAATACATTCTAAGACCATACCGGTTAGGTTATAATAATAATAATTTATTATAAGCCAAAAAAACAGGCCATACAGAACAGTATTCTTAATTACATTCCACAAGAAAAATAACATAAATATCAAGTTTCACTCATTGATGTCAACGCTTCATTTACATATTTACATAACTGCCTGATTGTCCTTTTTACAATCGTTTTCAGGATCCCCAGGAACTCCAAGTTACCACCCTCAAAATACTTTTCCCTTAATAGAGAAAGTTGCTGGCACTCGGTGAGAATATGGGCCACATCCTCAATACCTAGGTTACATCTGGGGCAAGAGTAATCCGCATCTGCATCTGGGGCCACCCTTTTTCTTTCAAATACTCTTTTTCTATTTTTTAGTGGCAGGCAATTCGCTCGGATCCGAAACCAAGTCCTCAATGTCTCCCCCGGTAATCCTAGTTTAAAATAATATTCAAATCCAAATATCTCTTTTACATGGGAATAAAACTTCAATGTTTCAGATGTTTTAACTGCCTGGGTCCACATTTAGACTTCCTGGTCTTTTATTCTTTCTATAATCATAGCCAAAAACGGCTCACCCTGATCTGAGGGTCCTAGCCCCTCATTCCAAATATATGATAATCCTAATCCATCTAAAACATTTTTTATTTGATACGGCCACGATCTTTTACGTTTCGACCGTAGCATCTCCACATACATGACGTATGACAAAGAAGAACAAATAGAAATGAATAATACAATTAAATAGCCGAGAAAACGAGGGTAAGTCAAGCAGTGGGACGGAAAGAAGTGAAAATAGGCAGATATCTCGACAAGGGCCTTAACCGAGCCGTCTTCAGTGCAAAAAAAGAAGAAAATAACTAATTTGTAGCTTAAACAGGTTAGTTTTTTTTAGCCCTTTTTTTCCTTGTCGAAATATTTGCTTGTTTTCGTTTCTTTTCGTTCTTTTGGCTGACATTACCCTCGTATTCCTACGGCTCTTTAATTTTATTATTCATTTGTAATTTTTTCTTCTTTGTCATACGTCTGAATCAAATAGCTGTACATAATCTATAAAACCATGGATTGAAAGGTTTGATCATTCAAACACTTCTCATTTATTGATCTAAGAGTGAAAATTTGGTCGACACATCCTCTGTTCTTCCTACAACCACACCATTCTTCTCTTGAAACTTTATCTATAACTTGTCCTAATCTAAAAAGTGTCATTTAGAGCCCCTTAATTATTAGTTTAAAGAAGAATGTGCTACTTTGTTGATGGTAATTGAGAAAATGATCGAAAAAGAAAAGCTTGTTTACGCCCATAAATATTGTGCAGAACACTCCGTTACTAAAAGTGCATGTACCGACGGCAGAGAAAAAAAAGGACTATAATTTTCATCACCGCAATTTGCTTTAAGTATTTTGGCAAAAGATTCATGTGATCATTCCACTGTTTTTAGACAGATCTTAAACATTTGAACTTAAAGTGATGCAAAAAGCGAGAATATTCTAAATAACCACAATAAAAGTTTCTTTTTTTAATCCTGTCGCTGAAAATTTAAAGCTAAAAGCTTTCATCTTATACAACAAATAGAAGATACTCATCAAAATCAAATATCACAGGTTCTCACCCGAAAAGGTAGACTTGTTTCAATTTTCTTTGTTTTTTCTATTTGCACTTTTACTTTTATGTAGCTTTCAACTGTTCACATGATGCCAAGGTTTAATGAAGCTTTTTTCAGTAGAAATTAGTCTAGCAAAGATTCGGTACGCTAATTTTGGCATCATAAACCTTTACAAATTGGAAGCACTTTTGGCAGTTCAATGTTTTTTGTTTTTATTTTTTCAATTTTTTTTTTTGTTTAAATTAAAATCCACCTCCTCCTCTCAGTGACGACAAATTTAACAAAAAATTACTTTAAACCTTAGACGTCACCTACTCTCAGTTTGAAAAAGATTGAATAGCAGCTGAACCGGACACACTTCAAACTACCATATGCTACAAAAATAAAAAAAAATCCATTAAAAGGAAGAAATTGCCTTTCTCGTAATAAAAGGCGTCCTCTCACCACAGGAAGCCCTTCTCACGTTGGTCTTTCTTACGATTCTAAATCTTTTCCAAATGTTGGCCCATCAGGTCTCCCACCCAAAAAAAAACCTTTACTCTCGAAAAGGAGAATAATGAAAACATAAAATAATCGGCAGTTCAATGTTTGGACGTGTCCTCGTAAAGCCAACATTTAGGAGTTTGAGAATTTTTAAGGGCTTGTAGTTATAGCCCCCATTTCTTAGTTCCAAGAAGAATGTTACTCTTTCAACGCCAAAAGCTTTGGAGAGTTTCCTATCACTCTCCCTATATGTACAGGTAGCTTGTTTATTTTAACAGGGAGGGTTTATTTGTGTGTATTTACGTAAAATGCGTTTTGTAGGTTTCCAGTCCTACGGCTGGAACTCCCGATCCCGGAACGCCTGGCAAATCAAGTAATAAAAGTCGCGACGGTGTCACGAAATCCGGAGGAGATTCTGGTTTTGGAAGTGGAACTGGTTCCCTTGCTGACCTTCTAAGCAGTGTCGTCAGAAGATCAAAAAAAGGACACAGAGTGCCTCGACCTTACTCTGAAGCTTCATTGGCCCAATCTAGTCAACCTCCTCCTGTTGTCCCGGTAGAGGAAAAGAAGGAGAGAAGGAGGTCCAAACGCTATTCAGCCTATGGGGTAATGTCTTGTCAACTCTTGTTTCCTCTCTTACTCTCTTCCCTCTTAAGGTCTGAGCATGGACACTCACTTTAGATTTTCATCTGCTTGCAGTTTTCAAATGCTTCTTGGTCGTAAATGGCAAATACAGAGCAGCATTGTCAAAAGCACCCGAAACTGTTGAGACTGTAATTTTGAAAACGGTGCTTATGTTAGAGGATTTTGATAAAATTGGTGCTTTATGCCTTCCCAAGGCCAGAACAAAATTTGCACTTTACTGAAAAAATACAAAAAAATGTGCATTGTCAGTTTGATATACATATACTGATATTTAGTAATCAAAATGTTAATATTATTTGATTTATTAAAGTATAAAAGTAAAAATATTTATATTTTTTCAGTAAAGTGCAAATTTTGTTCTGGCCTTTGGAAGGCGTAGGGGTTTTGCGCCCAACTTATGTTAATTTCTGCTCGTTTTGAGTTTCACTCGGTTAATTATTGTATTTTCTGTTCGTTTTGGGTTTCATTTATTTATCGATGGTGATTTGTGCTAGTGTCACGCTTTGTAGATTGTTTGATTTTATTTTTGCTCATTTTTTGTTTAATGGGGTTCTTTACTTTTCTTTGAAAAACTTATTTTGTGGAAAAAGTTTTTTTAAATTAATGCCCAAAAGAATGGACAGATAGTCTTCGCTCGACCGTTTCCTAGATCTGATCAATTGACTAGATTTTTTAAGGAGGTCGTACAAATCAAATCATCACATTTAGACTTTTAGTCATCCCACAAGTTTGGTCAAATCCCTAGTTATTTGGTCAAATCACCAAATTTATTATAACCATACACATATCCAACAAAATCAACCTTCCATGCTTATTCCAAACAGAGCCGTTCCTGGGGGGGGGGCAACCGGAGCTGTTTCCTCAGGTGCCGTGGCTTGGGAGGAGGGGGGGGCTGTGGTTAGGGAATTGTCCATTTTGGTCCAATTTTTCATTTTGATTCGGCTTGTTTGCCTGTATTTGAGTCGGGAGGTGGGGGGGGGGGGGCGCTGGGATTAATTTTTTCCCGGGTGCCACCAACCCTAGGAACGGTTCTGACTCAAAATACGTAACGTCACGACTAAAGGTCGAATTTCCAATTTTCACAAGTCTGACTTAAACACGCGTTTATCTGACGGGTGTAGATAAACGTTCTTCAGTGAGGTCCAGGTATGTTGAACTTTTTGGTCGATTTTTTGTCTAGTGAAATTTTCTAATGCTCTATTTATGTTTAAGTATCAAAATAATTTGTTGCCAAAGTGCTTCGGCGGTCTTTTTCCACCCGTTTTAAGTGGTTACGAGCATAATATAAGTAGTTCAAGTCAGTCTAGGAATGCTAGAGTAGTTACTATACGATCAAAGTTTTCTGTGCGCCATGTTTGTCCTTGTACCTGGAATACTTTGCCGCATAATATTGTACAGGAAACAAACCCGAGTAAATTCAGAAGTTTGCTGGAAGACCATTATTTTAGGGTTTGTGAGAAGGATGGATGATACGTTCTCTGGTTTCTTTATTTATTGAATTAATAAAATTGTTGAATTTTTTGGTTTGATGAATTGATGATGGGAGATACCGAATGGTTTTTATTTGATTTTTTGGCGTTTCTTGTTTTGTTTTCTGTGTTTATTTGTCGTCACCTTTCATGAGTTGATTTATATTTAGGCCTAGTGGGGTAATTATTTATGTAAACAAGCTTTGCTTCAGGTTTTGTTATGTTTATTGTTGAGGAATAAACCCTTTCTTTTAAAAAAGATAAATAAAATGCCGAAATCAGTTTGCTAAACTGTTCTCAAAGGCGTTACCCAAGGCCGTATCCAGGGGTGGGGGTTACTGGCTTTGAGCAAACTCCCCCCCCTCCCCACGAAATTTCTGTCTGACACGTAAAGAGGTAATATTTGGATGTGTTTCGTTCATATTTTTATGCTCCCCCCTCCCCGAACAGAAATCCTGGATACGGTTTTGGCAGCAGCCGAATAATGTAGATCAGGAGGATCGAGGTGTGACTAAATATGTATTGTCCAGGCGATCCTCTCTTTGACTGCAGCTCAGCAAACAATTTCCGGCAATTATTTCCGAAATACAGAAATATTAATGCGGAATTTTCGGAAATCCGATCTTTTGGCGTAACAGCGGCGACATTGAGTTAGAAGGCACTTGTCAAAACCCTTAAGGAGGGGAAATACCCTCTAAAAAGGTGTAATCTTGACGGTTAGACCGTATCTAATATTTATGGGGGTTTCTCTTCTCCATATACAATAATACAATCTTTCATATTTTTCCTTGAGAACGTCGATCAGGGATGCATGTCTTTTTGTGTATTTTTCTTAGTGGGGATCTTATAGAACCAGTGGCTGTAGATTCTAAACTTTCGAAAACCCTTTTATAGAGCATCCTAGTTTTTGAGGACATTCAGCTTTAGGGAGGAGAATTCATCTCTAAACGTGTATGAAGTCCATATATTAATTGAAGGACAGTTATATGGAATAATTTGGAAAATTCCTTTGAAAGAGTCGATTCTTTTGAGACTTCATTCATTTATTTAGAATGCTAAATTTATTATTGCATTCACATGCTGCATTTGCTACAATTACTATTCTGTAAATGCCAAATGTCAGGGAGGGGATGGGTTATGATATAAGTCGGAAGGGAAGGGCGGAGTGGCTTTAAAAATCCCTTTCTAGGCCCAAATGCCCTAAATTTGCCTGTAGTGGTCGTTCGAATCAGTTCAAAGAGAGGGACAATTCGCCTCATAATCTCCCTTCTCACGTGATGGAATATATTTAGATTAAGCGTTAAGAATGGATGCAGAGGGGGGGGGGGGTTTCGTGCTTGTTTGGAATTCTTTTGAGTTTGAATTAGGAGATTACATTCGTACTCCAACCGCAGGGCGGGGATTAACTCCTAAAATCTATTTTGTCCAAGGATCCACCACCTCAAGAAAAAAAAAAGGTCCGAAAGAATGTATTGCTGCTAGGCGTTAAATATTTTCACCGTAGAAGTGCAACCCCGTCCATGATAATAAAGAATTATTTTGAGCGTTAAGTAGGAAATTATATCGTATGCTTACCAGCACGGTAAGGCTAGGGGTGTTGGACATCCCCCGAAATCAAGATCTGTTGGATGAGTTCCACTCCCATTAAAAGGGTCCATCGTCAGCTTCGACGATGTCTTCCCACTCTGGTTATAAAGAGGCATGGAAGTATCACAGATCACAGCTATTGGCCACACTCGTTGAAGTGTATTATTGGCCTTCCTCTGCGACATGATTCTTCAAGTAACCGGAAAAATGTTGATTTGGAAATTCTGGCATAGCCCATGCGCAACGCATAGCCAATGTATAGTTTCACCATCCCCTTTTTATGGTGTTGGTAAGGGACGGCTGACCTATTATGTTCCTTACGTACTTGTTTGTTACCATCTGAATTCATTTGATGCCAAGCAGTATATGATGGAGGCATGTGTGTCCAAAGACTGGATTCTCCTCTCTTGCTCTTGTTCAAGATGTCATGTTTCTGACGCATAAAGTAGGACGGGCAGAACATTATTATAAAACATGCGAATCTTGAGCCGGAGAGAAAATTGTTAGTGTGGTTTACTGAAAACACATTGTAATGCCCAATCAATAGAATATGGATAATTGCTAGTTTTTTATCTATCTATTGCCTTGTAAAATACTTGGGCCGGAAATTATACTGTGCACAGCAAATAACCTGAAGGATTACTTGCAGTCTTGTGGCACACATTGTCATAAAATAGCTTAAATTTTAGCTTAAAAAAGGGGGAGGGGTGAGTGAACGTTAGATGCCCTCTCTTGAGTATGATTTGTGTTTGTTTTTAAATTTTAACGCTGTACTTTACTTTCAAGTAAAATATGCGTTTTTTCATGTCCGAGAGACTTGAATTTCAGCTGAAGAACTTGAAGATTACCTGTCTACGCTGATTATGTACATCGAAAAGAAACATGCAAAAGTATGTCCTGCCTCAAAAGCAATCTATAAGAGAGTTTTAGGAAACTACTCAAGGTTGTTCCTTAGTTTAAGTGTTTAAAGGGACAAATAGAAGAGATGAAAAGAAGTGAAACATAATGCGTACCGTTGATTTGTTAGTGTTCCATTCGCAATGAGATTTGACTAATAACGAGGTTTAGCAAGCGCTAATTTAAGCCAATCAAATGTTTCATAAACTTTTCCAAGCAATCAGAAAGTCGTATGAAAAATTTGGTTGGACCAAATTGGTGCTAATTAAATCTCGGCATTAAATATCTCATGGTGAATGACCCTAAAGTGATTGAGACCCTTAAAACAAAAAGCATGAAAGAATGTGTCTCATTGGTTTTCATGATTGAACTAATTCATCTTTCCAGGGGCAGTAAAATTTTTATAATTTAGTTAATGTGCGGACCAGTCTGAATATGGGAATTTCTATTAGTATGAAGGTGCTCAAGTTGAATTACAAAGCAAAAAAAGAATATTTCTGTTTTCAGAAATATTAATGGTTTCTAAATATTAATCCTCACTTTCAAGACATTTCATTATGAACATGCAACGCTAGAAATTACTCATGTACTTTGAGACCGAAATCTAAAAAAAGTAAACGAAAAAAGTGGATTAAAACTACTTTGTTTAACGGCCCACATTTTGAACATTGTTTATGGTTGCATTGAGATACTAGTTCTTAGTTGAGATACTTCTTTATACATTATATTTATTTATATATATATATATATATATATATATATATATATATATATATATATATATATATATATATATATATATATATATATATATATATATATATATATATATATATATATATATATATATATATATATATATATATATATATATATATATATATATATATATATATATATATATATATATATATATATATATATATATATATATAGTGCCGAGAGGCTTCTATATATAGACTCTTACTGTCGCTTGTCATCTAAACGCAGACTATTTGAGCCTTTTCTTTATGTCATGATGTCCAAATGGACCTTAAATTAGAAGTGTTGCCTTTGTAAAATTACATTTTTTTATTGGACCTTTAACTTTTACATTTTTTTTATTGGACCTTTATCTTTTGCCTCGGCTTGTCTTTTGTCATTATGAAAGACATATAGCCGAACCTTAGATTCTTTCAATTGTTCAGGTGGTGGACAAAAACTTCTTTTTCTTCCATCTAATTATCTAGTCCAAGTTTTTGATTTTAAAAGGTATGGAAGGCATTGACGACCACCTTTTTAATTGTTCAGGTGGTGGGACAAAAACTTATTCTTTTGCCTTGGCTTGTCTTTTGTCATTATGAAAGACTTACCGCCGAACCTTTTGTTCCTTTTAATTGTTCAGGTGATGAACCACCTGTTCAGGTGTTCAGGGTTTTTGTCCCAACGATTTATCCAGTCCATAATTTGATTTTCAAAAGTATGATAGGTATTGATGGCCTTATCCATGTCAAAATTCAAAACCCAATCATCATCGCTATTATTTTCAATCTGTTTGGTTCGTTACACCTCGGCTTATCTTTCGTCATTATGAAATACATATCGTTGAAACTTAGTTTTTTTAAAACAAAGGTATGGGGCTCGCGGCAGGCTTCTATATATAGATTTTCACTGTCGCTTGTCTTCTAAACGCAGACAATTTGAGCCATTTCTTGATGCCATGATGTCCAAATGGAACATAAATTAGAAGTGGTGCCTTTGTTGGACCTTTGTTTTTTTATTGGACCTTTAACCTTTGCCTCAGCTTGTCTTTTGTTATTATGAAAGACATATCGCCGAACCTTTGTTTCTTTTAATTGTTCAGGTGGTGGGACAAAAACATCTATATCTTCCAACGATTTATCTATTCCTGGTTTATGATTTTACAAGGTGTGGGAAGCATTGACGACCACCTTTGTTTCTTTTAATTGTTCAGATGGTGGGACATAAACTTCTTCTTTTGCCATGGCTTGTCTTTTGTCATTATGAAAGACATATCGCCGAACCTTTGTTTCTTTTAATTGCTCAGGTGATGGGACAAAAACTTCTACTTCATCCAACGATTTATCCAGTCCATATTTTTGATTTTCAAAAGTATAATAGGTATCGATGACCTTATCCATGTCGAAATTCAAAACCAAATCATCATCGCTATCATTTTCAATTTGTTTGCCTCGTTACACCTCGGTTTATCTTTCGTCATTATGAAATTCATATCACCGAACCTTTATTTTTTAACAAAGGTATGATAGGCATTGATGACCTTATCCATGTCAAAATCCTAAACCCAATAATCATCGCTATCATTTTCAATTTTGACACTTTTTGATTCTTGCTGTCCAGGTTTATTTTCATTGACTCGCTGCTCTTCATTTTCATTTTCAAATCCCCCGCTTATTCGGTGTCGTATGTCTTCTAACCGCGTGTGTCTTTGCCCTTCATTTTCATTTTCAACACGCTCTAATTGTCGTTTTCCCATATCTTCCAACCACCCGTGTCTTTGCTCTTCATTTCCATTTTTGATACGTTTTTAGATTTTGATTACTTCAGACAATTTAGCAATGGTCATTGCTATAGCTGTCCGTATTGGTGTTGTCGCAATTGAAGGTTCAGTTTGTCAAATTTCACATCTTATCACGTTTGATAGTTTAGGTTTTGGTTCAAAAGAATCATCATTTATAGTTACTGCAACTGCAAATTTTCGTTTTTTGGGC
Organism: Artemia sinica; assembly: GCA_027921565.1. Classification (NCBI taxonomy): domain Eukaryota; kingdom Metazoa; phylum Arthropoda; class Branchiopoda; order Anostraca; family Artemiidae; genus Artemia; species Artemia sinica. The sequence continues at coordinate 50,688,799 of CM051264.1, forward strand.
CTTTCTACAGACATTATGCTATATAAATAACTATTGCGTTGGAAACTCAACTGTCTTATTTATACTATGCATGATATCATATAAGAAAATACTAATATGATGTCATAAGAAATGCTTATATGATGTAGTAACATAGTACATGACGTCATTTCCAAAAACCAAAATTAAGGCTTTTAACGATTTTTCTCAGACTTCTGATCTATCTAGATCGTTTTTTCTTATGCAAGAATATTTCAAGATACCAATTTTCCCGAAAAAATATGGAGCCGTTTTCGAGAAACAGAATAAATTCATACATACATAAATACATACACAATTATTACTCACATGTAAAGATAGCATGTATATATATATATATATATATATATATATATATATATATATATATATATATATATATATATATATATATATATATATATATATATATATATATATATATATGTATATATATATATATATATATATATATATATATATATATATATATATATATAATATATATATATATATATATATATATATATATATATGTATAATATATATTATATTATATAGACATTTATTTATATTTATGCTATATTTGTTGAGATATTAGTTGATGACATGAAGATTTAGATGATTGTAGGCTATTGCAAAACTGATTTGACTATCTTGTTGAAACATGCTTTGGAAATATGTGTGTCGTAATATTCGTTTTGTAATATATTTATTTGTTGCATACTCTGAATGCAAAACCAAGATCTCCTGTTGCGACGGATGTAAGATACTAAATACCTAGAAATATGTCTACGCCTAGGGAGTTGGAGGGATCTCTAAACCATAATTAAGATATGGGGAACACACTAACATACCCGTAAAGCTAGATGTTTGACCTTAAAATGCAATATTTTGCAGCTTAATGTTTTGGCTATCAAATTTTTCATATTCCTCGAGAATTTAGTAGAATAAAAACAAAATCTATAGATTAATTACAATATTAAATAGCTGCATTTATTGTAGATTATTTTTATTCAGATTCTGGAGTAATGAAACGAAAAAAAAGGATTGGTAAATGAAGGTCAGTTTTTATTTTATAGGTAAGGTTTATTTAATTGCCTTCGAAGTCATTTTCGCAATATGAGCATTAGCAGATAGCAACCAAGATTTGAAACTTACAGCTGGTAAATCCTTTCACGAGCAATCCATGGTTGTCAAACATATTTTTACGCTTTGAGCTTGAAGTCTTTTAGATTTGAAAAAAAGAGTAATCTTCGACGCGAACACTCCCCTTCAGGGTGACTTTTTTTCTTTATGTTACTTTTAATACTATGTACCTCTTCTTAAAAATGCTGGCTGAACGGCTGATTATATCGTCGATGTCAAGAGAAAGCCAAGCATCTCGGAAGTACATATCTCCACGCAGGGCCGTATCCAGGACTTTTGTTCAGGGGGGTTTTTACTAATTTTTGACTCAGTTTTCGACTAATTTTACTGATTTTTACCCAGGTTTTACTAATTTTCGACTTATTTTCGAGTCGGTCAAAAATTTCGGGGGGGGGGGTTCAAACCGGGTAACTCCCCCCTTGATACGGCCTTGTCTCCACGTATAAGGTTCTAGGCGTTTACCCCCCCGGATAATATCCCCGCCCACAGAAAATATCCCCCCCCCCAACGAAATAGGCCACCATGTATACAACTACCGATATCACTCAAACCCATAGACAGATAGATAGATAGATACTTTATTAGTGACTGAACCGGAAACTCAGTATTTCATATCTGCAACCAAACGGAATGAGTAGCTTATAAGAGTGGCAACAGGCGCTAGTGTTGACTAAAACATCAACGTCATCTAACATTTGGCATATCTTAGTATTTTTTCAAGCTTTGTAATCGTTTTCCTGTCTGAAACTAATATCTGGTACTTATTACTACACTTGTTTTACCAACTTCACCAATTAAAATTAATTTTTCATTTTATTACACGGAAAAAATAAAAAAATGCCAAACGCTGGATGGTGCTGATGTTTTTGTCGATACTAACGCCAGTTTCCACTCTTATGACTTGCCAACACTCTTTGTCTACAACTACAATAAGTGTAAAATAACACAAAAAGAAACGAGAAATAAACAGGACAAAATACAAAAAAGAAAAAAAGACAAAAAATACATATAAAGTAAAAGAGGAAGCACAAAAAAGACAACATAAAGAACTACGAACTGAATAATAAGCATATCACTTTAGAAATCAACTATGAACACTGATCAGAACGGATCACGACAATGAGAAATTGAACTACTAAGGACCGAGTAAGTTTACATACACTAAGTCAATACAAATTGAAAGAAAAGTAGATTAGTAGCTCATTTCAGTGGTGGTTCTGACCTCTCTTACGTCCAGGGTAAAATCTTGATTAGTGTTTCCCTCGCCCTTGTCTCACAAAAATATTCAGGTAAAAAAAAAAAAAAAATATTTGTTAAAAAAAATTCATTATTAACAAAACATTTCCATTTATTTAAATCTGACTTTTCTTACTTTAACCTTTGCAAAATTATTAATTATCCCGTCCCAATTGATTATTTCTAATTCTTTAATTTGGTCTACTTACTTCTTGCTTAAAATTCAGTTTAAAATTGCTTAAGTTCGGTCTGCTTACTTTTATTTTCAAGCAATGGTGATGAAGACATGGGAAAAATGGAAATTTCGGATATAGTTTTTTATGCTTACTACCACGTGCACCCTCTACTTTATATTATTAAAAATAAATTTCAGAAATTACGAAATTATCATAACCGTCAGATTATTTATTTGAAATCTTGCGCCCCTAAAATTTCCGCGCTCGGGGCAAGTGCCCCCTCTGCCCCCTCCCTCCCTTAATAAAAGAAACCAACTGTGGCTTGTTTAAACATTTTATAATAAGCGAGTGAGTAAAAGAATAATTTGCACATTCAAAGAGGAGGTGATAGCAATTTTCAACACCAACACAAGAGCGGCGTGGAGAGTCATTTTTTTCCAACTCTGTGTAGGAAATAATTTAGGTGGCTGTGGCGAATCATACCCATGTAAGGGTTTCTTAACGTCCAATTGGCGAAAATATCATGGTAAACATTCAAATTCTTTTTTTTTTCGACATTCAAATTCCTATAAACCATCGTTTACTTTTCACATTTGCTTATCCGAGGGTGAATTATGAAACAAATCACATAAAACTATGGAACCTTCCAAGGTAACGTGTGCCACTGTAGAAAGTGAGCCTATAATCCGCTCTCTGTGTTTGATTTGTGTCCCTGTAAGGAACAGTACCATTAACAAAATCCCTTGCAAGTTTCATGAGGAGCTTTCCTTTCAGCTTTCAATCTTTGTTTGGCATTAACAAAATGGGTGCCCAATAAAGTTTGCTTTCTCAGGTTATTTCCTGTATGTGTTTGGTCTTCTGTAAAAAGATTATCTTAGGAGACATAAATTTAGAGAGTTTGAAGTCTGAAGAGAATTTTCGCTTTTTATCAAGTTTTATGGCTCTATTTAGTTTTGGAAAAGTGGTTAAAAGGAGCAGATGTTTTTCGTTTTAAAATCTGCAATTATTTCGAGAATTCTTTTTTTTTAACTTTAACTTGTAAAATAAACTGTATTCCAGTCTTTTCGTAGCCATTTGGTGCTCAAAGGAATATGGAGAGACTGTCCTTGTAATTACCTGAAAAAAAAAGATTAAAAAAAACAAACAAACTGTAATTACGTTCAAAATATCCTTGAAGATTGTGCATATATTAGATACTGTTATTTTAATTTCTACAAGACTTAGTTAGAGAATGGCTCAGTAAAAGTTGGGAAGTAAAATAAACGTAAGTTAAAAAATATTCAAAATCGTATTAATCCACTGTATCTTTTAATTTATTGAGATCAGGTGTCAGATATACATCTATTTACTTTATACGTATCAATTAGCCAAAGCTTGCATTTTTTTACTTAGCGCGTTAGGCCTCAATATCACCTTTTCTCGCACCAAAAAATTAACAAAGAGAGAAAAAACTCAAAGAAAAAATGACAACGAGACTGCGGCCAGTAGAGAGAAAAGAGGAAAAACTAAAACAACGCGGATAATTTGCCTGTATCCAAACTAGGCGTCTTCAACACAAGAGAAACAAAGATAAAAACCCAAAATAAAACTAAAAACAAATACAACCACCACCAATACAATACAATTGTCGCAACTGATCCACGTAGGGGAAAGAAGCCATTTCTTCAATGAGAACATCAATGCAACTAAGATCTTTCATTCGCACCAAGGAATGTTTGGCGGTCGATCAAAGTAATTGTTATAAAACTATAAAAAGTGCTAGAACTTCTAATTTCCAACAAAATAAGCCTCCTAAATTTTCTACGACTTCTTCTTCTATACGAAGTGGCCGGGGATAAAAAAAGAAAAGAATACGTAGACATCCACCGTTCTTTATTAAGTACACCCATGTAGGTATACTTTGATGAGGTGTCAAAGCACCCCACTGACTTTTAATTACGTATTTTTTTTGCCAACTTCCTTAAAATAATGGTTAATTCTAAAGATAACAAGAATTTTATTTTTTTAACATTGGATTTTTTTTTCATAACCCAGTATGACTAAACCCACACTGAAATAGACTTGAACACACAGTAAATGCTCAGGCTTTTCAACAAAAATAAAAGGAAACCTAGGGCTGCTCCCTCCAGACTACTACTTCACTGTTTTTCAAACCAGCAATATATATTTTTAGTCACTTTTCTCTGTTGTTTGCTTAATGGATCTAATCGATTCGGCAAATCGTCAGTTGGGTATCAAAAGGTCGTATCTCCATAATTGTAAATTTTCAGAAGAGAATTCATCCCCCCTCTCCTCTCCCCCAAATCTCTAGCGTTTACAATTGTTTCTATAATTTCCATATAATCCTTCCATTTTTAGTGGGTTTTTTCCAAAGTATTGCCCTCCCCCTTGAAATGATTTCATGCTTAATAAAATATTTTCATATCAAACAGTTCGTGGTAACGAACTGTAAGTAAGGAGCGACTCGGCTCAATAGTAACCGAAACTCGAAAAAAACAGAATTTTGATGTCAATAGATACATCAAAAAATTCGGCTTAATATGTTGATTCCAAATATATAAGATTCATTAAGTTAAGAGTTAGCGTGAAGAGCGAGGTATTGAGGAGCTCATATATGGAATAATTTCTGTTCGTTTCAAGTTTTAATGTTGCTCCTTACTTTCAGCTCAAAAAACCTTCTATTTTAAATATAAACAAAAACGAAAATAAATTAAATATATAATGTCACATAAATAACTTATTGAAATAATCAACAATTTTAAATAAATATTAGTTATTAAGTAAATTATAAATGAATAATATTTTGGTAATTTTGTATGTGATTCAGCAATAAATAAATCAAATAAATTAAGCATATTTTCAATATTTATAAGTTAATAAATAAAAAAAAATACAAACACAAAATTAATAAATTCATACTTGACTGTTTTGTTATTGTTCTCGAAATTACTGCTATTATAAATATGACTATTCTTGTTAGCTTAGTTATTTATTAGCTAACTGCAAAATCACCAAATATGCACAAGTTCTTACTGCTTACGACCATAAAAATGAACGTTATCAAGCGGAAATAGGCTATAGTAATCGTATTTGTAGCTGTTTCATTGCTTCATCGATAACATTTCTGTTTTTCCAGGAAACACTTGCCAAAAGCTTTTATTTCCCTTGAACTGAATGGAAGCAAGGCTTCAAATAACAGTTCCATGTTATCCATTCAAAAAGATGATGTAAAGAACAGTAAATATTATAATTGACGGGATTATTATAAGTTTAGATTTAAAACGAGAAACAATTTTAGGTTCCGTTTCTTTACAATTCTTTTAGAACTGATGTGATGTTATATTAGATTATCGCAAGGATTTTAATAATAGTTTTTTGGGACAACACTTTGTTAAACATTTAGTATATTAACAACTGCACAAGGGGGAGCGGGGCTCCACCTTTTTTCAGCTTAAATTTTAAATAAAGGGGGTTCTACTTCCCAGAAAAAAATTTAGAGTTGCTTTAAAAAAGGTTCTTTCGAGTTTTTGACCCCTCAAGAATCAGTTCTGATACTCTCTTCCCAAGGGTCAGATCTGTTTGCCCCAATATATTTATCTATAATATGTAGTTCAGATCAGTGAAAGCTGGATTCAACTATTTTTGTGTCTGCAGAAATTTCTTCCTCAATGGATTGACTTTAAAGACAATTTAAAACGTTTAAGAGAAAAACAGTATGTGCGGTTTGGTGAAACTAAACTTGAGCTATATAAAGGCATCCTATGGATTATGAGCCCAACAGGAGAAACCACTAAGAATTCTCCTGGGATTCGTCTCGGAATACCCCCTTTAATGCCGTAGGGCAAATACTTTACCAAATGGCAAGCTTCATAGATGTAAGTGAATTTTTGCCCCTGACTCAGCATCCAGATTTACGTTCAAGTCTCTGGTTTTGCCTTCAAAGCCATTGGAATGCCCTCTCCCCAAACACACACGATGAAAATTTTGAGATAGCCATTTTGTTCAAAATGATTTAGGGGTGAAAAAACTTATGCCTCCAGGGGGGAAATGGCCTCCACTGCCTCTGAGACAAGGGTTGTAAGTTGTGGAAGTCGTCCATTGTTCCTGTATAGTTTTTATTGGGAAAAGGGGGCAGGCCTGCATCGCCAAAAACACTTAAGGTGTTGAGGTGAAACTATCTGGATAATATTCGGGGGATGTTGAAAAAATCACAAAACACTATGGGTATACTGATTTTCAAAAGGTATGTCTAAAAATATTAGGAACTGCTGAGGATATTAAGTTATGTTTGATGTGATTATTTAATTTAATTTTTATTTGTTTTGGGTTTCACTTATTCTTTGGGTTTTGGGTTTCATTTTGTCACAGAAGTGTGACAAAAAGTCAAACTTTAGGGTAAAGAGCGAGGGATGAGGAAGGGAAAGCCCCCCTCAAAAACGTAATAATTTCTAGTCGGTTTTAAGTTTGAATTATTGTAGGATTATTTCTGCTCGTCCCAAGGTTCAATATGCCTCTTTACTTTTCTTTGAAAACCTCTTTTCGGTAAATTTTTGAATTAATCCTGATAAAAGGCCGTTTAGAAAGTTTACTTTTTTTTCGCCTAGCTGTCTTTGTATATTTCGTATTCCTGTCGAATATCGTCTTTTGAGTTTTTTTTCATATTGCGGTTCTTGGAGATTTCTTCCTTTGTTAGGAATAGACTCTCGTCCAGCTGAAACTTTTCATTAGATTCTACAAGAGATGGAAATTTCGCTGAACTTTTGCTTTTAGCTGATTTTCAACTTTGCGAAGAAGTTGATGACGCATCTCCAAATCAATATACTGATTTGATATTCGACTTCAAGTTTCTTGTTGCGTTACAGACTAAAAGACGGCTTTTCGCACGATCCATCTTTTGATTTTGAGTTTGGCTGTAGAAGTTTAAAGAGCGTCGACTCTTAATTATAAGAAATATCTTATTGTGGTTATCGCGCTCCCGTCCCTTGCACACGTTGAAAAATAGTTGAAAAAATGGGGAAAGGTATTAAACATAGGTATCAATGATATAGAGACATATCTAAATTGTAATCCCTTATCATACAATCCTTACTAAACAATATCCCTCACTAAATATGACAAAGCCTGCAAAAGTATGGCACCTCGCAGGCTGTAAAAAAAAACACGCAAAACAAAAACGAATAAAATTTTGAAGATCGATTCTTAACAAAGTTAAATAAAAAAAACAAGTTTTTTTTCAACTGAAAGTAAGGAGCAACATTGGAACTTGAAATGAACAGAAATTATTCTGTGTATGAGGGGGGCTAGTTCTTCTTCAACGCTCGCTCTTTACGCTAAAGTTTTAGAGTTCTTTAGAAAATACTTCTCACTCAGATTCAACGGCTCTTGTGATTGGGCAGTCTTTCTGAAAGAATTGTGACAAAAAAGTCAAACTTTAGCATAAAGAGTGAGGGTTGAGGAAGGGGAAGCCCCAACGTAAACCACTGGGCCGAGTCGCTCCTTACTTACAGTTCGCTACCACAAATTGTTTGATTCTTGAAGCTTTTTGGGTTGCATCACTCGAATCTGCTGGGACAATTGGATATGAATGGGCCAACAACACTATTTCATAACAGTTGAAACATGCAAGTTGTGCACGGTAAGACTGGGTCATGTTTTATGTTATCGCTTTTGACAGTTTTTAAAAAAGTTAGTCCCAGGATGAGAAACGATGTTATAGGGTTAATGTATCATTGGAAAACGGAACACTATCATTGAACTTAAATTTATTGAAAAAAAATTGTGGAAATTATAAAATTGTACTGTAAATACGGCAGTGCCATCTATTGAAGTGTGAAGCAAGAGTTTCTTGACGCGGTTTTGATTTTTTTTTCATAAAATAGGACAATGTAAAAATAACATTGGGTTTTATATCTGGTAAATAGTTGGGAGAGGGAGATCTTTGGCCGGGGCTCAGGTAAATCTCCATAATTTTCTAAATTTTCCATATTATTCGTTGTTTTAACAAATTTGCCCCACTCCCCCGAAAGGTGAATCCTCTGTCGTAAAAATTCCCGTTGTCTTGCAGTATTTGCATTCAGTTTTAGTTAATTCCTGTTTTGATTTGAATCAACGTATATTTTAGCATATAAATTGACATATTATTAAAATCAGGCTATATTTATTTAAGATTTCTCTCTAGACTTAAATGTGAGCATTTTTTTCCAATCTGAGTCATTGCTATATCCTCGTAGTTGAAAGGGCTAATTGTTTGAAAGATAAAAGAATTGCCATCTAGATGGAAATACACTGTTACTTACGTCGTTTTGCATGAGGAAATGGGAGAATTTAACCAAACTTTGTTTAAGCAACCCATATTTAAGTTAATGTAAGATTTATTTTCAAGTAGTAAAAATAAATTTCAATCTAGTAGAAAAGACAGTTAAACAGTATAGTTGTTAACTACTTCAGTTGGATGATTACCTAGAATATAATATTACTCTTATGGCTACCCTTTTTAATTCTATAACAAGAAAATTAGTTTTAAATGATTTACAACCATGAAGAATGGACAGATGTGTAAGAGAACGTTGCTTTCAAATTTGGCCTTCATTCAATGTCAATATACTGGGATATATATATATATATATATATATATATATATATATATATATATATATATATATATATATATATATATATATATATATATATATATATTATATATATATATATATATATATATATATATATATATATATATATATATATATAGATATATATATATATATATATATATATATATATATATATATATATAATATATATATATATATATATATATATATATATATATATATATAATATATATATATATATATATATATATATATATATATATATATATATATATATATATATATATATATATATATATATATATATATATATATATATATATATATATATATATTCCCTTCACCTGAATTGCCTGATGTTTTACAGTGGGTAACAATAGCATTTATTTGACCGATTTCGTTTTCGCAATCAGAGTCTATAAGTTCCCGGATACTTTATATGAGGTTATACGTTTTTTTATTGTCTTAAGCCTGAAGCCTAAGGCCAGCAAGTATTGCTCACGATAAAAATTGCATATACTCAGCAGGTTTCATTAAAAGGCTACGAATCGTATCTATAGTTTGTTAAACATACCCTGATTTGTTTCACGGGTTGGGGATCAAAGAGAAGCCCCCCCCCCCAACATTGGGCTTGTACATAGTTATAAAAAATGACTTTAAATCTTCAGGGTCTTATAGAGGTTAAAGCTGAAATTTCCAACGTGGAACGTAAGGTATGATCGCCAGTGTGCCAACCTTCATAGCTCAGAGCTGAGGGGAGTTTTTAGTAGCAGTAGTAAGAAGAGGGTATATAGCTCTTTTGTGCACCATTAAATAGAATAGTAGATTAGTTCTATTGTTCTTGATCTATATTCTTCCACTCGCGATTAAATTAAAAGGCAAAAAAGAGCTACTGTGTAGTCTCATAGTCAGCTAATGACATAATTATATGCTCTAAATGCATATCAGTTATTATCATGCATTCCAGAACACACCTACAGTTAACCAATAACACAGTGATATCGGTCTGATTTATCTATTTGGCTTTCTTTTATGAAGCTCGTGGAATTCATGGCTCAATTCAAAGAATCAGCAGGAGTCCTGTACTTTTAGCAATGGACAAGGAAAATGCAGGTGAATTACACAAAGATATCATGATGAGTTCCGTCAGGTATTGGAGAAAAATGTTCCCAAGAATTAGATCAGAGAAAGCACATAACCTTTGACAGGTACTGGGGACAACTCCTAAGAATTAGCTCAGAGCCAGCACTGAATCAAGATATTACCGGGGGAGAAGGAATCGCCAATACAGCTGAACACGAACAATTTCTGTGGAAAATGTAAGGGAGTGTGGCAATAGTTGTAAAAGAACCTTTAGACCCACAAATACCTCCCCCTTCTTGAAAATCTCAAAATTGAACATTTTCCCTAGAATCGAGTTATGGAGAAGTGCTACTGCTCTCATATTTATTTTTAGTGATCAGTGGTTTGTTGATGGGTTACAGTAAGAAATAAAAAAACAAATTTTGGTTTCCCGTATATGGATCGTGAACCTGAGATTAAAATTTTATATAATTTTTTTTAGGCTACTAAATAGTATACGCAAGGAATAGAACGACCCGTCTTAGCTCCGACAATAAAATTCAAAAGACTTCTGTAATGGCACGCGTGCGTAAAACATGGAATGACTTCTTCGAGACTTTAGGTCAATGATATCAAGAAATCTTCTTGAACAATCAATCGTGAAGTGTCAATTCCTGACTTTTTTTCGCCTCCTTGTGAAATGTCACATTTTAATGGTATTTTCGATATTTTTTTGTTCATATAAATATTGGACCTAAGACTAGGTTTGAAACAAGTTCTGCTTTAATCGAACTCATAAAGGGTGAAGGGCTGAGGGCTTTCATAGAATGTCGTGATCATCACATCCTTGTTGTGCATTGTGGACGTCCATACACAATTTGATCCCTGCACGGGAGGGGTCCGTAATTTTAAGCAGTAAGTAACAGTTTTATTTCCCGCCATAAATCAAGAGACAAAGGACAGAGCACAAAATCAGGAAGAATTACGGTACTTGTCTGTTAAACGGGATGCACTCAATAAGTGAAGTTAGGTTAATCCTAATGAAATATGCCAAAACGTGATGATAATGTAATACTTTAGAAACAAAGTTATGGAAACTACGACAAAGAATCGTGGAAAGTAGGAAGTACAGTACTTGTTTGTTAAACCGAACGCCCTCAATAAGTGAAGTTAGGTCAGACTCAAACAGTTCGTGCTAACGAACTGTAAGTAAGGAGCGACTCGGCTCAATAGTAACCGAAACTCTAAAAACCGGAATTTTAATATCAATAGATACATCGAAAGAATCAGCTTATTATGCTGATTTCAAATGTATACGATTCATCAAGTTTAGTGTTACCCATCAAAAGTTACGTGCCTCCGAAATTTTTACAGATTTTTGAAATAGGGGGAAACACCCCCTAAAATTACAGAAATCTTAATGAAAATCGCATCATCAGATTCAGCGTACAGGAGAATCCTACTATAGAAGTTTCAAGCTCCTATCTGCTAAAATGTGGAATTTACTATTATTACTAGAATACTGATCACGGATGCGTGTTCTTTTAGTGCCCTTTTTAATTGACCAAAAAGATCAGAGGGCAACTAGGCCCCCTCCCACGCCTTTTTTTCTCAAAAATTATCTGATCAAAATTTTGAGATAGCCATTTTGTTCAATATAGTTGAAAGGTCAAAGAATTATGTCTTTGGGTGTATTAAATAAAAAAAAACAAGTTTTTTCAACTGAAAGTAAGGAGCGACATTAAAACTTAAAACGAACAGAAATTATTCCGTATATGAAAGGGGCTGTCCCCTCCTCAACGCTTCGCTCTTTACGCTAAAGTTTTTTATTGTTTTAAAAAATAAAGTTGTGAGACAGAATCAAACTTTAGCGTAAAGAGCGAGGCGTTGAGGAGGGGACAGCCCTTTCATATACGGAATAATTTCTGTTCGTTTTAAGTTTTAATGTCGCTCCTTACTTTCAGTTGAAAAAAATTGTTTTTTTTATTTAATTTCTGATCGTTTTTTAGTTAATGCAGCTTTTGTTTTGGCTCGCCGTCATTGAATAAGTAAACAAAATTTGCATAAAAATTTTACTTTTCTTTTGCAAAATGGCTGTCTCTAAATGTGGTTCTGACGTAATTTACAAATTAACTTACGTAACGAACTTCTATATTCGTATATTTTTCGTCTGGCAAAAAATACAAAGTTGCAGATTTTTGCAGATATGAGCTTGAAACCTATGTTGTAGGGTTTTCTGATACGATGAATCTGACGGTGTGATTTTTATTAAAATTCTTTCACTTTTAGGGGATGTTTCCCCCTCTTTAGAAAATCAGGTAAATTTTCTCAGGCTTGTAGCCTTTGATGAGTAATACTAAACTTAATAAAATTCATATATTTAGAATCAGCATTATAAGCCCATTCTTTTGATACATTTATTGACATCAAAGTTCCGTTTTTAAAAGTTTCGATTACTATTGAGCCGTATCGCTTGTTTTTTTTTTGTTTTTTTTTATTACGTATATGTTATTACGTATATGATGGGGTTCTCCCCTTATTCAATACCATGCTCTTTACGTTAAAAGTTAAAAAAAAATTTAATTCATAAACCCCTGAATCACAAAGGCCGTTTAATTAGAATAGATAGCTCTTTTGAAAGCACTAAAAAAAACTGTAGCGTAAAGAGCGAGGTATTGACTTGGGGGAAAACCCCCTCATATACGTAATAATTTCTGTTCATTTTAAGTTCTAATGTTGCTTCTTACTTTCAGTTGAAAAAACTTGTTTTTTAAATTTAATTTCTGATCGTTTTTTAAATAATGCTTGGAAATACGGCGCCCCCTTCATAGAAATGTCCCTTACCCCAAAGAAACATCCTCCACGGAAAGATTCTCCCGAGTAACCCCCTCCTCCAGCCCCCCCCCCACCAGAAAAAAATTCTTCCTGAAAATGTCTGTATGCTTCCCAATAACCAATACAATATGTAAGCAAAGGGCAAAGTTCATAACTTGCAGCCCTTCCCCTGGGAACTGTGGGGGATTAAGTCATCGTAAAAGACATATTTATTAGATTTTCGACTATGCTGAACAAAATGGCTATCTCAAAATTTTAATTGGGTGACTTTGAGAAAAAATGAGCGTGGGAGGGGGCCTAGTTGCCCTCCATTTTTTTGGTCACTTAAAAAGGGCACTAGAACTTTTAATTTCCGTTCCAATGAGCCCTCTTACGATATTCTAGGACCACTGTGTCAATACGATTACCCCTGGGAAAAAAAAAAAAAAAAACAAACAAACAAATAAACACGCACCCGTGATCTTTCTTCTGGCAAAAAATGCAAAATTCCAAATTTTTGTAGATAGGAGCTTGAAACCTCTACAGTAGAGTTCTCTGATACGCTGAATATAATGGTGTGAATTTCATTAAGGTTCTATAACTTTTAGGGGGTCTTTCCCCCTTTTTTCGAAAATCAGCCAAATTTTCTCAGGCGCGTAACTTTTGATGGGTAGGATTAAACTTGATGAAACTTATATATTTGAAATCAGAATTAAAATCTGATTCTTTTGATGTATCTATTGGTATCAAAATTCCGTTTTTTAGAGTTTCGGTTACCATTGAGCCGGGTCGCTCCTTACTTACAGTTCGTTACCACGAACTGTTTGAAAATGACTCCCCACAGTCCGTGGGAAGAGGCCTGTAAGTTGTGGAATTCGCCCATTGTTTACGTATAGAATTTTTTATTGGGAAGTATACAAACATTTTTTTTTTTTTTGGGGGGGGGGGATTAGGGTAGATTTCTATAGGGAGCATCTTCCTTGGGGAGGACAATTTCTGTGGGGGGGGGGGGGGGTCGAATATTCCAGGGTAAATGTTACACTGGGAGGATTTGGCAGAATTACTATACAGAATTCTTTTTAATTGTCTTGCATTCTCTTTGGTAAATTTTTCATGTGGATTTGTTCCGGGAGAATTATCCAGGGGCTTTTTTCCGCGTGTTTTGATTTCCGAGAAATAATTGAAAGGGGGCATTTTTGGAGTGAACGAGAAACCGATGAGAGATTAAAGTTTTATTCAAACGAAAGAATGCTAACAAGAATTTTTCAGGCTGAATTGTCCGCAAACAATTTTACAGGGAGGGGATTCTCAGCGAGGATGGAACTGTCTGGAAGGAATTTGACGGGGGCGGTGCACTTTACGTTGTATGAAATTTCCACGGGTGACTTTTCCGTGAGGGGGAAGGTGAACCAGATAGAAGTGCTAACAGCTTTAGCGTGAAGAGCAAGGTATTTAGGAGGGGGCCTTCGTATACGGAACAGATCTGCTAAAATAAATGTTCAAATTTTGTTTTAATTTTTCATGTACGGTGAGCCAAATTCGAACCTCCTTTGTTTGAAAACGTTCAGAAATTAAAAAAAAAAAAATTAACTGAAAGTAAGGAGCGACATGAAAACTTAAAACAAACTGAAATTATTCTGTATATAAAAGGGACTGTCCCCTCCTCAACGTCTCCCTCTTCATGCTAAAGTTTTTATTGTTTTAAAAAGTAGAGTTGTGACGGAGTCAAACTTTAGTATAAAGAGCGAGGCGTTGAAGAGGGGATAGCCCCTTTCACTTACCGAATGATTTCTGTTCGTTTTAAGTTTTAATGTTGCTCCTTACTTTCAGTAAAAAAAAAAAACTTGTTTTTTTTATTTAATTACAACAAAGGACAGAAGAAGAATGACAACAAAACACAATAAAAGGTGCACTTCAGTGTTGCCAAATGTTTAAGAGGAAAAGAAGCAAAGAATTGACTGAACTACGAAGACTCTTTAGGGCAGCTTCAATTGCTGTTGTGGGTTCTCATGAGCCACACCACCGCGTAAGCCCGCTGTTATTCAACCATAGTGGCAGTCAAAGCAGAAACTTGTAATTACCTAAAATAGCGCCATCAGTAGAAGGTAGATTCGAAAGTGGGCCAACATATAAGATGTTAGGAAAAGTAACGGAATTGTTGAGGGTTGCAAATACTTGGAAGAAAAAACGAAGTCTAATCGAGGGTATTCAACCATGTGGAGTTCATGATTTTCGATCAACAAGATAACGAACATTTTGACCTGTCGGCGAAATTAGATACCTTACATTTTCTGATGGCACAATCACAGAATCGCTTAAATTAGAATGTCGACTAATCTGAATTTTATCATCAAAAATAAAACTTTGATTTAGCCGCATTGGAAGATAAAGCGTTGCTGATATAATGAAGTGCCATATGACCGAGCTAACGATTTTTTTTTTTTTTTTTTTTTTTACATTTTCCTCCTTGTTTTTTTTTCGAGTATATTGAATAAATTTTATTCAAAAGTTGTATTCAATTATATTGAAAAAACTATTAAAATAAATTGATAAGAAAGAATAGTTGAGTTTTTTTTTTATGCTCTCGTGAAATCATGAAAATGTGAAATTGGCCCTTTTGTTTTAGGTGGATGATATCTTCCTTTTTGTCCGCTCATTTGAACTGCTTTGAAAGAAACCAAGATATCTTATCTCATTCCTGTAATTCTTTTCCTGTCAGCCATATTTAAAAAGAAGAAGAAGAATTGTTAATTTTCTTATGTGAAGCCGCAATGGGAAACAATTCCCTTTGATAGACTGTGAATTAAGTCTTTTAAATGTACCAGGACTCTTTAAATAACTGTTAGATCAGCCTCTGATTCCCTTGAGGAAAAAAGAGAAAATGGGAACACATTAGGGGAAGAGAATATTTCTGCTCTGGGACATTTTGAAAATACTTTCTGGATGAAGAGCTTAATTATGCTTCAAAGTTTGTCTTCTCTTGTCTCTCAAAACTTGTATATACCGTATTGGAAATAAGGGGGGGAATATTATTGTTTTAGCCGGGATAAGCTCAGTAATATCAAATCAGTTTTGTCCGTAAATAACCAGTTCTTTGAAAACAATCACCTCCTTGGTTTTGAATACCTCCGAAACTTCGAAACCTCCTCCATGGCTAAAATTCTTTGCTTTTTAGTGTTCATCAGTCTGTTTTGAATGATAGGCTGAATAAGCGTTTAATCTACGTTATGAGTAAAAACGGCCAATTATATATTTAAGCGTAAAGATAATTTAGGTAATTTCTCTTCGTTAGCCCAAATTAATCACATTGCCAACCAGTTTTAATGACCTAATTTTATTTTTATTTATTTATTTTATCAGCTTTTAGCTTTCCCTAAAATGGCTCATGTTTTTATCTAGTGTTTTGTTTATTTTTTATTTTGAAACACTTTCATTGGCTGGGAAACTTGGTATGAAATTTAGACAAAAAAAGAAGATTAAGATCCTCACGAGCCATTGCTGGCGCATAAGGCGTCGATTTGATGTTTCAGTTTCTGGGCCTTTTTTTACAGGCAAAGCCGTTCCTAGGAGGAGGGGCAACCAGGTCATCTACCCAGGTCGCCAAGGCTTGGGGATTGCCCACTTTGATCAAATTTTCACTTGTATTCGCTTTTTTTGCTTATATTTGAGTCGGAGAGGGTGGGGTTGTGCTGTACGTTGCCCGGGCGCCACCAACCCTAGGAACGACTCTAGTTACAGGGAGAAGTAGTAAGCCCGTCGTTCAATCTTGCTGCAGTGGCGATCGATATCTGAGCCCCATAGTGCCAATCAGAGCATCAATCCACTGTGCTATCACAGGGAAATATGAAACTCACTGTGGTATGAAACGAGACAGTGTCAAGCTTTGGACGCCCTCTCTTCTGTCACTGTTCTAATCCCAGCGCTACTACAAAACATTTTTGATGTTACAAAAACATTTTAGATGTTAAAACATTTTAACGTCATTTTGTATTTGTAGGCAAAAGAAAAATGTTTTTGATTTGAGGAAAAATTGCATAACTTAAGCTTAGAATTAACAAAAAAGATGAGGACAGCTGTGCAAATATAGGTGTATGCAGATTTTTGCTATTTCTCAAACAATTAACGTAATAAATCGTTGAGAAAAGCTTTACAGTTTGCAAAGAAGCCAAATTTGGGGTCTCATGAAAAATACGCGTGTCTTTTATAGTAAGTAAAAACTCGGTTGTATTGTTTGCAATTAGTACTCAGTACCAGGGGATTGAGCCAGTTTTTTTTTACAGAAGGACAGTTTTTTTAATCTTTTTCGCAAAACAACTTTAGTTTCATTTTATTTTATTCGTGTTAGAAAATAAAGCCATTAGGCTGTTGAACGTGTGGGTATTTGTGACGTCATTCAAGTGAAAAATATTTTCCCGAAACTGATTGATGCCCAAAATGAATCTTCCCAAAGTCGTGACCTATCTAGACCGTTTTTTTTTTCACACTGGAAAACGACAATAATCACCGGACGAATCTTGGGTCCCTGGTATACAAATTATTATTGCATCTTTTTTTCTGCCGCTAACAAACTGTAAGTAAGGAGCGATGCGGCTGAATAGTAACCGAAAGTAAGAAACAGAGTCTTGGTAACAATAGATGCGTCAAAAGAATCGAATTTTTATGTTCATTCAAATATATAAAACTCATCGAATTTAATGGTACCCATCAAAAGTTACGAGCCTGAGAAAATTTGCCCAATTTTTGAAAAAAGGGGAAATACCCTGAAAGCATCAAGTGATCTTAATGAAAGTCACTCCGTCAGACTCAGTATACCAGAGAACCCTACTGTAGAGGTTTCAAGCTCATATGTACAAAAATGTGGAATTTTGATTTTTTTTTTTTTTTTTTTGCCAGAAGAAAGATCACGGATGCGTGTTTACTTTATTTATTTTTTGTCCAGGAGTGATCATGTGGAACCAGTGATCGTAGAAGATCAGGAGAGGGCTCATTTGATTGGAAATGAAACTCAGAGAGGAAAGAAACTAACAAAATGAAAAATAAAATCAAAAAGGGTGAAAAAACGAGGATTTTGTCAGCCAGTGGCGAACTATGAAGAAGACAAAATAAGCAAATATTTCGACAAGGACCTCCGCCAAGTCGTCCTCAGTGCTAAACAAAAAAGAAGACAAAAAAAAAAAAATGAAAATCTAACCTTTCGAAGTTTACTTTACAAAGACAAAACAGACACTGAATAAAAACCAGGCAGGAATCAATGAAAAGAATTTACCAAGATGATTGGGCAAGAATCTTTTGCCTTGCAATAGTTTTAGCTGGTCTACATTTTCGGTTTTCATTAGATATGCAAATAGGTTCTTTTAAGTTTTACCGGGTGAAAATATTGATTGAGTCCTTCAAAATTAAACTGTCGTAAATTGGGCTTAATGAAATATCTCCAGTATCTCTATTTGTTGCTAAATTTTGGTTCATATATTTTTTTTATCTCAATTACCTCTTTAAAAGTTTGTGGTACGCCATTTACAGTTGATATTAAGGTTGCCTCATCAAAAAGAACTAGATGGGTCGGATTTTTTTTTTGTCTTCTTTTTTGTTTAGCACTGAGGACGACTTGGCGGAGGTCCTTGTCGAAATATTTGCTTATTTTGTCTTCTTCATAGTTCGCCACTGGCTGACAAAATCCTCGTTTTTTCACCCTTTTTGATTTTATTTTTCATTTTGTTAGTTTCTTTCCTCTCTGAGTTTCATTTGTCATGTATAGCCAGTGTGGTCTGAGAATGTATTTGATTGGAAATCAAAAATTTCTAGTGCCCTTCTTAAGTGACCAAAGTGTTGGAGGGCAGCTAGCCCCCTCCCACGCTCATTTTTTCTTCAAAGTCATTCAATCAAAATTTTGAGATAGCAATTCTGTTCATTATTGTAGAAAAATATAATAGTTATATCTGTGAGGATGACTTAACCCCCCCCCCCACAGTCTTGGGAGAAGGGCTGCAAGTTATGAACATTGCCCATTTTTACATACAGTATTGGTTATTGGGAAGTATATAGACGTTTTCAGGGAGGATTTTTCTGGTGGGTGGGTCGGGATGCTACGTGGGAGGATCTTTCCGTGGAAGAATTTTTCATGGGGGAAGGAAATTTTCCATGAAGGGGTGCGGCCTGTGGCGGTAGCTGCAACCTAGTAAATGACGAACTTCGGTAGTAGTAACCCAAAACTAATTATTTTGAAACCGAATCGGACCGAAATGAAAAGTACACTACTGGAATTGACATGAACGAAAAGCCTATTAAGGAAGCGTACAGTCGCTTGACTTGAACACTCGAAAGGTATTTGATATGTCTAGTACCTTTTATAAGCACAGTGTATATATATATATATATATATATATATATATATATATATATATATATATATATATATATATATATACACATACTATATGTACATATATATATATATATATATATATATATATATATATATATATATATATATATATATATATATATATATATATATATATATATATATAATATATATATATATATATATATATATATATATATATACATATATATATATATATATATATATATATATATATGTACATATAGTATGTGTATATATTGCTCGTGTAATAAGATAGAATAGGTTGTACAATCTAAATTGATTGTCACTCTGGTAGAAACTGTGGGCCTCCAATAAAAATAAACACATTAGGTATACATAAAATTAAAAATTAAACAGCTGGAGAATTAGTAAATGGTATCCTCTTTTGGCTTATAATTGTAGATATTATGTGGTTTTTTTAAAGTAAGATATATTCTTTTGTTGATATTCGTACATTAATTCTTCACGCTTGCGAGTGGGTTTTCGGCTAACTGCAAAGTTCTTCTTTGATTAAGTAAATACGATGATAAAGTAAATGATTAAATATCATCTATGTGCCAAAGTACGGATATTATCATTTCTCGTGATTTATTATGTCTTTCAGTATGTGTAAGTTGTATTTCCTATTAAAAGATTAATAACCTAGCTGTTAAATCAGTAATGAGCCGTCTATATTTATTGGCTTTCGTAAAACTCGTGCAGAAAATCAAATTAAGTAGATACTTTGCTTATCTGGGTAACGTTATTAGCAAAAATAGTGGATTCAAATGAGATGTAAAAGACTGAAAAATGTTTGGAAGAATATAAAGACAAGTCTTTGAACTAAGTTTTGAATATTGAAAGTAACCGTAATAACAGTGGTCAAGCATGGCTTTAAAACTCGGGCAATTGTCTAAGGGTAGTTTTTGGGTTCTCGTTTGATTGAACGTATACCAAGCAGTAGGCTTTACAAAATTGTGGTTCGATCCCACTTTCTATGGCTATAATGAAAGAAAGTTTGAGATGGAGTAAGCCAAATTTTACGTATAATGGTCCTTTCAGATGTGTGTGAAAATTGATGACAAAACACCGATCCGTACGAGGGGAAAAGTGTTCAAATCATAGGTGCAAAATTTTTCTAAAAAGCATAGATAAAATGTACTTGTACGCACCAAATCTCTAAGTCAAGTGTATTTCTTGCCAAGTATCTTCCTCTTTCGTGAAGCTTTAAAGAAAATATTATTTTCTAAAAAAAACAGATTTAATATAATATTTAATAAAATATAAAATAATATAATAAATAAAATATAAATATTTAATAAAATATTATTTTCTTAGAAAAAAAAACAGTTAGAAAAAAAACAGATGGTTCTCGATAAGAAACACCAAATTTCGAACTTTCACGAACTTAACTGCTCAACAGTTAACTCAGTTTCCACTTTCAAAAATGCTTGCTCATTCGTGCTCGACGACACACGAAAAACCGATCGACACTATTTTTGGCTTTGACCAAATTTTTCTTCTAAAATTTCCTGCCTTTACTGTTCAATATTGGTATAAATTGAATTTAAGCAATGTATAAATCGACACACTCGCCCTACATCCGTTCATTATCGCACGAAGTTAGGTATCTTGACATAAGGTATACCAAGGAATTCTTAGCGACTAAGATGAGTTTAATTTTTCCCGCTTACAAACATGTAGGAAGAAGCGGAGTAAATAAATGAAAAAAGAAAGAAACGACACGAAAAGACAAGTTCAACTTCTAAATTACACACATACAAAGCACATCAAACAATATTCTACTACGCAAAACAGTATTGAAAACTGAATATTTCTGCAAAACGTTACTGATCCTAAAATACAACAGGAAACTTAACAGAAACTTCAAGTAATGGCAAAGCCCTGATCAGACCTTTAACTGTTTCGTTTTTGACTGGGGTAAGATATATAGAATGTGTGGGAGAGCCATGGCGCAATACAGTTTAGCAAATACACTGTTAGTATAACTATACTTGAGCGCAGCAAGTTTAGCGTAGCTGACGCGGAAACCAGCTACAGCATGGTCCAATAACAGTGTTCAGGGCCCTGCTTATCTTGGCCATAAACAAGGCAGAGACATTTCAGCGAAGTAGACTGTTCTTTTTGCTATACCGTCCACAACAATAGATAAAGAAGCAGTACATCGTCTGCAGGTAATATAAGCAAGGAATTTAGTTAAGGACATATATGCATTCAACTTTATACATGAGGCTTTGATTTCAAGTCTTGTCGGTAGTTTTTGTTTTTAGAACTTTTAAAGTTTTTTAGTAATTTAAAAAAAGCTTCTTATTCTAATTAAGCGGCCCTTGCGTTGTAGAAGTTTTTCTTAAAAAATTAGTACAAAAAGTCAAACTTTTGCATAAAGAGCGAGGTATTGAGGAGGGGGCATCCCCCTTCGTATACGGAACAATTTGTGTTCTTTTCAAGTTTAAATATTGCTCCTTACGGAAAAAAACTTGTTCTTTTTATTAAATTTTTGATCGTTTTTCAAAATAATGCCGGGAAATCCGCCTCCCCCTCCATGGAAAATCCCCCCAAAAAATTCCCTCCGGTTGATCCTATTCTCACTAAATGTTCCACCCAGAAAATTTCTTGCGGACGATTGCCCCAGAAAATTCTCCTTAGTCTACTTTCATTTGAAAAAAAGACTTATTTTTCATTTATTTTCTGATCATTTTTCAAATCACGCCGGAAATTCCCTTCTCCGTGAAAATTTTCCCCTATAAATTAGGCTATCATTTGCCCAAGTTTCATCATTCGCTTACAGGGCTTTAAGCTAATGGAACGTGCTATTTGATGTTTTTATCGTTTAGAGTCCAACGGGAAGAAGTAACCTCTGTTCCGGCTTAGCTTTTTAGTGGACCCATTAGTATAACTCTTAATCAGCGGATTTATATACTCGTACATCTGTCTGCCTGTCAATCAGTTTATATGACTGATTGATGAAATTGGCGTATCTATCAAAGGGCTCAGGGAAGGAAGGATAGCATTCAGAAGTCCAAATTTGCTAGCAGAGAAAAACATAGTTATTTATCGTTAAGTTGGTTGATAATAAAAAGAAAAGAAAAGTTGATTTCAGAATTTTATCCGAAAGAAAAACATACAAGTTCTCAGTTTGGGAGTTTTCTCGGGGAAAAAGTTCTTTATGTCACTTAGCCAAGACAGATGGGCAATTCTGCAAGACTAAATTTGCCAGCGAATGAAAACAAGGGCTTACTGTTTAACTAATTGATTAAAATAAGTAGTGACGTTCATGTAAGTTCTCATTTGCAGAATTTTCTATGGAAAAATTCTAGATCCCATCATCTGAATTTTCCGGAAAAAATATTCCCGGCTTCAGTTTACTTGTAATTGACCATCAAAGTGTGCAAGGGAGTTTTGAAATTCTATCCTAAGAGTGATTCCGATTTCTCTTTCAAGAATTAAAATATTTTTGTTCTCCGTTTCCTTCTGCTTCCCCACGGAAGATTCACTCTATTTGTCCTCAAGCATTGATAAAAATTTAATTTGCCCTTAATTTTAATGTCGAATATACTTTATATTCTATTCATCAGTTTCACCAGAATTTATTCTTTTTCTGATGGTTCACTCATTTGGAACCGTAAGTATAAAAGAGATCCGTTGAGACAATTCAAAATAAAATCAAAGATAGATTTTTTTAAATTCAAAGTTCTAAGTAGCACATATGCAAAGGGTGTATATTCATACTGAGAACTTGCCATTTAGAAAATAAAATCCGATACTTAATGAAATGTGGAGTTTTTAATCCCTCACTGGCGGCTTGTGATAGATATTTACAGTAGTGTCGGGCGATATTAGATATCGATATATCCGACCAAATATCGAGTATCGAAACCTAAATATCGATATTAGAAGCAATATTATTTCAGCTTTTTCTGGTATCTACCGGTGGAACGTCCAGCAGAAATGATCCAACATAGAAAATTGTTTCGCAAATGGCCGAGAAGAAGAACAATATTCAATATATTAACTCAGTATATGCTGATACACAGCATGTACAGCTGTATCCATAAGTTGGCATAGCCTGTTCTCAAACTACGTTTATGAGGGGGGGCTCTCAAATGTTGCTGAGAACCTCCGAAAAGCTTGGCTAGATGAAATATCTTCTAAGCTTATAGGCCTTGCTCAGATCACATTTGTCACGATTGCCACATACCTCAATCTGCCTTTCTAGAAATTGTAATTGCCCCTGACGATCATCTCCAAGTTGAGAGTAAAATAGCAAGAGACATGGATTGGGCCTTACTGGAATCTGTATCAACAGATGCAGGTGTCGAATCAAGTCCATGTGATTCAGCCATTACAGAATCAAGCCATTTTGGAGGGATCACATGACGGAGTTTCAACAGTCAATGCAAGGCAAGCTTCGTCAGGAGCTGCATCTGCCACGACTCTCAAGATTTTAAGTAGGGAGTCTTTAGTTTCAAGAAAACGGATCCATTCAAGTTGTGGAAGTCTTATGATATGAGTCTTAGAAATACCTATACCAACTTGTCCTAAAACTAATGTTCATACCCACCACCACTGTACTTTCCAAAAGTGGATTCCAAGCCTGATCAGTTAGTCAAATAGTTCGTGGTGACAAATTGTAAGTAAGGAGTAACTCAGACCAGTAACAACCGAAGCTTTAAAACACGGCGTTTTGATAGCAATAGATACATCAAATGAATTGGCTTTTTATGCCGACTCCAGATATATAAAATTCACCAAGTTTCATGAACCCATCAAAATCTACGAGCCTGAGAAAATTTGTATTGAATTTGTTCTAGATAGGGTGAGACCGGCACTAAAAAGTCAAAGCATCTTAATAAAAATCGCACCATCAGATTCGGCGTATCAGAAAATCATACTGTAAGGTTTTCTAGCTTTCGTCTGCGAAAATGTGAAATTTTGTAATTTTTACCTAACTAGATCCCCCCTCCCTCCCACGCTCCTTTTTCCCTAAGTCATCCTATCAAAAATTTGAGATAGCCATTTTGATCAGCATAATTGAGAGGTTAAGTAATCATGCCTCTGGGGATGACACGGCCCTGCAAGTCCCTGGGGAAAATGTTGTAAGTTTTAAAATTTGTCCTGTGTTTACATATAGTATTTATTATTGGGAAGTAAAAAGAAATTTTTTGGGGAGGGTGATTTTTCTGTGATAAAAATTTTCCGGGGAGGGGGCAATTTTCCAGCGCGAGAATTTACCGTGGGGAGGTAAGTTTACAGGGATGAACTTTCAAAGGGAAACTATATTCGGGAGAATTTAACTGAATTCTTATACGAACTTCATTTTATTTTACCTACTTCCTTTTGCCAATTCAACATTTGAAGATATTCCGGGGAAATAGCCCAAGTAAAATTTTCAAAGGGGTGGAAGTTGTCAGGTAGATATTGCCGTTGAGTGGGGGGGGGGGTTGATTTCCCGCAGGAGAGATTCTCCATGGGGAAACCTCACGTGGGAGAAACCTTCCGCTAATACATTGGGTGGGTCGAATTTCCAGAAATTTTTTTTCGCAAAGGGAGAATTTCTGGCAAGAGTTGAAAAACGATTAAAAATGAAAAGGAATACAATTTTTTTTTTTTCAAACAAAAATAGGCTAAAAATAATTTTCCTGGTGGAATTGTCCGCAAGAATTTTTTTATGAGGAATTTTTAGCAGGGATAGAATTGTCTGGGGGAAGGAGGATCTTACGCGGGAGAAACTTTCCAAGGAGGAATTTTCTTGGGGGGAGATTGTCCATGGAGAGAAAAGGCGTATTTTCTGGCGTTATTTGAAAAACGATAAGAAATTAAATAAAAAAACGTGTTTTTTAACTAAAAGTAAAGAGCAGCATTAAAACAAACACAAATTGCCCCGTATATGAGGGTGGATTCCCCTCCTCAATACCTCACTCTTTACGCTAATTTTAACTTTTTGTCCCAATTATTTAAAAACAACTCCTGAAACACAAGAGCCGTTTATTCAATCACTGAACGGCTGAACCAATTCTCAGGGGGAAATATTGACGTATTGCTGATTTGAATAGCCCAAAATAGCCAGTACCTTATTTTTCTTTATCCTAAGCCCGAGTAATTCCAAATCAGGGTTTATGTAATGTTCATCCATGTAAATGGGAGTCTTTTTATTTTATTCAAAATTTGGAAAAAAAAAGGTGCAAAATACTCTTTAATTGCAAATTTCGTAATGAAATCAATAAGAATTCCAAATTGGGATAGGTCTTCGTCATAGAAATTGATTGATTTCGTCATAGAAAAGGCAGTGTGGTCATGGAGAATAATAGTAAATTTCGTAATTGAATTTTGCCAAACCCTAAAGTTAATCTGGGCAAAAAAAAACTTATCAGAAATATCGAAATCGATATATCGAATATCTAAAGTAAAAATATCGATATATCGTTTAATCAAAATATCGCCCAAAACTAATTTCCAGTAGTTTTCTTGCAAGCCATATTGCCATAAAATGCTTGATGGTTTTTAGATTAAATTAATGAAAATAATTTAATTATTGAAGGTATTTGATAATTATTTGACTGGCACTAAATTATTGAAGACATTTCAGTCAAATTCAGTTGCTCCAATTCATTTTTCTTTAAAAAAAAGGCCTTGGTGTTTTCCCCTCCCAGAAAATTCCCCCCCCCCTCCACTCTGTAAAATTCCCGCTCAGGAAAATTTAACCCGGAAAATCCCCCCCCCCCTCACCCACTGCGGAATTCTTCTATTTCAAGATTTCAGCGGTTATGATACATTGTCTTATTCTGATCCTCTGATAAGACTTAGTCTAGACTTTCTCTAACTCATCCTTTACTTTTTGTTTTTGCAATCTACTTTTTTACAATTTTTGCAAATTAAGTTTCGTTGTGGATTTTCGTATTTCTTGTTTTGTTGATTGAAGAATTTGGTAGTTATAGTAGAGGGGAAACTGATAATTTTTATTGCAACTAAGATGACCCCTCATATTTCACTCCCAATAATCTGCCAGGGTTTAAATGCAATTGAGCTAAGGGTTGAAAAGGCACCAGATAGATCTTTCACTGTTAGGACCCTACCGTAGTGGTAGTGGAGAATTTATTATAAATCGGCTACTGAAAATATGACAACGCCATCAATTTAAGGCACAACTTGAAAAGTTTAGCTTCTGTTAAAGAATTTTATGGCCGAATTGATATTTACTGAGATACTTACTGAGATTTAAAATAACAATAATTAAACGTTATTGTAGACTGTTCTTTTACCCTAGACTACACAACCCTCCCAGAAATTTTTAACCCTAGACAAACTGCCTGTTTCCGTATTTAATGTTTTCAGTTTAAACATAGCCTAGAGCTTAATAGCATAAACAATGTTTTGTTCATACCCTTTTTTTGGTAGATATAGACGAGATTTCGTTGCTGTCATAGGGACAACACACTACTCAATGCCTTTTTAACGCTTTTTCTAAGTAGTATTATCATTTCTATTAGTTATATTATTCGTTAAACATATATTAATTAGGGCAATATATGAGACAGCCTGGGAAAACAACAGTAAAATATATTAATAGCGCTATATATGGATAATCTGGGGTGGGATGCGCTTACGAATGAAATATTTATAATATTTGGAAAAAGCATAAAGAAGGCATTGAGCGTTCTCGTATTGGCTGTTTATAGCCTATGGCATGTTCGTAGTACGGGAATATGTGTATGTATCGTTTCATTTTGTTAGTAAATCAATCCAAGTCAGTTTATGGAATCTCGTGTATGTTCATCTACTTCTTTTTTTAGCACCGGGGTGGCCTCTTAAATCTCGCATGAAAAAAAAAAAAATCTATTTACTTATCCATTTGTTTGATTAATTTTATAAAAAAAAAAAAGGTATAATGTCTTGGATGTGGCGTATTGCTTATGAATAGAAGAATAACGTATTGTTGGTTTATTAATAAAAATGATAATAAGCTTGCAAAATTTCAAAAAGAATTGAATCGAACTGAAAAAAAAGAAAATAAATCAAAAATTAAAACATAAAGAAGCAATTAAAGTTGAAAAGTTTTGCTTCTGGGTTAACCTGTGTCTTTTCAATAAAAAAAAGGCGACCATTCTATAAAAGCATTGAAAAATTTTTAAAATCATGCCTTGTTATTTCCATTAGATATGCTAGCTATGAATTGTTGCGCTTGATTTTGAAACTTGGAGAATAAATATCCCATCGCCTTGTCTCCAGCCTCACATAGCGGACATGAAAGTTGTCCCTCTGTTCCACTCTTTCTACCACCAGTTTAACTCTAAAGTAGAAATGCCTGCTCACACTTAAATATCGTATCCTAAAAATAAAATTATGAAACTTATCTAGATGTTTATCAGCGAATATTCTCATGTTTATTTCTGAATATACGCCAAACTCAATTATTAATTTGCTTAATTGATGAATCTTGACCTTAACCTCAGGTTCAATCTGAAACAGCTCCCGTTTGTGAAGCACCTCATAATTTTCAGAATGACAAACTTTGCATCCGGAGTCATTGCATTATTTTAGACTCTTGGTGGAAAACTATTTTAAAAGCATTTTGTTTGCAGCTGACCCACATTTTTTTTCACGTTTCTTAGATTAAATCAGATAGATAGATGGTACCGTTGTGGAATCTTATACGTTAAATTCTGTTAGGCGTGAAATTTAATGATTCGTAAACTTTGATTCTGCTAACGTGCTTTTTCACTTGAATTCATCTCGGTTTGGCTAAATTGAACCATCAATTTTAAAGTCTTTTTTCACTGCTTCGTCCAACCTAATGTTTCCTACTGTCCGCTTTCTAAGGTTTACAATGAAGCTAGAAATCTCATTCGGGAATATAATAGTTTAGATTAGATCTTTATTCGATCTCGGATCACTGTATATTCTTTCATGTGCCGTTTTTAGCTTTTTTATGCCGTTTTTAGGTGACCTCCCACAGCCCCTTGGTGTTTTGTCGTCTTTTACCTCTGATCAAAATGATTATTATCTTCGTAGTACAAAAAACAAACATATACAAATTTAATTTGTATATGTTTATCGAACTCACATCCTTCCTTCCTTGAAGGACCCATCCTTCGCCTTATTAATTCGTTTCATTTACTAGTACTAAGAGCTCGTCTGAATATATTTGTAGGAAAAATGAAAAAAGAAATATTGTTGGAGAAAGCGTAACTTCGGAGGAGCTGACATAATTAACCTTGTTTGTTCTATCCTTATTCTTATCTCCCTGCCTTTTACATTTAAGCCTTAGTTCCGAGGCCTTGAATTCTGTTCTATCGCCCATCCTCTATTTTGATCGCGGGTTTCAATCTTTGCACTCCTTATATAGGATCTCTGTATATTCTTTCGTATGCCGGTTTTAGGTTTTCACAGCTTCATGGTGACCTCTCCCAGCCAGGGGCGGATCCAGGATTTTTTTTTGAAGGGGGGGGGGGCGCAAAATAGGTTGATCCGATAAACTTTCTTTAGGAGCCAGTTTAGTTAACGCAAACTTGCTTTAATTAAGTAAACTACACTACTTTAGACTACGTTAGGGGGGGAGCCCCCCTCGCCCCCTGTATCAGCCACTGAGCATGATTTTCTATAATATAACATGATAACTGGTGTTTATGGGGTATAACCGAATGAGTCATTGAAAAATGGGCAAAACTAAACAAAGATAGCGATTTTGTGAAATCTATGAAACTTCATCTCAAGGATAGAGAAAAAAATTACGTTCAAATATAAAAATTAAATTACTAATGTAAACTAATTAATTTATTGTTTTAATAATTTATGCACTTGTATGCATACTAACTAAATGCACTTGGAAACATTTCACAATTTTGTAAGACAAAGTCTATTTTTCTCTTTCTGCTCCCGCAATATCTATTGATTACACGGTCGATGTCGACCTCAATATTTCGATGAACGTTTAGAAGGGCTAGTCCTGTCAGTCGGTCTTCTGACATCCTGATCCACATCCAGCTTTTTAGCCGTCTTAATGTCGAAAAACTGCGTTCTGCTGTGGCACTTGATATTGGAAGAGAAAGAAGAATTTTAAGGAAGGATTTTAGAAGTGGGTAACATACCTCGTCCAGTTGAATATAGCTCTGGGTAACTTGTGTTGTAGATCTAAACGTTTCATGATCAGAGCCTTTCTTCAATGCAAATATCTCATTTAATATTTTCAGCATTAAAGATTCACTGCTTTGTCCAAAAAAAGATGAGACTTTGCGACATATTGGCTCAATCTTATATTTCAAAGTTTGAAGATCAGGTATAGAGTCTAAATTTTGAGACAGGAACACATTTAATGAATAACATGTCATTGACTCATCAGAAAATCTGTAGGTCATGTCAGAAATAATATAATCTAGTACTGGAATATAAACAGTTTTTTTTTTTTAATAAAGGAGGACATTATCTTTGTCTTGTTTTGAGACAGTGGGGAAATTAGATCGATAAGTTTGTTTTTTTTTGCCATTCTTGGAATGCAAACAGTCACGTCCATAGCTTCCATAGCTTTCTCTGCACTTTCAAATATAATCTGGAAAATTTCATCACATTTCTCCTTCTTCTTTTTTTTAAAGACTTAGAGTTTCTGATATTTTTTCTGTGGCTGAAAACAAATCTAATGCTTCAGTCTGGAGTAGTCTGCTTAGTGCAAGATTTGTGTCACTTATATCACTCAAACAGTAAACAGTGACAATAAAGTCGCATGTTAAAATTGCGCACAGCAGGCAATTTGCTTTTGTCGATGTACAACTGTCACGCCATGAAGACACAATTCTAAGGGCTTCAACTATTTTGGGCATGTCCTCTCTGAATCTCAATATGCTTTCGTGACGTTCAACCCAACGAGTTTCGCAGCAACCTTGTACATGATGACCTAAATCATTTTTAAGGACGAAATTTCGTTTTGCTGATGCACTAAAAAAACTTGCAACCTCTTTAATAGTGCCGACAGCATTCCTGACATATTGGCATTTATTGGACTTTGAAATGGATAGGTTCAGAGCATGATTTTTGCATCCACAGAGGCTGCTTTTCTTAGCAACTTTTTGGATCTCTGATACTGCCCCTCGCATTTCAGAAATGTTGACACTGCATCCATCACAGCTTATGCCAACACAGTTGTCAACAATTAATCCAGTGTCTTCCATTAGCTTTAGCACAGACTCCCTAAAATTTCACCTGTAATGCTTGGTTCATCTTCAGTTATACCCTTATAGTTCGTTTCGTGAAAGTCCATAAATCCAACAAAGTCTTCTACAATACTGTTGTCATAAACATAGCGCAGAGAAAGACTAAGCTGTGAGGTATGTGACGCATCCGTGGTTTCGTCAAATATCACACTGTAAAATTTAGCCTTGTGGATCCTTGCTTTTAAAGTACTTAAAATTTTTTTCAGCGCAACATTGTATCAACTCATTTGTCTTCGTCTTGCTGATATATGTAGCGTTAGGTTCTGATGCCTTCAAGTGTTCTTCAAGCTGAGTATCACCACTATCAATTCTGAAGCGTAAAAGGACTCTGAAATTACCATCATTTTTCACGGGATCATCAGTTGCTTTAAGTAGACTACCATCGTCTCTGTGTCCCCTCAACGGAATACTTTGTCTACCATGTAAAAGTAATGTTTTTATGATCGGGACAAGCCTGGATCGGTTTTCTAACACTTCAGCTTTCCTTGTTTCACACAACAAGTTCATAACTTCACGGTTGGGGTATTCAAGAACAGGTATGAAAGACTTAGCATCAAGTACTACCTGTTTATGGTAAGTTGCAGATGAATGGCTCTCTAAATCTCCATCCTTTCCGATAAGTTCTGCATACCTTTGGAGTGGTTTTGTCACTAATTTTTTCAAAGAGACGTTTCCACCTAACTTTTAGTGACAAAAAGTAGCACAGTATTTACAGAAAAGCTCCTGCTTGACGTCAGAAAACACCAACCAAGGTTGTTCTCTGAAATGAGCTAGATTTGTTTTCATTTTTTCTTCTCTACCTCTTTTAACATGACTTGACGTAGGAAAGACAAAATCATTTCCGGGTATCCAGTGGTTGGTAAAACGTTCGTACTTTTTATGGTCACTAAGTTCAGAAATGTTCCCAATGTATGATCCAATGTCAAGCGATACTGAACTGAACACCGACTTCTTAGACGATGTAGGTTCAGCACTAGCAGCAGTCTCGGGAGCAACCCTAGGACTGGGTAGCAAGTTTAAAGATTACTTGCTTGAAGTAGCTTTAACTTCTAAAAGAACATTGGTTTCTTCTTTCTTCTTTTTTATTATAAAGCGATCCATCTTCCAAACTAAGTTTTAATTTGAAAACTCTGTAATGGAAATTGATCATGCTTCAGTTACTATCCATAGACTAGAACTCTCTGAAAGATAAGTCATATAATTTCAGTACGTTAAATGTACTGCGCGTAGAGAGAGGGTGGTCAATCCATAGCCATATATTTGTTGATACAGAAATAAATTGATTGGGTGCTTTGACATTTTGATTTTATTTTAATATAATCAAATAATAGAATATACAATATCTTAGAAGCAAAAAATGTGAACAGTTATTTTTATGGTATTTGGTTAGCAAACGGCGGTGATCAGTGACCCATCTTCAAAGATAAAATGGGTAAGAAGTATTATCACCAATAATAATACAAATCAAGATGAAGAAAAATGGGAGAAACTTTCGTAAGAAAAAAGTTTTTCTGCATTCAAACTAAAATAACTCGACGAGTTTTTAGAGTAGAACTTACAATTTTAAAGTTTTAAAGGCATTTTTTTCGCAGCTTTCATGATTAAAACCGCTCAATTAACGGTCTCCATTGTAAAATTATAGGGCTTTAAAGTTTCATTTTTTCCCAATATTTAAAAAATCCTCACCTAATCAGGATTTTAGCCCGCAATTCTTAACCGATTTTCCCATGACCAAGTGATTTTTTCCCAAATTTAAACCTGGTAGCAATACCCTTTCCCGTTTTTTTTCATATTCTGTATAGTTCCCAAGACCGTCAGAAATTAGTAACAGAATTCCGTTTTTGGAGACAATTTTATGAATATTTTTTTAGAGTATTATTGGTCTGGACAGCGCGCGATTGCACCTAGAAAGCAGAAAACCTTGCAGGTACAACTAGGACACTTATCGGATATTTTATCAAAATTTCAAATTTCTAGAAAATGTCCTACTTCCATCCTTCTGAGGAGGAGATGCACTCTGAATTAGTACCCTTTTGAATAGCATAAAACACGGCTTAGGGTAAAATTCTACTTTTGCTACTTTTATCTATCATGGAAAGGGGTTAGGGTCGGAAAATGAAACTTTCAGGGAGGGGTCTACAGGCTGAAGAATGTCCCGGGAAAATATTTTGAAGTATCTACCTCCACTACTTCTCCCTCTAGTGGGTCCTGACCTTTGATGACCTTTTTGGGTCCTGACCTTTGATGACCTTTTAAAATCTGTGTATTGTAAAAGTGTAACTTAGCAAAGTAGATCTTCTGCTTAAGTACAACAAAATTGTCTTCAGCTTCAAAACTTGCTCAATCCCTATTTATAAGATTTTAAGGATATACAAATACATGGATATACAAATATGCATGGATATGCAAGGATATACAAATACAAAATAATGTCTATCCTTGTATATCCTTGGATATACAATGTATATCCTTGTATATACATGGATATACAAGGATATACAAATACAAAATAAGGATATCCTAAATTTTGAAAAAAAACATTGATATGGCTTAAAATTCTACTCAAATAACAGGAATTGCATTTTCAGAACTACAGCCAGAGAAAAAGAAACTGATAACTAAAAATTAAGGTAAAATGTTGTTTTGTCAAAGTTTCAATAAAATTTTCATGTAGGCAATTTTCAAGGAGAATCGTCCGCAAGTAATTTTACAAGGATGGGGGCCTCAGCGAGAATGAAACTGTCTGGAGGGAGTTTGACGGGGGAGGGGGGTAAACTTTACATTGTATAAAAATTCCACGGAGGAGTTTTCTGTGAGGGGTGCATTTCATAGAGGGTGAGCCAGATTTACCAGCATTATTTGAAAAACGAACATAAATTATATATTGAACCTCAATACATCGCTATTTACGCTAATGTTTGACTGTTTGTCCTAATTTTTAAGAGCGTCTGCTGAAACAAGGGGGCCATTCAATCAGAATGGGAAGCTTTTTTAAAAGTGCTAACACTTTTAGCGTAAAGAGCAAGGTATTGAGGAGGGGGCACCCCTTCATATACGGAATAAATCTGTCAAAATTAATGTACAAATTTTGTCTTAATTTTCATGTACGGTGAGCCAAATTCGAACTGCATTAGTTGAAAAACGTTTAGAAATTAAATAAAAAATCAATTTTTTTTTAGCTGACAGTAAGGAGGGACAACCCTATTCATATACGGAATTATTTCTGTTCTTTTTAAGTTTTAATGTCGCTCTTAACTTTCAGTTAAAAAAGAAATTATATTTTTATTTGATTGCAGATAATAGCATGAAACCTCTATAGAATAGGAAGTTATTCGCGCTCATTAGGCATTTCAATTACAATCAAGAGAATTTAGAGAATTATTGGAGTATCAATTAGGTATTAGGAGTAAAAACTAAAACCATTACACAATTCCCAGAGGATATAACCCACCCCTCATCAGGGGAGTAGCTCTAGCATTTTATTGGGGGCAAGAGGGGTCCATATCCGAATAGTCGAGGGGCTTCTGCTATATAATAGTTATTTTCTCCAAATTATTAGGGGGCAGCTGCCCCCCCCCCCTATACGACGATATTGCCCCCTTAATCTCTGCCGACTTTGATCATCAAATTATAATCAATTTAACCTATCTAGTTATATTACAAATCTTATTATGAAATTTAATGTATACCTACCTTCTTTTTTTCCAATGACTTCAATGAAATCTCTTTTGGAACTTTTAGATAATAGAGTGTCTTCCATTGAAATCTCTTTTGGAACTGATAGATAATAGATAGTAAAAAACCTTAAATACGAAGAAAAAAATTGACCTGAGCAAAGTTATGAAATAGGAAGTACACAAAATGTCTGCAATTTTGCGATTTCGCCTGTCATTTTGATGACAACACTCCGAGGTCTTTCTATATCTGATATGGTGCGAAATCGGAAGTTTCAAAGGCGGTATATTTGCATAAATGCTAATTTGGCACATATTGGGAGGTGTAATAGACCACTGTTTTCCTTTTTTTATTAGTTAGCTTCCTGTATGATTTATTTGATTGAACAATGAATCTATGCGTTATATCGGGAAAAATGTTGTTATATCGGGGAGGAGAAAGCAGTCCCAATCCAAAATCCATAACTACATTAGGGGGGGCCCTCTTCCCTCCCTTGATCCGCCACTGCTCCTAGCCTCTTAAATGTTCCGTCGTCTTCTACCTCTGATCAAAGTGATTATCATCTTCGTAATTCAAAAAAGTATTTTTATACAAATTCCTTTTAAGGAATTAAATTCCTTTTAAGGCCTTGTGTAAAGTCAGATTTCAATGTTGTTATGTCGAGTCATATTGTGTAGAATATGTTGCCTGAATTAGCTCGAAAATGCCACTCTTTTACGATGTTCTAATAAATAAAACTTGGCTTCTCAGAAGTTATTTTTTAGTTTTTATTTTTTGTAGCCTTTTTTGCAGGATTCATTGGAGTCTCTTTAATGTTTTTGATTTTTGTGTTCTACAATGTATTTATTTTTCTTTTCTCTTTTTAAGTGACTATTTTCACTGAATGAGCGATTCGTTATGTCTTCCCCTTCTTTACAGGCCAAGGGCTTTTGGGGAAATAGCATAGCGTATTATTGTATGAGTATTTCATCATGAATAAATCTTATCTTAAAGTTAATGGTAAATTCTGCTAGTTGGCATCCGTGAAACAATTCATCTAAACAAGGGTCATAGTATGACTCTTGGATTTGTGTAAAAAATTGGGATGTTTCTCTACTTCAAGGAGGAAAACGTGAATTATTTTCGTGTCACTAATACTAATGATCTCTAAAACAGGAAGCAACAGACATAAAATCAATGAATTATTTTTCAATGATTTGTTAGCATTTAAGGTATGTGTTCCCTATGAAATAAGTGTGATTTGTGACTAATAAGTGTGATTTTGTGACGAGTCTACAGCTTTAAATTGCACCAAAATGACAAGATACCTTTATCATTGAATTTATTAGTCTCAGATCTATCTAATCACCGAGCCGGAATTATTATATTACTTGGACTTTTTCTTTAAAAAGGATCTAGACGTGTTGAAAAAACGGGAAAACTGTAATTTTCTCCAAGGTTTCCTGCCAAATTTCAAAGTGCTTTCAATCCAAAAAAAAACTATACCAAATTTAAAAATGGGACTCGGTAGATGGAAGTCACTGAATCTCGGCTAAGGATTGATAGCAAAATTTTCGTCTTTTGGTGATAAATTAAAACTGCAAGAGAGCAGAAAAATAGGAAACCGAAAATTACACAGGTTAGATGTAGAAAACTAAATCTACGTTGTAGAGTCACAAATGTAGAGTCAAGATGTAGAAAACTACACGGGCAATTTCCACCAAAAGGAAAAGATACTTATACCATTGATTTCATTAGTCCCATATCTATTCATTTACAGAGCCAGAATTACCACCACTACCGCCTCTA
Source organism: Artemia sinica (assembly GCA_027921565.1). Lineage (NCBI taxonomy): Eukaryota > Metazoa > Arthropoda > Branchiopoda > Anostraca > Artemiidae > Artemia > Artemia sinica. The sequence continues at coordinate 50,724,896 of CM051264.1, forward strand.
CTGCTGCTACTACTACCACTACAACCGGTTTATTAGAACAACTTGAGCGTGGTCACACAGTTCTCAAGTACATTGCCTTTTCAATCAATGATTTCGATAATTTTCACTAGCCAGTCAATAAGCCAGATTTCCTTTCGATTGAATATCCGCGAATGACCCTTTTTTACCGTTAAGGTATATGATCCCTCTGAAACACGCGATTTTGTGACAAGCCTACAACTGTAACTTTAACAAGAAGGACAAGATACTTATATCATTAGTTTTATTAGTCTCAGATTTATCCATTTACAGAGCCAGAATTCTTAAAAATTGTATTGGAAAATGATCTAAATGTGCTTAAAAAAATATGACAATTGTCCTATTTTCAACTAATATAAAGTTTGTCTTTTGGTGATATATTAAACCATAAGAGAGCAGAAAAATAACATACCAAAAATTGCACAGAGCACATAAACCTTACGGAGAAAGAGGCCGAAAACAAAGCCATAGGAGGCCATCGGCGAAATTGACATGTGATCTAAGAGCCTAATCTACACATTTTTGTTTTGTCTTATCGCCTCTCACAACCTTAAAACTAGAAGCTACAAATAAAATTTCGGAAGGATTCCTTAATGATATGCTAGTGTTTAAAGGGAAAATGAGTAAACTGGTCCAAAAGCAAGATCTTAGGACGCTAGGAGTTGCAAAAAAAGTTTTATGATAATATAGCCAGTCCCAGTTTCTTTTTTAACCCTTTATGGTAGTTCTGATATTATTCATTGAAGTGGTCATTTATTAAAATCTAGATTTATCCCGCTTTCTAGGGCTATAATGCGAAATTGATTTAGATGGCTGGGACATGTTCTATGGATGAAGGTCGTGAGATTGCTAAAGGGCGTCTATGAATGGAGTGGGAAAAGGTCATAAGAAAGGACTTGCGGGAAATTAGAACTTCTTGGGGGGTCTAAAGAGGGAGACTTTGAATACATTGGGATGAAGGAGGAGCGTGCGTAGCTGTGTTGACCTTGGGTGGCTCGGTGCTGCAGTGAGTCCTTGGTGGTATTATAGATCGTTCGTCGGCCAAACTGTGCCTATGGAGCCAGATGGAAAAAAATAATTTATGTAATGAAAATGTTTGCTTTCCCCAAGAAACGCATTTTTGGGGTTGAGTTGCTGTTTAGTAGAGTTCATGTTGTAATAATTTGTTAGTAATTACTTTTAATTTCTTATGAAAATAATAAGGATATTGAATTTATTTTAGGTTGAATCAATATATGGGCGAGAAGATGCATATGTGCGGATGGAACAGTTAGGAGAAGGATCTTATGCTACTGTATTCAAAGGTGTATCTAAGTAAGTTTTAAAGATTTTCAAAAAAAGCACCGAAAGTACAGAAACGTCAACTTTTAGGGCAAAGAGTATGGATTACTTATAATACCTTATTAGAGTGTTGGCGCTAATGTCGACTAAGGAAATCTACGCCATCTAGTCTTTAACGCCTCTTGACATTTTGTAAGCTTAATAATCTCTTTTGTATTAGAAATGAGATCAGACGTTTATGTCTACATTAAATTCATTTTCCTTACTATTAAAAGAAACGCCTTATCACTAGATTTTTTTTTTTTTTTTTTTTTTTTTTTTTTTTTTTTTTTTTTTTTTTTTTTTTTACGCTAACGCTAGTTTCCACGCTTGTAAGTTACCTATACTCCTTGGTTTAGGATGGAAAATAGTGCTCATGAGTATCACCAAAAATCTGTACTTTTGATATTTTCTTTATACTTTATAAAAATAAATAATAGAAAAAATTCCGAAAAATTTCAAAATTGACCAACATTTCGAAAAAGTTGTTTTAGAGCTCAGCATAATAAATAGGAAATAGCTGACTCAGTTCAAATAAACAATAGTGAGGTGGTTAATTATGTAATGCCGTTGCACGTAAATTGCTTCTTACAGATTCCATTTTCCAGTAATGAAGAGTTTCAAGAGCAATAACGTCTGACAGTCAAAAAATTGTAGCGTTTTTTTTTTTTACGAAAAGATAAATTGGCGTTTCAAGATCTGAGAAAGTTTCAATTTTTTTATTCTTTAGAAAACTCCAACTCGTCCGAGTTTTCATTCATCGGTCCATTACTAGACATAAGGACTCCCAACGGAGTGTCAATGGATGTGAGTAATACACAAAGTATGAGCACTTTGACGAAATTTTAGACCTCGCTATACACCAAATCGAGCAACAACAAAAATGAACGAGCAGCTCTAACGGCATATTCAGAATTTTGTTCAGGGGGGGGGGCATTTTTTAGGTGGGGGTATAAAAAACTTTAAAAAACGGACCAAAAATTTGTTTACATGCATTTTTGTTACGTTTTTACTAATCGGACAAAAATGTCAGGGGTGGGGGGTCTAACCCAGTAAGCCCATCCCCCTTCCCTTTCTGGATACGAACTTGAACAGCTCATTGATTTGAGAAATCATGTTTTATATATCAAAATTGTTCTAGAAAATTTTGGATGGTTTGCTTTCTATTGGGTGGCTTTTTTTTTTAATTCGAAGGATTTTTTTGAAAATCGGACGGCTTTACGTTGAACGTCAAGGCTGCAATCAGGTTTACTGTTATAGACATTCTTTTACTGCTTCCATCTTTATGGTTCTGCAAATTTAGATTTGAAGGACTCAGTGGTTCCGCCAAGTTAGTTCTGTCAATCATGGTTCTATGAATTTAGATTTGAATTAAGTTTTGTATTTAACGGCTTTTAAATTAAAAGAAATAGAATCCAATCGTTAACACAAATACAAGTCGCTAATTTTGTTAATGTTAGTTTTCTTTTTTTTTGGCGGGGGGGGGATTTTGTGGAGCACAATTTTCTTTGATTTGGGGAAATCCCGAAAATTTAGAATTGTGGAAGCACTGACTTGGCTGGCGAGCTCTGGCCCTCGTTTTGATTTTATTTGTTAAAATCAAAAGATTTGACCCTCTCATTGAACAAATTTTCGAGATATATGTTTGGTTTGTGTGACCCACTTTTTCTATTTTTATCATAATTATTTTTAGCAAATAATTTTGAATTATTATAGCCGTCCAACCCAAAAGAGTTGAAAGACACTTCTTTTGAAGATAGAAAATAAATAAAACATTCTCGCAAAAAATTAATTAAATCCAAGGTTCGACGAAACAGTGATTTAATCATCAAATCTCCTTCTTGCGTGGAAGCTCGGGACGTGAGGTCGATTTGGGTAGTGTATTTTCTAGTGTATTCAGGTTGAATAGTTCCTAACCTAACTTTCGACTTGGGTAGTGCACTCCGTTTTCTAGTAGTGTCTTTAGTTTCCAAAATACTGGAATTTCTTCAAAATACCCCCTGTTCTCTTTTCTCACCTGCAATATTAGCCAGGGAAAAGGAATGGCCATAAATTAAGCTTTTAATAAAACCAAAAATTTGAAGTATAGTTTGACTCTAAGAAATCTCCTTAACCTATTAGCCCAGAAGTCGTTTTTCGGCTTTGAGCTCTCCTGGTTAATTCGTAATTATTTTGACTTTAAAGTAATACATTTTGAGATAATGCAGTAGGATTGTTTTCTTTACTTTTTTAATTCAAGAAAAAGCGGTGGATTTTCCAAAGACGGGAGAAATGCATTAAATCTCCTATCGATTCAAAAGTTGTATCAGCTCAATAGCTGGGAAAGTAACTTCGGAGAAGTCAATATTTGTGACTGAGCTTCTCTCTTGCTCAGGTTAATTAAAACGGACTCGGATATGTTTATGTTATCCATTGATCTTAAGTAAGAGTCTGCGGCAAAAGCTTTTCATGTCAGACTCGAAAAAAAAAAGAAACCAAATTCACGATGGACTTTAAATGAGCCTGACTTGGATTTACTTCTTGGTAGAAAGGCTGAGATGGCTAGGCCACGTTCTGCGAATGAAGGATGACAGATTTCCAAAGATAGTCCTTTTCGGCTAACCATCTACGATCAAACAAAAAACAGGTCGTCCCCGAAAGGGATGGGAGGATGTAGTAAGGAAAGATTTAAGGAAATTAGAGCTTCCTGGTTGGGTTTAAAGAGGCCCTTTGAATATATTGGGATGCAGGAGGAGTATGCGTAGCTGTGCTGGCCTCAGGCAAATTAGTGCTGCGGTTAGTTGCTAGTAGTAGTAGTTATTTTACATAAAATTCCGGATTTTTTTATACTTTTTGGGAAGATTTTGTGTTCTTTTTTATTTTCTTCCCCCTTTCCCAGAAGCAAGAGTAATGGGCACCCATAATGTCGTTTATAAAAGTTAAGTAGCAAACAAGAAGAAAAGCAACAAAAGCAAATTAGAACACATATTTAATGGTGCTAAAAGTAACCCGTCTAAGGTGACTGTCTCACATTTTAACTCATGTAGAAATTCCCTTAATTTTGAGTTGCATGCACCGTACATCCCTCTTAACTGTGCTATTTCGATTGGATATTTTCATTTCGTCGTGTAATGTGTCCTATCATGTCCTCTGCAACCTTGATGACATAGTCTAATCCTTGGGGAGGGGAATCAAGCACTACGAAACTTCCTCCAGGTGCTTCTTGGGAAATTCTCAGCCTCCGTGTTAAGTTATGTTTACTGAGGTCACTAGAAATCTTGGTAGTTGTTGGGGGACTCATCTTCCCTGGAATGATTGAACAGTTGGTACCTCTATTGGGACGGTTTCTACATTAAAGTTGCTCGAGTGTCTAAATTGGTTGTTCAGGTATTCGGTCACGAAATGACAGCATATATTGCGTAATAATAAGAAAAAATCTAGTGGTTTTCCCAGAAACAATCTAGTGCTGCTTCAAGCGAATACCTCCATGTGCCTACTATGTTTCTTTTGTCTAAAATTCATTAACATGAGTAAAAACTAATTTTTTCTATTAGCCACAAATGAAATATATCTCTGAATTACTTTCTTCATTTTATTTTGTATTTTATTTCTCCATTTTATTTTATTTCTCCATTTTCTCCATTTCCATTTTCCATTTTATTTCTACATTTTATTTCTCCATTTTCTTTGATCATATCTTCAATTTTACCGTAAAACTTCTGTCTGTAGAAGCGTAAACTGAAATGGGAATAACTTGGTTTGTAAAGCCTATATTTCACTAATTTCTTATAATCTTGTAAGCTCTACAAGTTATAGCATGACCGCCCAATTAATTTTGAATAGTTCGGTAAAACTATAACTAAGAAGGTTTATAATGGACGAGATTCTTTAAGGTACTGCATCGCCTTAATGCTTCTAGGTATGTCACACCCAGATAATTTTTTTTATTCATATGGAATGAGGGGTAAAGCTGGTAATTAATTATATGATGAAACAAAAAATTGTATGCATACTTTTGGAAAATATATTAGACACAGGTTAGATCAAAATTGTCTCAGTCACCTTTTAGGTGCGATTAAGTAAAGTGTGTTTTTACGTCCTGTCGTACTAGATTTTGGCGTAAATGTCGATTTCTAGTATGTACATACTAGGTATGACACGAAAACAATGGTGAGCTCCTGTGTGGATACTAGGTGATATCACCGAAACTAAGCATCGGAGAATAATTTCGTTTGCACCATTGGACTCCTCGTGATCTAATTAGGCGGGATCCATTCTTAACTAAAATTCAAGTTTTTTGTAGATACTAGGTTTTGTCAGAGGACAGCCGCCTTGGTCTAGATGCATTCCATCGTGAAGGTGGCGAAGTGCTTTTCTATCGACTGCAACTCACCTTCCTTTGTCACAAAATCGTCTGATTTCCGTAAGTGCCCGTAACCAGAATTAAAGTATGGAGCAACCTTACTTAAAATCATTAGAAATCTATATTCGCTTCCATACTCGCCGTACAAACTTGAAACTAGTACTGGCTAAACTTGTAGGTGTTTCCATATCAACAGAGTAAGCTGGTCCCTAAAGTAAATTAATCTATCCATCCTGTAAGTTTCCTTTCCATTTAGACAGGTTTGTGTAGGTGAGCGCTTCTTTTGATTTCCCTTTACCTGCATCACTCCTTCATTTGGAGGTCGAAATATCAAAAATGAAATATAGGCTCATCATTTGAACAGTTTTCAGGTTTTTTTTTTCAAATATTTTTTTTTTTTTTTTTTTTTTATAGGAGCTTATCACTTGGGAGTCAATGCCCCTTGGACAACAGGAAGACATAATAAATGTATAGAATTAGTAAAATAAGAATTTTTCCCATTCAAATTTTGTAAAAAAGTTCCTAGTAATACTTTCCCCTCGCCTGAGAATTTTTCTGGTGATGGTAGTGCTTCTCCCATCTCTCCACCCGTTTGCCATCTCTCATTCCGTTTACCTATGACGGTATCGTCGTCCAGGCTTGCTTAGTATTAATAATTCGCTCGCTCTTCAGTAGATACAAGGGAGAGAACAGTGCGGATGAATCAGTTTGACAGCTGGATTGACAAATGAAAACCAGGAATGATATCTGCAAAACGTAGAGAGATCTTCCGTCAGTAAAAGATTTGTCGTGGCAGTATCACTTGTCTGCTGTTCATACAAAATCTTAGCGATGCCATTGGAGATACCTGGTCTGTTCCCTGACTTCTAAATTTTTAAAGACTGCTAGCACTTTAACAGTGCGGTACGAGCCTAGCAGCCTATAACTTGTTGAGGAAATTATTTTTGAATCTAGTTATGTTCCTTTAGATTTAGTGATGGTAACTATTTTAAATAATTTTAAGATATTTAGAAGCAATTTTTTCCATCATCAACAATTCTTAAATTTAGTTTTTTCGAGGCATAATATTTCAGATTTGAAAAATTAAGTTGTATACAACTTTTGTCACATGCTTTTGTTTGTTTATAACCGGTAACCCCTCCCCCTGGATACAACATTGCCCTCAGTATAAATTTTAACGCAAAGTTGCTTAGTCCTTAGAGGCAACCTTAGACAACATTTTTCATTTAGTTTCTTATTTTACAAAACCACGCTCAATTATGGCTCCTCTGAAGGAAACACGATATAACAAACAACAGCACCATTAGATTCTCCAATCGTCCCTCTTTCCAAATGTAGTCGCTACTCTGACGAGAGCATTGAAACCCCTACCCCCTAGCGGGGCCATATATAACTATGAAAAAAAAATCAGATGCCGAACAATAGTCTGCGTTGCGCAGGTACCGATATCCTGATTCATTGCCTTCGGCCAAGAGTGCAATGCGTGGTTAGGGGGAAATCATCCGACGCTTCCCGTGTGTTCCTCCCAGATTTCTTCAGGTACCCATTTAGAGCTGGGTCCACTCTGTCTAAGCCTACAGAGTCACGCCATTGACCCTCGTTATAAACTAAATAACCAGCGACACTAGGTCTCGGACCCTAGTGCGAGACCATATACAACCCTAGTCTCTAAACATAACTGCTAGAAACAATATAATAATGACATTTTACTTTGTAATATATACAGTATTTCTATTAATTATGTTTTGCATCTTTGTTTCTATTGTTTTCCATATTTTTGAGTCATTTTCCTTTCTCAATGAGATTATGCTGTTGGCGGGTTACTAATACAAATACCAGTTAACAAAGAACTACGACGAATCAGACGATGAAAAGCAACCGAGAAATATATTATTTAGGAATATACCTGGCACCATTAAGGTCACGAGCGTTATGTTTGGAAAAAGATACTGTTTTTCTTCTGTTATTGCGTTTCCTAATGAAGAGTCGTTTGTCTAGAACGGCACCATCCTGGTCAGTTCAACTAGCTTAAAGGGTGCCCCAGAATGTTCCAAAGTAATTGCCACCCAACATGATTGAAAGCTAATTTGAAGCCTATGAATAGCTGAGGCAGAGGTTTACCCTATTCTAGATATTTTTCCATTAGCTGAGGTCTTGGGGGTTCTTGGTTTATAGCTGTGAGGAAAACAAGCGCGATACTCCTCTCTTGCAAACCCTGGTATAACGCTATTGCCATCTAACATAACTTTTTGAATTATTATTTAGAAGTACAATTGAAATGTTAAATTTCAAAAATTGCCTTGTTTTTGTGGTCCGCAGATGCTATCTTTGGTGTAATTTGGCCTTTACCTTATTTGGATTTACGGCAAGTTTGGATTGTAATAGCGGCAAGTTTTAAATTTTGTATACATTGTTCACCACATTTGATAGGAAAGTATCGGCGAAACGTATTTCTACATTATATATATATATATATTTTTGTTTATTTATTCATATCTTTTTTATATCTATTTATTTTTATTTTATCTATTATTTATTTATCGTATATTTTGTGACTAGTCTCTTAATATCAAGATCCGGTCATTAGTATCGATGCTAAAAAAGTTTGCTTTCCTCTCTTGCCTCTAATGACTTGTCTTTTCCATGAGCAATTACAGACGTCAAAGACAAGTTATTTCTCATGATTACCTGGAAGATTGAACGAGTAAAGCTAAGTTCTGACAGAACGCGACAAAAAATTGCTTGTAAAAAAAATAGTTCGCGGGGCGAAACGAAAATCGCTCAATAATTCGCACTGAACGCGATTTTTTTGTATCTGTATTATAGTATGAACATTTTATTGGCCAGATGTAAGTCTAAAACATATACTAATTTAAACAGAGAGAACAGGGGATTTTCAGCAAACAACTTGTTTTTCTTTTATTTCCTGGTCCAGTATTCTTTGCAGCGTATATCATATAATAGAGGATATGATCTAATGCTTGTTTGTAATTTTTCAATTTCCATTCTCTTCTTTTTTTCTTAAAAATATCGCCTCGCTTCACGCTTTTTTCAACTTACAAATTGAAGCGTGTGGAAGCGATTTTTTTCACTTGTGAAGGCCTTTTTGTTGCTCGGCGAAGCAATTTTCATTAGGCGAAGCAATATTAGCGCTCTGTCAGAACTAAGCTTAATGCAACTAAAGATTTTGCTCTCATGTTTTCCCTACTACAGTTCAAGTTCTCTCAGAATCAATGTTTTATGAATTGAGACTCTGTATTTGTTTTATTCAAAAACAATCTGTATTTCTACTGCCTGAGGAGAACATGGCTGATTTCAAATAAAAGAAGCGATATACTAGTCTCGAAGGGAAAGAAAAGCGTAAATAAATGAACCAGGATTGGAGGAGAAATTCCATCCAACCGCTAAAATATCTATGCACTGATAAACCATAATTTTTTTTGTTGTTGTTGTCAATAACGGATATATTGTGCGGAATATCTAAACATTAAACAGAAAAGGTTACTTTTCATCCTTTAATTGTGGAACAGTTAGCTTTGGGGAGGAATTGATTAAGCATAACAGAATTGCGATTGAGATGCGTTTTAATTTTGGAAGATTTTTTTTCTATTTTGTTCCACCAGATGAATACAGAAAGCCGGTTGAACAATTAATAAAATACTTTAACGGAGGATTTAATAATAGGAAGAGGGGTAATTAGTGAGGAGTAAGGGAGTAGAGGCTTAGAAGGGAGAAGGAATAGAAATAAGAGGTGAACAAATTTTTTTTTACTCCTCAATTCTGTTAGTATATCCGACAAACTTTTTATTGGTATAAATAAAAAAAACTTCCCAAAAAAGAAGTTTTTTCGAAGAAAAGTTAAGGGTCATATAAAAACTTAAAGGAATAAGGGATAAGGTCATGTAATAAATCAAAGTTGAAACTACAGAAATAATTGTTAATGAGTAAATGAAGTCCAAAACAAGCAGAAATTAAAAAGAATAATCACGACAAGCTTAAGAACAACATAATTATCACAAATAAAATTAAGGCTATCGACCCCCCCCCCCCCCCCAAAGCCGCTTAAAAAGCCAGAGTGCCTTACTAAAAACTTTTTGTATTTCGAGCAATTTATTTTGTAATTTTCATAGCATAAACAACAACACAGCTAAAAATAATGTCGCAAGGGTAACCAAGGTCCAAAAATAGGAACTATCGTGAATGGGGCAATCCTCCTCCATTTCAAACCCTCTAATAGACTTAAGTGTCATTTGCGCTTTACTAAAAACGGTACCTCTTTTGAACAGTGTAGTTTTTATTTGTCAAACAAGAATGGCAAAAAAAGAAAAAAATCACAATAATTATCAATATTGCAGGAGACAAACCAATTCATCTTTGATTAATTGTATTTGTGACTTTCAGTTTAATTTTAGTACTTAAAAGGATACTTTTTTTTTCAAAATATTTCCTTTTATTTCTATTTCACTCTAACAAATAGAAAATTGATGCTTAAACAAAACTTATGAAATGAACATTGTTAATTTTTAAGCAATCCATTTTGTTGGTTGAAGTATTATTCTGAATTTAAGAATAAATAAAAAGAAGTTAGTATAGATAAAAATATTCCTGCATATCATACTAATTCCTAGAATTCTCAGCAACTTAAATCTTTCAATGATACCCAATAGAAACTGTTCAAAATAAACTTTGTTTTTAGTAAAGTGCAAATGACGCTCTAGCCTTTAGAGAGTCTAGAAGGCGGTAACCCTACCCTTATTTGTGATAATTTGCATTCATTTTAAGTTTGACTTGATTTTATTCATTCCAATTTCTGTTTGCTTTAGGATACATTTTTCATCCCTAGCAGTGTCTTATCTTTTATTAATTAAAGAAAACTTTCCGAAAAATAAATTTCTCAATGAAAAGTAAAGGTAATTTTAAACTTAAGCTCAGCAGATACAAATACCTGTTAAAATTCAAACTCAAAACGACCAGAAATTACTATTAAAGAATAAATGAAACCCGAAACGAACAGAAATTAAATAAACAATCATGGCAAAAAACATACAACAAGCAATAATATAAAAGAAAAATTTGATCTTAAAGCGAGTAATGCTTAGATTGAATATGAAAATCAAGCTTAAAACGAAAAAAGATATTTTGCTATTGAAGTATAAATGAAACTTAAAACGAACATAAATTAAATAAACAATCAATGCAAACAAACATACAATAGATATTAACGTAAATGAATAAAAAAAATCTTAAAACGAGTGAAACTTAAATTGAATATGCAAATCAAGCTAGGAACGAACAAAAATCACTACAAACAAGAGTTTGGGTATCACCTCCTTCTCTCACTGTAAAAGTCTAAAACCTACCGCGTCATTGGCGCTTTACTGAAAACCAATTTTATTACAAATATTTTCTTTTGTACTTAAAATAAACATTAAAATTACAGTAAAATTTTGAACTGATGAGCTTTCAGCAATTAATATCATTATACATCAAATATTCAATTTGATGTTGTTTATTTCTTCCAAGACTGTTCAAGACGCATATAGTTTTCAGTAAAGCGCCAGTGACGCAGTAGGTTTTAGACTTTTACGGTGAGAGAAGGAGGCGATACCCAAACTCCTGTTTGTAGTGATTTTTGTTCGTTTCAGGGCTTGATTTGCATATTCAAGTTTCACTCTTTTTAAGATTTGTTTAGCCATTTACGTTAATATCTATTGTATGTTTGTTTGCATTGATTGCTTATCTAATTTCTGTTCGTTTTAAGTTTCATTTATACTTCAATAGCAAAATATTAAGTTTTTTCGTTTTAAGCTTGATTTTCATATTCAATATAAGTATTACTCGCTTTGAGATCTATTTATTCAGTTATATTATTACTTGTTGTATGTTTTTTTGCTGATTGTTTATTTAATTTCTGTTCGTTTTGGGTTTTATTTATTTTTTAATAGTAATTTCTGGTCGTTCTGAGTTTGAATTTTAACAGGTATTTGTATCTGCTGAGCTTAAGTTTAAAATGACCTTTACTATACTCTGAAAAACTTTTTTTTTCATAAAGTTTTTTTTAATTAATTTTTGTTCGTTTTCGATTGCAAAAAGCTTCAAGCTTTTAAAAATTCCTTATTTCAAAATCAAACTTAAAAAAAAATCAAATGTTCGTGAAAATATCGAAACTGGTATCAAAGTAACAATATCAAAGTGAAAAAAGGGTTTGTGTCAGCCTCGGAGTTTTTATTATCTGATGTTTGAACTATTTTTAACAAAATGGCTATCTCAAAATTTTATTGGATGGGTTTTGGGAAACAAGGGGCGTGGGGGGGGGCTAATCGCCTTTCGGTCTTTTTTGACTCTTTAAAAGTGAACTAGAATTTTCTATTTTCAGTCAAATATCTCTGAAGTTTATACGAGCACCCCTCCTATAAGAACCATATATACCCCCAGAGTATAACTTATAACGCCTGTCCCTGGGCCCTGGGGGGTTGTGTCGACCCCGGGATTTTAATATCTGATGTCTGAACTATTTTTAACAAAATGGTCGCCTCAAATTTTTATCGGTTGGGTTTATCCATCCAATAAACCCAAAGGTATGGAGGGCGGGAGGGGCTAGTTGCCCTCCGATCTTATTTTACTCTGAGGAAATGAACTAGAACTTTTAATTTCCATTCAAATGAGCCCTCTTTGAAGTTTATACGAGCATCCCTTTCATAAGAACCTTATACGGCCCCAGGACATAGTTTACAATGCCTCTCTCCGGGCCCTGGGGGGTTGTGTCGACGCCGGAGTTTTTATTATCTGACATTTGAACTATTTTAAAAAATTGGCTATCTCAAAATTTGTATCGGATGGGTTTGGGTAAAAAAGGGTGTGTGAGGGGGGGGGGGCTAGTTGCCCTCGGATATCTTTGACTCTTAAAAAGGGAACTAGAACTTTCAATTTCCAATCAAATGAGCCCTCTCTGAAGTTTATACGAGCATCCCTTTCATAAGAACCATATACGCCCCCGGGACAACACTTACAACGCCTACCCCCGAGCCCTAGGGGGGATGTGTTGACACCGGAGTTTTTGTTATCTAATTTTTGAATAATTTTCAAAAAAACTGGCTATCTCAAAATTTGTAGCGGATGGGATTGAGCAAAAAAGGCGTGGGAGGTGGGGTGGGGGGGGGGGTAGTTGCCCTTAAATCTCATGACTCTTAAAAAGTGAACTAGAACTTTCAATTTCCAATCAAATGAGCTCTATATGAAGTTTATACTAGCATCCCTTTTATAAGAGCCATACATGCCTTTAGGGCATAACTTAGAACTCCCTCCCCCCGGGCCCTGGGGGGGTTGTATTGACACCGGAATTTTTCCTATCCGACATTTGAAATATTTTTAACATAATGTCTCTCTCAAAATTTTCATCAGATGGTTTGGAAAAAGAAGGCGTGGGGAGGGAGTCTAGTTGCCCTCGGGTCTCTTTTGACTATTAAAAATCGAGATCGAACTTCCAATTTCCAATCAAATGAGCCTTCTCTGAAGTTTATACGAGCATTCCTTTCATAAGAACCATATATGCCCCAGGGCATAACTTACAACGCCTGCCCCCGGGCCCTGGGGGGTTGTGTCGACACCTGAGTTTTGTTATCTGACTTTTGAACAATTTCTAACTTAATGGCTATCTCAGAATTTTTATCGGATACATTTGGGGGAAAAGGGGCGTGTGGGGGGGGGGGGCTAGTTGCCCTCCAATCTCTTTTGAATCTCAAAAACGGAATTAGAACTTTCATTTTCCAATGAAATGAGCCATCTCTGAAGTTTTTACGAGCATCCATTCCATAAGAACCATATATTCCCCCAGGGCATAACTTTACAACACCTGCACTCGGGCCCTGGGGGGCTGTGTCAGCCCCGGATTTTTTTTTATATGGTCTTTGAACTATTTTTAAAAAAACGGCTATATCAAAGTTCTTATCGGATGGCTTTGAGGAAAAAAGGGCGCGGAGGGGAGGAGGGGGTAAGTGCCCTCCAATCTCTTTTGTCTCTTAAAAAGTGAACTAGAACTTTCAATTTCCAATCAAATGAACCCTCTTTGAAGTTTATACGAGCATCCCTTCTATAAGAACCATATATGCCCCAAAGGTTTAACTTACAACGCCTGCCCCCGGGCCCTGGGGGGTTGGGTAACCCTTGATAACTTATAACTTATAAACCTTGCCCTGAAGACTGTGGGGGGAGTGTCCTGCTCAAAGATATAATTTCCAGAACTTTCAACTACGTTGAACCAAGTGACTATCTCAAAATTTTGATTGGATGTATTTGGGGAAATGGTGGGCGTGGAAGGGGTGCTAGTTGCCTTCCAATCACTTTCGACTATTAAAAAGGGCACTAGCCATCTAAATTTCCAATCGAATGAGCCCTTTTTGAAGTTTCTACAACAACGCTTTCTATAAAAAAAACCTTATATGCCCCCAGGGTATAACTTACAACCCTTGCCCTGAGGGCTTCAGGGGGGGGGGTGTCATCCTCAAAGACCTAATTTCCAGAATTTTCAACTACGTTGAACAAAATTGCTATCTCAAAATTTTGATTGGATGTTTTTAGGGAAAAGGTGGGCGTGAGAGGGGGGGGGTAGTTGCCTTCCAATCACTTTTGACCCTTAAAAAGGGCACTAGAAATCTCGATTACTAATCGAATGAGCCCCCTTGAAGTTTATACGACGACCCCTTCCATATGAAGTGCCTCTGGGAAAAAAGATGATAAATAAATAAATAATAAAACATTGGAGCCGTATGACCTTTACTATAGGCAACGCTATAGCGTCGCCTCTGATTTGATGTGATTATTATTTTTCATTTCTGTTCTGTTCGGGTTTTTTTCTGTTCGTTTTTGGTTTCAATATGTCTGCATTTTCTTCAAAAACTTGATTTTCGAATATGTTTTTAAAGATTAATATATATTTATTTTTTGATTATCACTGTTTTATTAATATTCTTAGTTAATATAAAAGTATTTGTAAAGTTTTATTAGTTTTTCTGCTTAAAAACTAAAAATCTATGTTGTAATTTAGATTTTGGGTAAAGTTTGTATATTCAATCAAAATGTTCAATCAGCACTAGATATGTACAAATAAATTTAAATGATATTTTAATATAATATTTAAGGTGGATAGGCAGGTGGATCTTATTCATATGGGTATAAGTTTTTATAAGCTATCCTGTAGACGCACAAATGCACGTATCTTAATTCACCACTTTATCAAGATATTCTTTACATATCTGTTTTTTCATATTTTGTTTCATATTTTGTTTTTAACTTTTGCAACTGTATGTAACTTCTAGTTTGTTTAAATAAATGCATACCAAAGGTAATTTATGAAAAAACTATATTTTTGTCTTAAAAACATTAATTAATGCAACGAGATTTCCCCTCCCCCCGCCCCCGAAATCTGTTGTCTTAATGGAGGCCCTCTTGGCTCTACCTACATTCTCTGTAATTTTTAAGCGGATCAGAGGTAAACAAAAATTGAATTCTTAGTGCTGAGAATCAATGGAACTAAATTTTCCCCAAAAGCTGTTTTATCAGATGTGTAGGCGGGGTATAGGAAAAATGCAATGCAGCCTATATTCTGCCTACCCAAGGTGCTGCTCACGGCACCTTACGAGGTCTTTAGAGCATGGAGAATTGCGGCAGTGCTACCATCTTCTCAGCAAAAAATAGAACAAAAAAGGTTTGTACTTCATTTTTGACACACCGAGGCAAATATAGGAATGCGTTTGAAAGGGTTTAAGCATTTCAGTGCAACGTTACTCAAAGGTGTAACGCTTCGTTATTCAGTGCGCCTTTTTTCTTTTCATGGAACTTAGAAGCTCGGGTTCTAGAGATTAGGAACCCCTTGAGATTGAGACTACATTTAATATCAAGGGGGAGTGCCAATTCTGCTGGAATTAGATAAAAAAAGAATTTAAATAAGACTGGAATCTTGTTTATTTTTTTTTTCTCTGTTTCATTTCTTGGATAGGGGTAGGATAATGAACTTCAATAAATTCTAAATTGACCTGCCATGACTTAAAGATAAGGGTGAGTGAAATAGCGTAGAATGTTATTTAGGAAACCTATCTTCTAGTCAAAAGGAATATTGGAAGTAGAGACTAATGATTAAGCTGATGCCTCTTAAAAATTCAATGTTTGTATACTTAAGCGTTGGAAAGCTATGAATATTAACGCATTATCACAACAGGTAACTTCAAGGCCCATTTCACAGTGAGATTTTACCAATACTAAGATTTAGCTAGCACTAATTTGAACTAATCGGATTTTTCATAGAATTTTCTGATTGGCTGAAAACTTTTATGAAAAATTCTGACGGGCTCAATTTAGTGCTAGTTGAATCCCGATATTAGTAAAATCTCATTGTGAATGGGCAAGGCCGTATCCAAAGGGGAGAGGTACAGGGTATGAACCCCCCTCCCCAGGTCATCGCTCTTTACGGTATTTTCCGCGGGGGTGGGGTTTGGGGGGTATTTTCCGGGGGGGACGTAAACGCCGGCTGCCAGATAAAATACCAAGCCCTTACGCATAAACTGGTTAGAGGGGTGGCTTCAAAAGGCCACATTAGGCTGGCTTGGACCCCAGAGAGATAGTTTAGCAGCTTCCAAAATGCTTTCAAACAAAGCTTACTTCAATTTCTGTGTAGATTCCATATATAGAATATAGCATCTTTTAGATTTTTAAGCTTCTCGTCGATGCCCTATGAAAGGGGTTTCGTCCCACCTGCTTTTCAAGAATTAATCTGACTACACTAGACTTTGTAATAAACAATTTTTTGGTTCAAGTCACACTAAGTTTGAAATAACAAAATGGGTGATTTGGGTATTTACAAAAAGGATTTTTTTTTTTTTGTATGCTTGAAAATCTATAGAATTTTATGGTTTACCATTTTAACCTTTGAAGTTGCTTTCAGTGCCCATGATATGTCTCAGAGCCCCGCCCCCCTTTCCCCCGACCCATCACGTGTCGTTATTAGGTTTCATATGACTAATAAACAATTAAAAAAAAAAAAAATGGTTTGGTGTTGTGCATGGTTTTTAAGATATTGACTTGTAACTTTTTATGTGGGATTGACTTTTAACACTTTATATGGTACTACCTGTAGATTTGATGATTATTTTCAGATATATTTAATCGCGTTGTATGAATGAATTGATTGAGGTCATTGAAGCCATTGACCTATTAGGTTTCTTCCTCATAAGAAGAAGAAGCGCGTATGCCAGCAGGAGAAAGAGAAAACATAAATAAACTCAAAAGCTGTTTGATTCCAGGGAATCCATCTAAAAGTACTAGAGTGAATTCTTGCTGCAAACCATTTATTTCAAAAAAAAAATTGCTAGCTTTGATGTGTGACTTTGACTTTGAATTTGTTGTTCCGAATTTTAAACCTGTCATCATAAAACGTCAGAAAGGATTCTCTGAATGACAAAATAATATTTTGTAATTTATTCCAATCGATCTGAGATTTTAGTGGTTTTGACTCG
This sequence comes from Artemia sinica, assembly GCA_027921565.1. Classification (NCBI taxonomy): domain Eukaryota; kingdom Metazoa; phylum Arthropoda; class Branchiopoda; order Anostraca; family Artemiidae; genus Artemia; species Artemia sinica. The sequence continues at coordinate 50,742,083 of CM051264.1, forward strand.
TGAAAAATAGTAATGGCTTTCAGAATCATTTGAAAAATGATTGAATGATCATGAAGATCTGAGAAACCAGGGCTTTTATTTGATAGTGTTTTGAAAGAACTATTAACATCTATTTGGGGAAACGTTTATGAATGTAAACATGTCTTTCGTCGCAATTTGTTTTGCAAAGATTTTATCGAAAGGAGGAGATAAAAGAGAGAAAACATGTTTGATTTGGCATCGGTTTATTTATTTAATAGTAGTGCTACTAATAGGGGCGTTTTTTCACTCATCAATGTGCTAAAATCTTACATCTTTTGTCAGAAAACGCTTAAAAGTGAAATCTTTGAACAAAGATCTTACATCTTTGGTCGTTTTTTGTGCGAACGTCTTTCATCATTCTGCTCTGATCAGCGGTCTGAGAACAATGATGAGTAGATCATCAAAGTTCTCTCATCATTGTTCTATATGGCAAAACAGTGGCGGTCTTCACACTTTTTGCTAACATCAGTGAGCTGTAAGATCTTAGAACAAAGATGAGTTAAAAAACGATAATCTTTGCAGGAAGATGTAAGATCTTAGATGTAAGATCTTAGTGCTAAAAAACGGGCCTAATATTAAGAACTTGTCACTGATTTATGGGGCCGATTTGATCGAGACAGGGCCAAATGGTCCTGTTTGACTCACCCGAATTCCGTTCCTTGGCCGAAAAGAGATAGCAAAAACAAAAAAAACAATCTAATCATACGGATGACTGTACAAAGACAAAGGTTAAATGGGATCAATGGTTTTAAAAGGTTCTTTTGTCTGAACATGTCTTATTTTTTCAAACTTTCATTGGTTCTTTTAGGGGAGTAGTCTACACACCAAATATTACGCTCCCCTCCCCCTAAAAACGTCTGAAACATATGTTATCTTTTTTTTTACATAGTACGAGCTGCAAGGCACGTCAAAGGTCCAATATATGCAATTGATTATTTAGTAATCTCTAGGCAGAATACATTTCTTGTTAGCTTTGTTGAAACAACTCATAAGGGACAGCGTTTCATATGAATGTGTAGCACTGAGAAGAACTATTTCTTTAGTGATCCTAAAACTATCCTTATATGTGTAGTCAAAGCGAACTGCCACAAAAAGGATCATTAAAAAGTTTTTTTTTAAACGTGTAAGCACGCTCCCCAAAGTTTATGTGACTGCGCTTGCTCTGTTTCTAGAAAACAGTGAAGGTACAGCACGGCTGTTCCAATTAATCTACGGTAGAAGAGTGATATCCTTGAATGTCTTTCTCCATTTCTTGAAATAAAGGAGCTGATTTCGGGAACTGATTTCCAAATCAGCGCCGATTTTAAAAGAAATCGGCGTCGATTTGAGCTTGAAAAATTTTCTAGTTTTCGGCGCAGATTTACAAAATCAGCGCCGAATTTTATCATGATCATCACAAAAAAATAGGGATACAAATAAATAGTCAGCCAGAGATGTCTGTGGTGAAAGACCCCGTTACTGAGCTGAGAACTAAACTGAGAACTAAGCTAAGATCAATCATGTATCTATTAATAAACTCCAGTTGACTATTTGTGTCCATGATTCTTGGTTTTGAAAATCTCGCGCAGTAAATTTTTCTTTCAACAAATTTTTTTTACCGCTATCGTTTGTCCACTGATGCTGAAATCGGTTCCCGAAATCAGCTACGTGTGCCGAGCCCTTAAGTAAGAACCAGAATAGGCTGCGTTATGAGTATCCTATGGATCGAAAGGCATTCTCTGCGAGATACTCCTTCACCAGCAATGCCATATTGGCCCTAGCATTGCCAGAGTGGAGAGTTGCTGCATATTACAGTCGGATTCTGACGACTTCTCACTACGACCATTATACAACAGCTAAGTAACTATAAACAAGCAATATCTCGCCGCATTGGAATTTAAAGCAATTTCTATTTATATACTTTACGCCTAATGTTCGCATAGTGTATATATATATATATATATATATATATATATATATATATATATTATATATATATATATATATATATATATATATATATATATATATATATATATATATATATATATATATATATATATATATATATATATATATATATATATATAACCGAAATAAACGACCCTTTCTAATGAAAGAAAAGAAAAGGTAAGGACTTTTCAGATACGTCACGTGTTGTAAATTATGGACCAAGAATTGCTATTTCCAAAGAGAAAAAAGTTTTAAGCAGACTTGAATATTCAGTCAAAATGTTCGATCACCATAAAATTGGCTTGGTAACTTTTGCAATAACTATAGTGCGGAGTTTTTTTACGATGAGAAGAAAAAACAATATTAAAACCAACTTTAAACAAGCAATTTCCCCATCCTTTAGAATTTATAGTAATTGTTATCTATGTAGTTTACGTCTAATGTTCACATAGAGGATATATATCTTTCAAAATAAAAGACCCTTTCTAATGAAAGAAAAGGAAAGGTAAAGACATGTCAGATACATTTCGTATTTTAATTTATGAATCAAGAATTGCTATTTCCAAAAAGAAATGGATCTTTGGTCCATTACCCTTTCAAGGGTAATGATTCTCATAATATTTTAATAATTCTGCTTAGGAACGAAAGTGTTGAATTGTACTTTACATCTTAGATAAAATTTGAAGATACAATAAATTTTTTTCAATGATAATTTTAGTACAGGCTTAAGTTTTTTGTCGTAAATAAAATAAAATACTAAAGCTAAGTTTAAACAAGCAAGAAATATTGTCTCCGGATAGAAACATACCTTTGGGCCATTGTGCTGTCAAGGAACTATGTGATTTTTCATTAATTCATATCTTCGTTTGCATACAATGATTTATTTTTGTTGATAAACTTGTGACTTTTCATATCCTATGTTCCGATTGTATGATAATTATATGTTTTGATAAGAATAATGACAGTTTGAACCACTTTTCATATTGAATAATGTACATTATCCCCTTTCTTCTGGACTATTTCGGATCCTGTCCTTTCACCATGAGAAGCTGAAATTGTTACTAGGGGATTTCATCCTAATCTACTAGTATTACTGGACTCGTTGCGGCTAGGAATAATACAATGACGAACACTATCTCTCTACTTCATCCTATTAAAAGTATTTATTTACTAATTTCCTATTAAATCCAAAAATAATTTCGTAACCGCTCGCTGATGATTTAGTTGTATGAATTCTTCATTTTTCAAGTATATGCCTGCATCTTATGCCTCAAATTTGGCTAGAAACGGTGGCTAAAAGACTAGCAACCTTGGGTTTTTCGTCTACTTTTCTGAAGATCTGTAAAATGCAGTTAATATTGGAAATGGTAATGGACAGAACTCTTTGGAATATGGAAGCTACACTGTCCTCATGGGCCTACAATGCTTATCTCTTCTAGACGTTGCTAAACTTCGCATTTTATGTTCCCGTTTTAAAATGGAGCTGAGCCAATAAATTTTTGGGGGGATTTGCGTTAAGCGCTTTAATTCAGCAATTTGCCCACTTGCTTGAAATATTTCTTATTTTGTTTGTGATTCAATGCTCTTTCTTAGTAATACATACGTATCCTGTCTACCAAGGAGTAGCACGTTTAAGCTTCTAATGGCGTCCTTTGGAAATTTCCTGGAAAATTGTCAAAACCAACTTTAAACAATGCCTTTGGGGATGACATGAACCCCAACAGCCCTTGGGGAAAGGGCTGTAAGTGTGCTGAATGTTTACATATAGTATTTGTTATTGGAAAATATATGGACATTTTCCGGTAGAGAGGGGATTTTCTGCGGTTGGAGGGAGGGGGGTTTTGCACTGGTAACTTTTCTGTGCAGGAAAGTTTCCATGATAAATTTTAAACGGGGGATGTGTTCCTTGCAGGATTTGAAACACGGTCAGAAAATAAATAAATAAGTTTTTTTTTCAGACGAAACTAATTTTTTTTCAACCCTTTGAATTTTTTTTTTTACCCTTTTGAATTTTGAATTTTTGTCCCTTTCTTTATAAACGACTTCTGAAGCACAATGGCCGTTGAATTTAAATGGGATGTATTTTTAAAGAACTTTAAGACTTTAGCGCAAAGAACGAGGGATGAGGAAGGGACAGCCCTCCTCAAAAACGAAAAAATTTCTGTTTGTTTTAAGTTTTATTTGTCCTTCTTGCCTTCAGATGAAAAAAAAACTTTTTTTTATTCGTCATCAATGACGCAATGGGTATTTCCTATTTTTTCCTAAATATTTGCTTGAAAAACTAGGGTGACAAATTGCTACTATTTAATTTTCTTCCCGAACAATATCCTATAACCACGGAGACGTGACCAGGTTTCGTAAATGGCTTTAAGAGTCAGTTTTGTGTGAAGCTTATTGCTCTGTATGGAGTAAATAAGGGTTCTCTTTTTTTCTTCTAGGAAATTGTAGTCTTTGACTGAGTAGAGCGAACACTTCTCCTGATGTTTTTTTTATTAGTGTTTTGATTTTATGTACAAACATGGCCAAAAAGGTTGTATATCGAATTTCTTCTGTAAATAAGTTTCTATGCTTCTAAAAGGTTGTATTTACCGACAGGCTGAGGTTGCATCTGGTTGTATTTAGAGAACCTAATCTATTTTATAGATGATTGGGGAGACCAGTCTGGTTTGGGGCAGCTTGATTTCTGATAAAACCTATCTTCTGTCTTTGGTAAGCTTTGAATAAGGTGGAGGAAAGAGAAAAGTCCTCCGTACTTACCCCCTCTAGTTGACTGAATCTATTTTATAGATGATCGGGGAGACCAGCTTGATTTGGGACACTTTTTTTCTCTAAATGAAAGATTGCTTGATTTTTTTTTATTTGCTGTATGAGAAAATGAAGTCTGACTATTCAGCATTACAACGTAGCGCTAATTTTTTTTTTTCTTTATTCAAGCAAACAAGTTCGAGCAAAAACTACAAAACCTCTATTTCGCCCTTGTGAGCTCGAGTTTTAAGCCCTTATGTCCATATGCGTAGCAAGAATCCGTCACTAAGGCTTAAGACACGACTCTTCGATCTTTGTTCCTAATCATGTGAAACTTCGACGCCGAAGATGGATGATTCAGCGGGAGCATACCGTATAGTTACATATGCTGCGGATCGACCAGTATTGACTCGCAGCATTTGAAACTATATGCTTCCGCTGAATCACAGGAATTACCTACTTTGGTATAATTTCAAACATGAATTCCTGCAACGCGTTAGCATCCAACAAAGAATCACCACGAATATCCAGCTCCAGGACCTTCAATAGCTTGGTCAAGTCCAACGGAGTGGTCAGTCTTATCCCTCTAAAATCATCTTCGATAGCCAAATTTACGGTTTTTGTCTTCGTGGTCATCCCCCAAAGAGGTGGATGGATAACTTAGCGCCTCATTCCCTCTCGGACCTTCTTTGGCTTGCAGAAGAGTACGCCGCATTCAGAAGTCGCATCCACGCCATTACAAAGAAAGTGGGCCCAAGACGACTTTCAAGAACGGACGGAACCTAAGGCAGTAAGTCAGTAAAAGCAAATTAGCTCATTTTGATGAAATTATGACAAAAAATATATCCAGCATTATTATAGATACGCGTGAAAATCATCACACTGTATTTTTCTTTTCTTTAGACAAAGCTTTTGGAAATTTCCTTTTCGTGCGGCAACCTGTCTCAATTTACTTCAGCATTTTCCCAGTCGTGTAGGGCTGTCAACATCGTCAGATCTCATCTCCTGTAATTTTTACTATGGAGATTCAGAAGAGAAAAATCGTTCATCAGTAAATGCATTTGTTTTTTGGAGATTTAAGACGTTCAAATGCTGAATCATTTTATTGGATATTTGGACTTCAATCATACATCCCGATAATTGCATATTTTTTTTTATGTCTCGTACTACACTCAGTGATTTTTTTTGTGTGCATACATACTTAAAAAACTTCGGAAGGCTTCCTATCTGGATTTGGGTTTTGTATATTACTGTCGCGTATGATCGCTTCTCTAGATAAATTTGCAATATCTTCTCTTAAGAGCTAATTTCCCCTTATTGCTTTATTTTTAACTGCTTGGTATAACTCACTTTATATTTTGGCAATTATCCGTAAATCTTAGCCAATCACTAACCCGTAAAAAATCAACTGAATATGTGCAACGAATACCTGGAACGTTTTATGCCTGTCGTATGACGAAATCGACTACTCATCAATTATGCCGCTGGATTTTCTTATTATTTTGTCAATACTTCAGCATACGTTGGCTCTAAAAATGACAAGCTGGTTGGACGAAATTTTTATTCTATTTTATTCACAATGTATATCCTTCACGCATGGAGATGTGACCAAGTTCATTTAAAATATCCAAGACTTGTCTTGTGCTTCTCCGAATATAAAAAAGTAATTTATTTCTTAAAAAACAAGTTATTTAAATAATGGAAGGAATTTTTTCCTTGTTAGCTTTAATCTTGTGTTACTCTTGAGCTCATACAAATACTTTTGTTTATACCTTGCACCTCTTCTGTGAGTGCACACTTGCAACAACTCGAAATTTGGAGGGGGGGGGGTCCAGAAACTCTTTTCTAGGGAAAACTGGATGTAAAATGCCTAAAAGACTCCATTTTTTGCTACAATTTCAAATTTCCCTAGATGCTGGTGCCCTTCAAGGAGAACATACCCACCTGTGTTCAGGTATGGCTCCCATTTCGCATATAAATTATTGATTTATATATCCAACATTATTTAATGCTTTCTATAGCTATTTGGATATAATCTTTGATGGTATTGTAATTGTTTACCATCTTTTGACCAATACTTCACCAAGGTAGCCAAATAAATTGCAATCATTTTCTTTCTTTAAAAAGGCTATTTTGTGGAATGGATAACACGGTTATTGGTTTCTCCTTTATCTTTTATTCTCTCTCATCCTTAAAGTGAAGAGAATATATATTTTTTCATGTATACAAAGTATATTTAGTATCGTTCTGAGTATATTTAGTATCGTTCTGAGCATCGGACGTGGTTATGAATAGCGATTAAAATGTATTTATCTTGAATCACTTAGAGAGAGAAACATTATCTCCCCTATTTTTGTCTTGATGAGTTTCTTGGACAAGCTTAAATGAGTTGAGCAAGCTGAAAAAACTGCCCACACCTACTGTTAGGTCTTCCGGCCGTTTTTTGAGACCCGAAATCGAAACCTTGATTATTCATGAAAAGTAAGAAATTGTAAGAAATCGCTATTATCATTTTGACGGGTATTTTAAAAAACGCCAACGTTTGGTTAAAAAAAAAAAAAAAAAAAAAAAAAAAAAAAAAAAAAAAAAAAAAAAAAAAAAAAAAAAAAAAAACATAACATGGCAAAAAAAGACAATTTCATATCGAAAAATGCCAAACCCGAATTCTATCGGTAAATTACCCAAAATGGGATAGTGGATGTGAGGAAAATAGATTTTTGTGCCATAGAAGCCTTTTAAATTACTGAAACGGACTGAGATAGACTTGTCTCTAAACTGAAATTGAAGCTGAGTCTGTTCTACGATAAGAAGGGGAAGATATACAGATATGTCTTATATTTATAAGACATATCTGTATGTCTAATAAATAACTGGACTGCACTCCTTGTAAGAATCGGATGTTGCGGCGACTAGCGATTAAAATATCTAACTTAAATTACTTAGAGATTAAGAGACTCTGCTTTTTATGCACCACATATATATATATATATATATATATATATATATATATATATATATATATATATATATATATATATATATATATATATATATATATAATATATATATATATATATATATATATATATATATATATATATATATTATATATATATATATATATATATATATATATATATATATATATATATATATATATATACATATATATATATATATATCTATATATATATATATATATATATATATATATATATATATATATATATATATATATATATATATATATATATATATATATATATATATATATATATATATATATATACAATAATAACGTGAGATCTGTATGTAGAAAAGTATGCTTGGAAACACAGTACGAGACCAAAGAAAAAGTGAAAAAAAAAACGCTAGAAATTTGGGAAACATTGCAATTCGTGAGTTGCATAGATGCTTAGTCAGCAGCAGAGACATCTATAATGGTCTATACATGAATGAAAATAATATGTTGAAAGACACGGTATTTCATTGTAGTGTGTGTTAAACAAACTGGATTTTCACAGCAGCCAGGACATTTTTAGGAACATCATGCAGGCACATACTCAGGAATATGTATCCTCTGAGAAGGTACATTCGTCAAAGCAGTAAAAAATAACTGACTTACTGCAAGTGAAAACTGTTTGAAATCATGTAAAACCAATCCTAAAAATTAGTGAAATCATGGTGAGTGACCCACAGCCATCCCCCTCCCCTTTGTGCAGGTCTGGAGCCCCTCAGGGTACAAGACTTGCTGGTTTCATATTTATCTCCCTCATCAACTTCCTCCTTCAGAATTTCGAAGAGCGACTCAAATTCGTCGACGATTTATCATTTGTCCTCAAATACCTCGTGAGAGAAGGTGTAATCGAACGTCAGTTCTGCGAGACCCTTCTGGCATCCTTCTCTGGGGACTGTGAACGTTACAAGCTGACACTGAATGCAGATAAATCAATGATCCTCAGGTTTTGCCCCTTAAAACGTGATCTGGAATTCCCGCAAGTCCCTTTCCCTGTTGTTCCATCTGCAAAAATCCTCGAGTCACATTATCGATGGACTGCACATTCACCGAACACGTGGAGAAGGTTATTAAGGCTGGCAATGCATCACTTCAGACCCTAGTCCTGATGCGCAGGTTTGGCTGCGACACTCAAAGCCTAAAAATGCCTATATTACGTATGTGAGACCTCTACTCGAATACGCCGTCGCTGTCTGGGGACCTTTTGTCCAGAGCACCCACTACCTTTGCGATGACCTTGAATCTTTGCAGAAACGAGCTGTTAACATAATCGTTGGTAACAGAAGTGACGACTACAACAAACTCTTGCAAGATCTGAACCTTGAATCTTTCAGCGACAGACGATTATCACTGATCATGTCCCTCGGCAAGTCACTGCTATCTTCGCCCCATCACAGACTGATCCTCCCACCCGATGCTCCTGTTAACCAAAGAACCAGATCCCAGTTGAAGGTACAACCCCCGGTCTGCAGGACCAACCGCTACAAAAACACGTTTGTCCCCTTTTTCGTAGAAGCATACAACAAGACTTAGTGTTATTTGTATTCACGTGTTAGTGTTCTTATAGTGTTACTTGTATTTTTTTTTTTATTTTTTTTTTTTTTCTCCATATTGTTGTAAAGACGACATAAATTAGCCATGGCTACGCTGTTCGATCTTAATAAACCTGTGTCTATGTCTATGTCTAAATAGATAATATTTCAAAACAAATAACGAAAATTATCCAATAAGTAGAATCACTAATCCTCAGAAAGGCTCCGTATCTTATAAAAGAGGGGACCATTAAAAAAAAAAAAAAAAAATTGATACATGCTATCTAAACACATCTAAACACATGCTATTTAAAATATTTACTAAAAAAAATGGAGGAGGGCCGTGAAGCATAAATATTTAAATATTAAACACCGAAGACGTTTTTTGTTTTCTCTAATTTGTGTAAATTATCAAATAGAACTAAAATGATTCCTTGTTATTTTCATTAACGACCTTAAAAATGTGTAGACATATTACCAGCAGACGATGACCACTGTCCTTTTTCTTTTTATCCTCTTTATCTTTTCCCTTTTTCTAATCATTTTTCCATTTCCTTTTTATCTAATCATCTCTGTACGGCCAGATTCGAATTCTATGTGTCTGCCCGAGAATTACTATGATAGGCGTAATAGGTCCACAGTTGTTAACCTAAAAAAAAGTTTATATTTACATTAAAATCTTCTCAAGTGTTTCTAATGAGTTGAAGAGTCCACATTGCAGATATTTAATAGTTGTTTCCTGTACTTTTTATGATTAATTTTAAATTTTCACCATTATTAAGTTTTTAAACAAACACTCGTTTTTTCTCTCTTGTGAAACTCTGGTGCCTAACAGTTCAAAGCAATCTGTTTCCTTTGAAACGAATGAGAAGGGAAAAAGATACAATACGTCTACCGTCGTTAGGGAAATTGTTTCACGTGTAAAAAAAAAGTCTTGAAATAAAGGAAAAGATTCTGTGAAGTTTCTTTTATCTAGCTTTCATAACCAGATACGTCATTTGCATTTTTCCTCTTTTAGGGGGGGGGGGAAGTCAAAACTCGCTTTGAAAGGGGCCAATGTTTCAGAAATCCCTGATTTTCATCCCTGAAATCCAATTTGAATACAGTTCGTATTTTTTAGCCTTTGTGGTAGGGGGGAGGGGGGGGGCTCAATATCTGTTCAAAAGCATCGCGTTAATTACCTCACAAGTAGAAATTTTCTCGGGTGCTCATTTTATGAAAAATAAGTTGGGTTTGGTCTACTACGCAAAAGGTATCATTTCTGGCCTAAATACAGTCATAATACTTCTGGTATTTTGACGACAGTGTTTTATTAGAATTGAATCGCTTGGGTTGAAAATTTTATTGTACGGTTTATATAACTATCACACGGTAAATAAATAAAAAAAACAGGAGTTTCTGGTGTTTGCTTAAGTGTTTGTTTGAGTTTGAACTTTGAGGCCATTTTAGCCTGAACTTTTAAAAATTGGCTTCTAAAAACCTTAATATAATTCTGTGTCCAATTGTTTGTCATTTCGTTATCATTAATATTTTTTCTTGGGGGGGGGGTGGCGTTTCCTTTCGAATACACATGTTTAAAGTCAGTCTAGTTCATTCACGCCAGGCTGTTGAAAAATAAAAAAAAAAACTGAAATGAAAAGTGGTCTTTCGTTAATCAGTTTTGCGTCTGAGAGGCTCATATAATCTTACTTAAAACTGAAGGGCGTATCATATATTTCACAGTTTAACTAAACAGGTAAATCAAGCTTTTTGATAAGTTTTGTTTATTTTTTTTTATTCAAATAAAAAATAATTGTTAAAAATACAGTGAGTTGTTTAATGAAATTGGCCCATTTTGGTATATAATTCATTTAATTGTGGAAGATAATCTTTGAGCTCGAGACCCCGAAACATATATGGTCTCATTCTTCCCTATCTCCTACTAAGTAACTACGCTTCTGCAAGTGTGACCAATGAATAAAACCCTTAAGAGGACCGTTCGAAGCAGTGTTACCAGATATCTGGTTTAAAGTTGCGCCGTCATGAAAATGTGCCAGAAGCGGCCAGAAAATGAAAATGTGCCAGAAGCGCCATTTTTCTAGTGAAAATGCGCCGAATGAACGATTTTTCATAAAAGCAAAATCGGCGCATTGTGCCGATTTGAGAAATTCAAGGCACAAGCGCCTAAAAACCGCCCAAATGGTGCAAATGCGCCCCATCTGGCAACTCTGCTTCACTAAATTCTTTTTTTTTCAAATTATGTAATTGGTAGTTCAGGTGTGGCTTGACTGTATGTAACTCCAAACGTGGAAAGTTGTGCTTGTGAAACTTTTCCTTAGTTGGACGAATGGACATCCATTTTTATATTTTGCTAAGCTTTATCTTACTTTTATTTCTCTTCTATTGTCGTTGCTACTCGCGCTGAATAACAACACTTCCATTGAGCTATGGAATATTTTGTGGACTTTTGTTCCAAATAGTTAAAAGTTTTCTTTTGGGATTATCTGCTTTGGTGCTCAAAGTTCAGGTTAGGTTGATCCTTATTTGAAGTTTTTATCTTTCACGTTAAAGAATTTCAACAGTAGGAGAATAAAAGGCTGAAGATGATATATATTCTTAACCTGAAAAGGCCTTTCTTCTGGACCGTCTTTATTTGTGAATAAAATAGCATTATTCTGAAGAAAAACTTTGAATTGGGCAACGAAAACTTTATTTTTGGTATGTTCAAGATGGGGGATTGTAACTGCCCTTTCTGGGGTTTTTCGACTGTGATGATTCCATTGGTTTGGTATTCATTTCGAACTGGCACCATTTTTGAGGGGTTTAAGGCTATTTCCCAAGTTGCAGTTTTCTTTTATGTTTTATAGTTCCAGAGAAACCGCCTACAGATTTTTTTGGGTACCCGACTGACTGACTGTATCTCAAATAGTAAGCTGCACGAAAAATGTGGTTCAATCCCGCTTTCTAGGGCCATAGTGAGAGAAAGAATGTGATGGACAGGATACGTAGAAGGATGACAAATTGTCAAAGATAGCCGTTGTCTGCCAACCATCTAGGGCCAAACGAAAAGTGGGTTGTCCCCGATGAGGATGAAAGGATGTTGTAAGGAACGATTTAGGGGAAATGGGATCTTTTTGGGGGGTTGCAAAGAGGGAGGCTTTGAATAGATTGGGAAGGAGGAGGAACGTGCGTAACTCTGTTGGCCTCAGGCGGCTTGTTGCTGCAGGGAGTTGTTAGTAATAGTAGCAGTAATACACTTTCACCATTCAGTTAATTGAAAAAAAAAATTGCTAATCCTGAATCAGCTAAAAATTGCGATTTTTCCTTGCCTGACTTTTTTCTAAATGCGTTTTAAATTTTCGGTTACTATGGGCTAGACTTTGTTGATTACTAGGGTGCGTCTGACGCTGCAAATATGATTCACGTGTCTAAGCGGCAAAGCCAAAACTCGTTACCTAACATCTAGTAAATTAGTACAGTCACAGTATAAATATATATATATATATATATATATATATATATATATATATATATATATATATATATATATATATATATATATATATATATATATATATATATATATATATATATATATATATATATGTATGTATATATATATATATATATATATATATATATATATATATATATATATATATATATATATATATATATATATATATATATATATATATATATATGTATGTATATATATATATATATATATATATATATATATATATATATATATATATATATATATATATATATATATATATATATATATATATATATATATATATACGGACAGTAGCGAAAAGTTTTTTTTTAGAAATGACACACATCATAGCACAATGAATGGGAAGTTCCCAGTGCGTCAGAGCAATAGTTTCAGTTGCTACTTTGCATTCAATCAGATCATTCCCGTCGTAATGCGCTAAATATTTGCCATTCCGCGTGTGCGAATTGGCGGGATTATGAAGATTTTGTGTTTCAAAAAAGATTTTTGTGTTTCAAAAATCTTTAATGAAGATTATAGGTCATTTCGCTACTGTTCGTGTATATATTTATGCTGTGGTCAGAGTCGATTGGGATATGTTGACTACCGTACTGCAGTCTTTTAAATAGCTTTCTTCTTTGCAGTTTAACTGGACAAGAAGTGGCGTTAAAAGAGATCCGACTCCAGGAGGAAGAAGGAGCTCCCTTCACTGCTATCCGAGAAGCCTCACTGCTGCGAGACCTCCGACATGCGAATATAGTTACCCTCCATGACATTGTACATACCAAAACTTCACTAACCCTTGTCTTTGAATATGTTGTAAGTAAAGAGTATGGTTTGTTATTTTTAAATTTCCTCGTGACAATTCGGTGAATATTAGACGAAACAAATGTCTTTAGATCTGAAATATGACCAAATGTAAGTAGTGTAACGAATTGCTTTTCGAACAAGTAAGTCATAATTTCAAAGTTTATTAAATTTTCCAGTTTTCTGTTTTTATTTATTATGTAGCTCCTTACCCTGCGTTCAGTGTAGCTTATTTTATTTAGCTCCAATCACTTGGAGTAATTAATTCCGCTTAAGTAAGCCGAATTACTATGCTCTATTGAACGCAATCTGGAAAATAACTGGTTAATTTTGGTTATTTGTTTTTAGGGTTCAACGTCGCAATACTAACGATAATATGGTACTGCCCTAAAGACTTCACAAATTTGAAAAACCAAAAGAAGAATCTTGGAATAGAATGAATATTAAAGTCTTAGAATTAGTTATGAATAGGCCTAAGATGGATCCATTGAACGCCTAAGATGCTCTCCAACAGCCAATTAGGATTAATAATAGTTGATTCTATGTTGTTATTATTTTTTTCAAAACTTCGGATACCGACTTTTCAGGAGCTCATATTACTATAAGTACAGAATGACAATAATTTCAGCTTTCTTTTACATATTATAAGTATTTAACGTGCAAAATTTATTGTTAAATGCCATTTTAAGATGAAAGTATAAATTATTAATTCAATTATTTGAATAATATTTAATTATCATTTATGAGAGTTGGCTTCTGGAGCGCATTCTACGTCACTTTCTGTAATTGAAAAATTGAAGGAAAGTGGTAGCTTACTAGCGAAGTGACCTAAAAGTTGAGATTAGTTTGAAATTTGATAGACAGATACCAACGATTTTGAACCGAATCAGGGCTTAGGTCATTATGACGCTGACTCATGATCTACCTCGTGTACCAGTTAATAATTAATAATTGTCATTAATAATTGTTTTAAATGACTAATAATCATAATTAATACAAAATTAATTTTTAGTTATATATTATAGTTTTAGTTAATTATAGTTCTAGTTATTACTTAGTTAATATTTTTAGTATATATTAATTTATTATTTAATTAATTCTTTAATACAAAAAATAATTATTTTTGTTAGTTTTTAGCTTTATCTTAGTGTATTTTTGTATAATTGATTCAGGACTTAGTTTGTTACGGTATTAATAATAATAATAATCGGTTAATGCAAAAACAGGGACAACTCTCTATGAAATGAGAAACTAGAAAACATATCAAGTCCATGAAAATTATCAATTTCTTGGAATGAATCAACATCTGGGTATATACTATTGATGAAGGCAGACTATTCCATTTGCTGATGACTCGGTTGGAGAAGACCCAACTTCGGGTGTCCTTGAAGAAGCATCTACCATGCAGTTCAAACCAAGGCCGTATCCAGGGGGGTTTACCTGGTTTGACCCCCCCCCGAAATTTTTGACCGAGTCGAAAGTTAGTCTAAAAAATAGCCGTAAAGGTATTGTTACAGGTAAATACCTGTAAAAATCGGGTAACCCCCCCCCCCCCTCCCGAACGAAAATCCTGGATCCGCTCTTGGTTTAAACTGATAGCCACATAGACTCAATGTACTGAATTATAGAATGTGGGTGAATGTATTGTTATCGTAAAAGTTTCGTTTGCATTATCTTGTAAGTTTCAATCATGTGGCCACGGTAAAAACGGTAAGCCAAGTTTGGCAATTGGAGCTTCCGGAGCCGTTTTTTATAAGGGAGCTGAATTTTATCATTCTACCTTGTACGTATTCAACTGAATCGATGTCCTTGTCATAAAAAAGGTGGATGGACGATGTTCATATTCCAGAATTGACCTTACCAAGGCCTTGTACAGCGTACGTACTATTTCCTTATTGATAAACTTGAAGTATCAACGGATGATTCTGACTACTGCACTGAGTCAGGAACTTGTGATGAGTGTGTGAATATTGTACTGAACTATAGAATGTCGGTAGCTGCAAGGTTATCATAAAAGGCTCCTTTGCAGATTTTGTAAGTTTTTAGTCATGTTGCCACAATAAAACGGTCGTCTAAACTTGGTAGGTGGAGCTTCCGGAGCTGTTCTTCATAAGGGAGGCGAGATAAAGTTGTGCTGAATTGTGTTATTGTGCGTTGTGCGTTTCAACTGAATCGATGCCCTTATCATAAAAAGGGTGGATGGTGCAATGTCTGTATTCCAAGATTGATTGACCTTACCAAGGCCTTGTACAGCATACATAGTATCTCATTATGGAGAAATTTGAATGACCTGCGGAGGATTCCAACTGCTGGACTGAGTCAGGAGTCACTACAAGCAACTTAAGGTGAATTGGTGAATAAGGTAAACTTAGTGAATAATAAGGTGAATTTTTGAATAAGGTCATTGGTAAATATAGGACTGCTTATAGGACTTGTAAGACTGCTATATTGGCTTCTGAGTGAACTCACCGTCATTTGGAGATATAAAACTAGTTCATGTTTGTTTTTTGCCCTCTCTGGGTAATAGACAAAGGCCTCTGTCAGGTAAAAAAAAAACGATGAGAAACGCCCACACTTTCACGCAACACATAATCTCATGATCCTGATTTGTGAATTCAGGTAGGAGCTTGAACACATAGATTCCTATAACACCACCGAGTCTGTTGTCAC
The DNA here is from genome assembly GCA_027921565.1 of Artemia sinica. Lineage (NCBI taxonomy): Eukaryota > Metazoa > Arthropoda > Branchiopoda > Anostraca > Artemiidae > Artemia > Artemia sinica. The sequence goes on from CM051264.1 coordinate 50,758,287, forward strand.
CTCGGTGGCTTTGAGTATTTAGCAGTGTTGCCAAGGTGGTACAATTGTACTGTTCTTGGTACAATTTAGAGATCTTGGTACAATACGGTATATTCGAACATTTTATGGTACAACCCAACATTTCTGATACTCTTCGGTACATTTTGATTTTATTTGCTAGTCAAGTTTAACTTTTTCAAAATTTTATAACTTCTCTCCAGCCAGCTTTCGGGAATATAAGCAAGAGAAAAGGGACGCTTTGTCGAATTTGATCTAAAAAAAAAAAAGAAATCTCCACGAATTTCAGACTAACCATCACGCGAGGAAACAACACTTAAATTTGTTTCCGAGAGAGGGTGTAAATGTGAGCGCTAAGAAAACACTGCTGGTTTTTCAATTTATTCCAGCACATGTTTTTTTTTCGTTGAAATGGAAACTGACGTCGAATGCTACAATTGTGCTACAAAAATCTTTTGTGGTAAAATTTGCTAAAAAAAAAAAAGTGGTACAATTTATTTCAAAGTACTGAAATGTTAGTACTTAGAAATGGATTTTGTCCAGCAATTAGTCTTGTAGCTTCGTTGAGGTTCCAAATTTCCATTACAGTAGCAATAGCTAAGTTGCCGCTATGGACTGGTACTTCAAAGGCTTCCATTTTGTTACAAAGGGATCAGCTGTTAGCCGGGGGGGGTGGGGGATCAGGCATATTATTAGAATATTTTGAAATTAGATACATCAGTAGGTTAGCATAGGTTGGAGATTTGGAATTAGCATATTATGTCATATACTTCTGTTATTTCAAATTTGCGCGAGCTAATACAAACTACACATATGTGATGCTGTGGCTTGTTTTACGAAAAGGTGCAACCGGTGAGTTATATAGCAACCGGAGGGGCCGTGGGTTTTTCAGCCCCACTGGGGAATGTGAATTTCAACATCTTCATATTTAACGATATAGGTGGACCGGTTTTTCAGGAAATATACAGTATATGTATGTATGTATATATATATATATATATATATATATATATATATATATATATATATATATATATATATATATATATATATATTATATATATATATATATATATATATATATATTATATATATATATATATATATATATATATAGATATATATATATATATATATATATATATATATATATATATATATATATATATATATATATATATATATATATATATGTGTGCGTGTGTGTGTAACAAAATATCACCGCGAAGTAGGAGTAACCACAAAATCGTGACTACCCGTAAGACCAGCTAAAACCATATAAGACCTGTAATGTAACATTGTCCATGCCAGAGACCAGCTTTTTATAGCACTAATGTTTGTTTTTGTCTGCGAAGAAAATGGATGTCGAATTCCAAAATTAAAGACGTAATCGAACCATTGAAACAAGATACCGGTCCGAGGCCTATTAGAGGGGCTATTATTGGTAAATGCTAAGGTACCCTGGGCTATGAGAGTTTAAAGTTTCTGTAGTTCGTATAAGGCTGAAGGCTAAGGTAGAAAGGTAATTAATAGTGTCAGGTGATATGTTTCGTTGTCTAGCTTAATTGTATCACTCGTGGGAACTGTCAGGTGATTATGTAGCTTACCTTGGGCACTTGAAATAATTAACGATACAGAAAAGCTACTTGATATTCGAGAGGAAAAATGAAATTTTTTTGTTTAAAATAAAAAAATGAAATATTTATTAACTTTCTAGTTAATAAGTATATATATATAAATATATATATATATATATATATATATATATATATATATATATATATATATATATATATATATATATATATATATATATATATATATATATATATATATATATATATGTATATATATATATATATATATATATATATATATATATATATATATATATATATATATATATATATATATATATATATATATATATATATATATATATATATATATATATATATATATATATATATTCTTCCAACTTTTTTTAACTGTGAAAAAACACCCTGAGTCTTGGCTATTCTTCTATTAACATCTTCACTGCTCTCACTGCCTTTACTAAAAATGCTACCAAGCTAAGTGAAGCTGTCCACCGGATCAATCTTTTCGTTACCCAACGTCACGTTTCCATCTTCACTTATTCCTAGCCTTAGCGACTTAGTCTTCTTAGCATTAATTTTTTAACTTATTATAGCTCCCTGAACTCGCTAAACCTCTGAAAGTTCATTCATTTTGCTCACACTTTCATCTAGGATGCTTAAATCATCAGCATAATCTAAGTCCGGGAGAGTTTTTCCTCCCCATTTATTCCGTGGTCTCTCATTGCCTTTCCTGTGCTCCTTAAGACAAAGTCCATCAAAATGATCCATATAAAGGGGGATAGAAAACAACCGTGATTAACTCCTGGTTTAATACGCAACTAGCTGCTAACCTAATTTCCTACCTTAACCGCAGCAGTGTTATTCTCGTACTTAGCGTTAATCACTTTAATGTATTTTTCTGGTATACTATACGAAGATAAGACCTTCACTAATGCTCATCTATCAACAGAATCGAAAGCTTGCTTATATATATATATATATATATATATATATATATATATATATATATATATATATATATATATATATATATATATATATATATATATATATATATATATATATATATATATATATATATATATATATATATATATATATATATATATATATATATATATATATATTAAATATATTGAATTAAAATCATTAAAATCAAGTAGTTGCAGGCATCAAGACATAGCTAAAAAGCCAAGACAGATAGTCCAAGTGAGTGAGAGGCAAATCTTGGGAAAGCCCTTTTTAGGATTGTATAAAAATGATGTCATTTCATTTGTTGATAGATAAGTCTATCTATTATCCGTCCATATGTCATTCCTAGGACAGAACTAAGGTAGATTGTCACAGAATTAAGGGATGAAAGATTAGATTGATTTTGGGTTGACGCGTGACGGTCAATGTCCACTGGACTTGTATGCAAAATTTGAGACTGGATTTGCTTTGACTCACAAGCGGCGAATAAGTGAAACACAATGAAACAAACAATGTATATATATATATATATATATATATATATATATATATATATATATATATATATATATATATATATATATATATATATATATATATATATATGGCTATCTTGTATATGTCTTGCGCTATGATTTTACCGAAAATTCCGGCAGGTGTTGGTCAAGGGATTAAAGGAAATTTTAAAATCATTTAAATTCTTTTTATTCGAACAATTTTGAATAATATCAGCATATTCTTGTTTCTTGCCAACAATCTATAACAACCTCACTCTATTGTATTTGAAGTTCTTCTTGTTTTACTATAAATGGTCACAATCAGAGAAACTGAAGATCAAAAGAATTTGCCTGTGGCATCAAAGTCCATTTTTGGTCAAAATCTTTCGGCATTTCAGTTAGAAATATTTCAGTTAAATATGGAGATAGGGAGAATTAACCCCCTAACCCCCTTACTTTGAGGAATATGTGTGAGCTATCCTGTCATATAGGTGCTAGGATCAGCAGCTCCCTCTTATTGAAGAATTTTTTTAATATAAAGTAAAAATTACGTTCATATGCTTATCAGCACAGAAGCGTAGGTAAATAAATGCCAACGACAGTTTCTTCTATTTTATCCTGCAAATCCAAACTCATTTTCCAAATCCAAACTAAAATGTTAGACTAAAGTCCTGAGACGAAACACAGTTCCTTGAAGAGAGATAAACGTCCCTCCATTGTTGAAACCTTCATTTTTCTCAAACTTTGATGATAAAAGGATTCTAGAAATAACATCAAATAAAACTAACGGCTGTACAAAAAGGTAAAGGAAAGAAAATATTTCTCTGGAGGGATTTTCTCTCGAAATAAGGAATATAAACTTTTTTTCAACGTAAATAGCAACTGCTGGACTTTGAAATTATTTAAGGGGATGCCGTACCTATAAGCAACAGCCTGTCTCGCTATACACTTTTTTAGTTTGTGTGACTAAGTTCAGGAATGAGCCCGTAAAATTTCACTGTTTTGTCTAGAGCAAGTTTCTACAGCAACGCTTTCTATAAAAACCTTATATAACCCCAGGGTATAACTTACAACCCTTACCCTGAGGGCTCCGGGGGTTGCCATCCTCAAAGACCTGATTTCCAGAACTTTCAACTGCGTTGAAAAAATGGCTATCTCAAAATTTTGGATTGGATGTGTTTGGGCAGATGGTGGGTGTAAGAGGGGGATTAGATCCCCCTCCAATTACTTTCTACTATTAAAAAGTGTACTAGCCCTATCGATTTCCAATCGAATGAACCCTTTTTGAAGTTTCCACAACAACCCTTTTTATAAAAACCTTATTTACTCCAAGTGCATAACTTACAACCCTAGCCCTTAGGGATGTGGGGGGGGGGGTATCATCCTCAAAGACCTTCTTTCTGGAACTTTTAATTACGTTGAACAAAATGGCTATCTCAAAATTTTGATTGGGTGTGTTTGGGGTAATGGTGGGTATGAGTGGGGGGTTAGTTATCCTCCAATCGCTTTCGACTTTCAAAAAGGACACTGGCCCTTTCAATTTCCAATTGAATGAGCCCTTTTTGAGGTTTCTACGACAACGCTATCTATAAAAACCTTATATGCCCCCAGGGCATATCTTGCAACCCTTGCCCTGAGAGGTGTGGGGGGTTTGTCATCCTCAAAGACATAATTTTCAGAACTTTCAACTACGTTGACCAAAATGACTATCTCAAAATTTTAATTGGATGTTTTTGGGGACAACGCTTTCTATAAAAACTTAAAATGCCCCCAGGGCATAACTTACAACCCTTGCCCTCAGGGCTCTGGGGGGGGGGGTTATCATCCTCAGAGACCGAATTTCCAGAACTTTTGACTACGTTGAACAAAATGGCTATCCCAAAATACTGATTGGATATGTTTGGGGAAATGGTGGGCGTGAGCCCTTTCAGTTTCCAATCGAATGAGCCCTTTTTGAAGTTTCTACGACAACGCTTTCTATATGCCCCAGGGCACAACTTACAACCCTTGCCCTGAGGGCTGTGGGGGGGGTATCATCCTCAAAGACCTAATTTCTAGAACTTTTAACTACGTTGAACAAAATGGCCATCTCAAAATTTTGATTGAATATGTTTGGGGAAATGGTGGGTGTGAGAGGGGGTTTAGTTGCCCTCCAATCACTTTCGACAATTAAAAAGGGCACAAGCCCTTCAATTTTCAATTGAATGAGCCCTTTTCGTAGCTTCTACGACAACTCCTTCGATACGAAGTGCCCTGGTTTAAAACAAAAAATAAATAATACATCGTGCCAACATCGTTCTTTGCTTAGGCAGCGCTATTACGCTGCCTATCATATATGCGAAAGTAAAGTACAATTGGCAAGATACATAGCTAATACAGTTATTTGAAACTTTGGCAATCAAAAACAAACAGAAATGGATTTAAAAAAACTTTCCAAATAAGAAATTTTCAAAGAAAACTTAAGACGAGAAAGATCAAGTCCTAGCAGAAATCAAGCTTAAAACGACCAGAAATTTCAAAGAATACTTGAAACTCAAAAAGAACCAAAACAAAAATAAATAATCACATTAAACATACAGGTAACAAGTTCTGAAATATATGAATACTTAAACCCTAAAAGGAGTAAGAATTAAAATAAACGTTCAAGTTAAACTTATAGCGAACAGAAATTGTTGCAAACCTGATTGTGTCTAATAATCCCCCCCCCTTCCCCCCCATCCCCCCCCCCCCTCCTAACTGTAGACCTTCTAAATTTTAAGTGTAAGACGAACTGCACCCCCTTACTGTAAAGCTTCATGGCAGGCCATAGTAGGCGAAACAGTATAATTAAATTTTGATAACAGAATATTCATTCATGGAATCTGATTTTGTTATGATTGTTGAATGGAGATTGAAATTTTAATGCTTTTACCTTTGCTTTGCCTTTTCCTTTACATATTTGGAAATTATTCAATAGTATCATCGAAATTAAAAGAAAATGAAGAAAAAGTTGAAGGAGCACAGAGGCTTGTTAATACTACCCTCATTTGAGACAACTTCTGAGGCTAATTCCCCCAATTCTCGTGACTTTTTTGAAAAAAGATTAAAATTTATTGGCTGTTTAATTGTTTAGTTAAAAAATAATTATAGTAAATACATTTTTATATAACTTATCATATTTGGAATAGAGATAAAGAGAAGACGAGGAATCACCAAACCAGTGCCGGTTAGAGGAAATTAAGATAAGATTGATTTAAACGAAAATATTGAAAAGTAGCGCGTTTTTAAGTAATAGTACAGATCACAACAAAAGATAGTTCCGTTTTCGGCCATTTTTAGCAACAACGTCATAAATTTTGCCTAAATTGGGTCGAAGCGCCATCGTGTGGACATTTTCGAGTCAGACAAGGATTTAAACATATCTAAAAGAGCTACATGGAACCTCTCACCTTTCAAGGACATACAATGTAATGTTTTGGCGTGTTTTGTACCATAAGGTAGCCTATACATAAAACTAGGATAAAATGAGGATTAAAATGGAAAATTTCATTTTTTATGTTGACGATTCTTGCATTTAGTTAAGATGAATATGAAATATTCCAGTTTAGGGTCACCATATAGATTCCCAACTTATCCTCCTCTTATCAGTCGTTATGCAACGTGTGCAGTTCAGCTCGTTCAGCAAAAGCCAAACTTCACGCTAAAAACAATAAACAGTATTTGTTGAAAGGAAAAATAATTTTATTCTTCATAATTTGCCATGAACTGTAACATAATATTATCTAAAGTATGTTTTATAACGATTATTTTTGGGGATGGTGATGAGATAGGAGAACTTATCCTAACTGATTTGCTAGCAGGGGTGATCTTATCTTGTGTGATTTAATACTGGATTAACTGAAACGGATTTTTGTTTTTCAACCAGGCTGTTGGTACTTTATGTCACTATGTTTAACCTAACGTCGTTGACCAGAATATGAAAACTCCTAATGAAAGAATATCAGTAACTAGTATAAAATATTCTGAGGATGTTGACGAACAACGCAATGACGTAAGCCAGTCTGCATCAAAAGAGGGTGAAAACGCAGTAAGAACCAAAAGGCGTAAACGTCGGAGGAAAAGGACGAATAAGTCGACTTGTGTCTAACACAGATTAAACACAGATTCTAACACAGATAAAGTAACAAATGAGACAAGCACAAGTAAGACAACCGGTGGTCAAGAGACAGAAGGTAGAAAAAAACGTAGATGTAATAAGAGAAAGAAAA